>CM038625.1:1552500-1580000 GCA_021554675.1 Leuciscus idus | reverse complement strand
CACGTGATGGCCCGCCTGTTGGCCTGCTATCATATTTTCACGTATTTTCAGTAAAAGAATGAAATGCAAAATTCATGGAACACTTCATCAAACCATCAGTTGTTTATTTGCTTCTTCTACTCCAATATCTTTGAACGTGCTTAAAAACCTGAAATAAGCCTTCATGTAAAAACAACAAATAAGTGCAGATTCATTAGGCCTAAACATTATTAAATTGGTTTTCCAGTAGATAATCTTTCCTAACGCGTTGGTTAATTTAATTAATTATAATGATTAATACAGAGCATATTTCAAAAAAAAATTTTTTTAGAAATTGTTTATGATTTTTTATTATTATTAACAAGACAGACAATGACATGTACACATAAAGGGGAGAAAAGAAAAAAACAACAAAAACAGAGGAAACCATAGATGTATATAATACTGAATATGATACTCCAGTGTGATTAGCCTATTGATTATATTTCTCTGGTGATGTTGTGGGGAAAAAATATATAGATATAAATTCACTGAGTGATAAATGGATATCAAGACAAAGAAATCGTCTGGTTTCTGACAGAGATAAAGTGAGAATGAACGAAAGGCGAGAGGAAGTATGCTAATTAACACAGTTATTAAACACGCGAGCGCGCGCGCACAGACACATGCGCGCTCTCGTCCGGCGGCTGCAGCGGAAGATTTTCTCTGAGGTAATCTTTAAATCTCCATCTTTATTTACAACAAATCATTATCAGTCTGCGTAATAATAATGTTAATCGATGTTGTTTTGATCGTCTTGTATTCAGAGATTCAGCCGTTAGTGTTTTGTTTGCTTTTTAGCGACGCACGAGTCCGTGTTTGGCGTTATCTGTGTTTTTTTTTTTTTTTTTTTTTCAGGTCGCGCGCACCGGTGTGATGGCGACCGCACGTCTCCGGTATTCTCCGCATCTGTCCATCGATCGTGAATAAATAAGCGATATAAATCAGACATGGCAGGCCATCAGGGATCAGTGTTCCTCCGCTACTCCTTCCCGGTTCTGCTGCTTCTAAGCAGAGCTCTGCCGAATCGGACCAACAGCATCCGTGATGCCCAATACAGTAATAATAACACCAATAAAGACTCCAAGCGGATACCAAAGCTACAGGACAACAGCACTACTGTAAGATGGTGGCGTGTTTTGGGTGAAGTCGGGCCGCTGTGTGCATACCGCACTCTTGAGGAAGGTGACCCGGGGCGTTTGTGTTTCCGGTATACGCGACCGGACTTCCGGTGCGCCGGCGCTACCTGTCGACAGGTGAGCTCACCTGACCGACAGCTCACGGCGAATATCCTGTCCAACGGAAGTGTGTTCGTTCAGTGGACGGCGCATGCGAGCCCCGCTAACGGGCCTGCGGGCGGCTTCCGGCTCAGCTGCTGGTGGAACGGCAGCTACACGCAATTCGAATGCGCCGGCGTGCATTTAGGCAGCAGCTGCCGCGATTACTTACTCACCGAGCTGCACGCTAACGTGCCGTACCGCCTCTGCGTGCGGCCCTACGCCCTCGACCGCGCCGAAGCCTGCGTGGAGTTCAGCCTCGAGCCCAGCGGGATGCAGGACATCGTTATCGCCATGACAACAGTGGGCGGAGCCATCTGCGTGATGCTGGTCATCATTTGCCTGCTTGTGGCGTACATCACCGAAAACATCATGAACCCGACGGCGCAGCACACGCTCACGGCGCAGCACTCGCACAGATCGCACCTGCACACACACCTGTGAAGAGAAACATCGTTATCGTCGTTGCGCAAACACTCACCTTGCAGCTCAGGATCGGAAACGAAGTGCAGAGTTAATGTAGAAAGAGACGCAGTTCCACAGAGCTCTACTTACACACAGGCTGTGTTCGGAATGGAGTACTTGCCTACTATTGACTGATTAATGCGCGGTATACTCCGCTAATTGTGTACGATTATTCTTAAATAGTACGCAATAGTACACCGTACACCCAGCTAACAAATTTATGTCCACAACGTTTCTAATGTGTTAGAATGTTATTTAAAAGGTTACGATAATGTTAGTATAATAATGTTTACTTGTAAAATTTCAAGAACTTTAGTGTTAACTTTAAGCAAATAACGTTGTGAGAATGTCGTTCCGAGGACATTTTCCCTCAACGTTATGAGAATGTTCATCAAATACAAATATCATAACGATGTTCCAAGAACTTTGAAAAAAAAAAACGTACGTAAACTTCACCAAACCACTGTTAGCTGGTTTTTATTTTGCATGTTTTACTGTAATTAATATTTTTTTCAGTTCAATCAAATAATGAGTTGAGAAAGAAATTTTAAAGTTCACAACTCAAAATGTGAGGTCAAGTCAAACGCAGTGCATTGTGGGCTACAGTATACAACAGCAATAGGAGAAATAATGCTATTCCGAACACAGCCACACACCGACAAGCTTTCTCCTGTGTTTATGTGTGTTTTCATCTGTAGTCTCGTTTAATAATCCCGTTTACCAGAAAACTGTGCACTCACTGATATTTAGACTGATAGCTGTGTAAATATTTGTTTTAGAAATGCAAGTCAGTAAATCAGTCACTGCATATGATGATGGTTCTGTGTGCGGTAATAATGGAGTTTCAGTGATCTGACTGTAGTGGAAGAAGAACTGTAGTTTAATGCTCCCAATAATTTACAGTATGCCTTAACTTTCCACACAACTCTTTTCATTCTGAGTTAGTGATATGAGTTTGTGATTTTCACCAGAACAAGGACCCACTGACTGACAGTCGTCTGAATACTGTGCTTCTTCTCTGTAATACAAAACTTGTGTGTCAATAAATGAGGGGAGAATTTAATAAAGTTTTATTGTTTTTTATTTTATTTCCCAAAATAAACTGATATACACAAATTACACTGTCATCTTCTAATAGCAGAAGGAAGTTTGAGAAACCTGAAACTACGATCATTTTGGAACGGCTCTCTCACACTGAGATTCTGGTGTGACATCTATGATCTGATCAAATGTTATGTGAATCCTAACTTTGAATTTGCATATAGAAATGTACATTTTGGCTTTCATGAATGCGAAAAGAAAAGTGCTATTTATTTTATAAACCTTATTTTTCTGTTTGCTAAATGTCACATTCACAAATGTACATTTTCCCACCGTCTCCACTGACTCTGTATTGAGTGAAGCTGCCTCCTCCTCGTCATTTATGACTTACAACAAAACACAAAACAGTGTCTAAAAGCTGCTGTGTGACGAGGTGTACAGCAAACAAGCTAAACAACCCAGAAATAAGTGTTTATAAGCTGTCGACCCCAAAAAACGAGCGTTTAAAGACACAAAAGTGGATACCGGCTGGAAGGAATGGGTAAACTGTGGGATCCTGACACTCAGTATGCACTAAAACTACACAGTAAACATTTAATCATTGCTAAGTCAAATATCAAAGTGTCAGTTTTATATTATATTTCAGTAAGCTAAGCTATCCTGTCACCTCCAGTGGAAGTTAGTTCTCAGAGTAGGCTAGTCTCAACTGCCTGTATCCACTTTTGACCCTTAAAGGGTTAATTCACCCAAAAATGCTAATTCTGTCATTAATCACTCGCCCTCGTGTCGTTCACAGTCTACTACTTTCAAGCCTCAGAAACCCATGTGACTCAGTGATTTAACCCCAGTTTAATGAAGTGACGCGTACATTTTTTTATATGTAAATATTAGATTATTATAGAGCATAATCTAATTACGTATGTGCTAATTTGCATTTAGTACCACAACAGATCTACATTGGGTCTAGCCAGGAGAACATGTGTTGTTTAATCTTGTTGACACATAACAGTAAAATACTTAATGTTAAGGTCTGAATGAACACATTACGGCTACCCATGAGCATTAATACATAGAGGCAGGAGGAAGTACTTTAAACCAGCCTTTATTAATGTTTAAGAGATGGGGTTTGGGTCTGGGGCTGTGGGACTGTTTCTGGGGGACGAGTCTGAGGGAAGAACAGGAGACAATGGTAAGGAGAATACAGAAGACAAAAGGTAAGTAAAATAAAAAGTGAATCCCCCAGAAACAGTCCCACAGCCCCAGCCCCAAACCCCATATCTGCAATAATAATTAATAAAGGCTGGTTTCTAAAGTACTTCCTCCTGCCTCTATGTATTAATGCTCATGGGTAGCCGTAATGTGTTCATTCAGACCTTAACATTAAGTATTTTACTGTTATGTGTCGATCAACAAGATTAAACAACACATGTTCTCCTGGCTAGACCCAATGTAGACCTGTTGTGGTATTTATGCAAATTAGCACATACGTAATTAGATTATGCACCGTTTGTCCATGTTAACAAACAATTAAAAAAAACTTGATGTAAGTAATCGACTCAATAATTTTCATGGTGATATCTAAAGGTTAAATGTTTTGCTCTATTCACGTGAGAAGAAGAATGAATAGACTATATTTGGGGCTTTTCAAAACTTTCCTCTAATGGGATTCTTCGGGGCTTTTTTCCCCTTACTCAGGACATATTGAGGATACAAAATCAGTTGAGTTTGCTTCTGTTGCAATTTGTTCAAGGTTGACGCCCATTTTGGCTTAAAATGACTGGACTAATTGTTTAGTTTTTTTGTCATAAGTCATAAATGACGAGGATGCAGCTTCACACAGTACAGAGTCAATGGAGACTGTTTGTTTTTCCCCGATGGGCGTGGCCTAAACGCGCTCTGTCTCTATTGGCTTTCGTGAGGCTCCGCCCACTCCCTCCCCCTATTGTGACGCACGACTGACAGCTGCGCAGCTCCTCCGCCATTTTCTTCCCCTCAGCGGACCTGAGTAGAGCTGTATAACCGAGCTCTCGTTCCGAAGCGTTCCCCTCAAACCCGTTATACCCTCACCGGGCTTTAGATCGCGATGCCGGCCCACCCGTTGCGTGTCGCGGTCGTGTGCTCCAGCAACCAGAACCGCAGCATGGAAGCGCACAACATCCTGAGGTAACAACGAGAGAAAACCAGCCGGACCCAGCCGAACTTGAGCCGGTTTCTTCATTATTTCGTCGTTCGGTATTTTCACACGGTCCAAAAGCGGATCGGAATCGAACCGGGCCAGTCAGATAGCGAGACACGAACCGAGGGGGTTTCGCGAGAATCATTATAAACATATTTCACATTTATGCTAGTTTTTTTTTTTTTTTTTACAGAAAGAAACGCGTCGAGCAACACGGAAGCAGATGAAGATCGTCTAAAAGAGTCAAATTAAAAAAAAGAACGTTCTGTAATGAAGTAGTCAGACCAACTAAATTATACAAAGACTTTTATTTTTATATTTTTAATAATGGTTCCCTCACAAAAACGCAGTACCCTGGTGGTACATCAGATGGTAATGCCATGGTACTCCTGATCCATTACCAGATTTATATACTATGGTAATTCGTGGTATTTCAAATAATAATAGCACAGTACATGTCCTAAATCCATGGTATCTTTTTGTTAGCCAGATAAAATTAGATAATCTTATTTTAGAAAATCAGAAATCTCAGGTGAGTAGTGCGTATATTCACTGACTGGTTGCGTAAGACTAGTTAAAAAACAACAACAAAAACTAGTCATCTAAATTTATTCAAGACTGGTCATAATTTTATAAAGTCAGTTACTTAAAAGGTAGATTTCCTGTTCAAGACTAGTTAGCGACACTATCTCGGCTAGGTTTATCTAGGTGAGGTAATTGATCTCAGGTAAGTCGCCTCAGGTTGAACAGGGTTTTTTCCTCACGTGTGTGTTTGCTGTTCTGATCTCTTGTGGTTTCTCACTGTCTCTCTGTTATTCCTTCAGCAAGCGAGGGTTTGATGTGCGCTCCTTCGGCACAGGAACCCACGTGAAACTCCCGGGACCCGCTCCGGACAAACCCAACATTTATGACTTCAAAACCACTTATGAGCAGATGTACAACGACTTGGTCCGTAAAGACAAGGAACTGTATCCCTAGCGCACACACAGAAACACACCTGACAGATCTGACAGGGAAGATCCATCATCATCAACACTGACCCAGCTTAAAGTGACTCACACACAGGGTTAAAAATGTACAAGAATAGAGTCCACTGTGGACGCCAATATAGTTATTGTTATAGTTATAATTATTGAACGGCCCTTTATCTTAGGAACTCCAATATAATTAAATTATGGTTAAATCGCAAGAACTTCAGTCCTGTTTTAACTAGTTTAACTGATAGTTCTCCTTCTCTTCTGAACTCCATGTGAAACATAATCCTCACATTTGATCCAAAGTGACATGCATTGCTTTTTATCAGTTCCTGGTTTCCCTAGGAGTCGAACCCGTGACTTTTGCGCCGCTAGTTCCATGATCTACTGTTTGAAGGGACATTAAAGGTACAGTTCATCATTCACTCGCTCCAAAGCTCCGTGTCAGTCGTCCTGCTGTGGAACGTGAAAAAAAAAGGTATTCTGAAGAACGTCAATGGGGTCCAATGTTGTTTGGTTCCCAACATTCCTCAAAATATCTCCTTTTGTGTTCTTCAGAAGAAAGTCGGTCACAGAGACGTGGAACGCCACGAGTAAATGAAGACCCTTAAAGGGTTAATTCACCCAAAAATGCTAATTCTGTCATTAATCACTCGCCCTCGTGTCGTTCACAGTCCACCACAGTAAAGCCTCAGAAACCCATGTGACTCCAGTGATTTAACCCCCGGTTAATGAAGTGACGCGGATGCTTTCTTTGCGCAAAAAAACATATATTTTTTAAACAAAATATTAATCTGTGCCGCTCGTCCGCGAGAGCATCACGACGCACGTGTTGTGTGTTGCGTGAACGTGTGTTGGAGAGTAGTATTTTGTAAATAAAGTGTTGTGTCGCTTCATAAATCTGAGGTTAAACCACTGGAGTCGCATTTCATGACGTCTTTCTAGAGCTTGAATGTGGTAGTTGCGTAGCTGTCAATGGAGAGACAGAAAGCTCTTCACTTTAATTAAAAAGATCTTTAATTTGTGTTCCAAAGAAAGTCTTACGGGTTTGGAACGACACGAGGGCGAGTGATTAATGACAGAATTTACATTAAGCCTTTAAGGGTCTTCATTAACTCGCGTCGTTCCACGTCTCTGTGACCGACTTTCTTCTGAAGAACACAAAAGGAGATATTTTGAGGAATGTTGGGAACCAAACAACATTGGACCCCATTGACGTTCTTCAGAATACCTTTTTTTTTTTTTACGATGACAGAAGGATAATATTTGGGTGAACTCTACCTTTAAATCCACCTATTAACTTTTATTGCACACACGAAAATGCATCCTAGTTCATTGACAGAGACGAGCATAAGTGTGTAGTTCAGCACGTAACTCTGTTAGGGTCATTATTGGCTCATGTTTTTTGATGACCTCATGATTCGTTGGCTTCACATGAAAGCAGAACACACAGATTTATGTATTCCTCTGGCGTGTTAATGAAGCGGTTCGATGATCCGTCAACTCGTTTAAGCAGAATAGATTAAAACAGGATTCATGTGAAGTCGAGCCGGGAGAATCTGACACATAAACACAATCTTTTGCTGTTGTATAAAGTTGATTTAGTTCTGGGTTATCCTGAAGCGTAGAGACGAGCATCACTATCACCAGGAACATCTCATTCAAGAGTTTTATTCTACAGTCAGAATATCTCCAGCTTAAGATGCTTCATGTGGCGAGGCAGTGTTTCTCAAGCAGTTTACTTAGATTAGTTTACTTTATAGATTTAGTCTTTTGCATAGGTGTGTTTTCTTTTTCTTGTTTAAACGCAAGAAATTGTGGAAAAGTCCAGTGCCGTAACATAAAACACGAGTCTTCAAGATACAGTCAATCAAAACCAGGCGTAATATCTAATGCTTTTAGAGTATGCTTTTGATATTTTTAACAAGACAAACAGCTTGTTTTGCAGTGCAGTCGTATGTTCACATGGTGAGTGATAAAATAACTGAACAATCTCCAGATTTGCAGGTTTTTTTTCCTTTTTTTATAAACCATATTTGCAGAAATAAGAATTTTCCTGAAACTGGATTTGCACTAAAAAGAAGAGGTAAAAAACTCATCATTGAATCTTGATCAGTCTTATCAGCTTACCTTTATTGTGCTTTTCTCTAGACGTCAGAGTAGCAGTGCAAAGAGAGAGAGAGAGTTTACATGATGACTCATTTGGTTTTCCCTGATACCTGATGATATTTCTGTTTGAACACAGTTATGAATGCTTGTTTACATTTTGTCCCACACATTGTTTTATTCACACAATAAAATTAAGTTGATTTCTCCGATTTTTAAATGAATTTAAGATTATGTAAGTGTGTTGGTACACTGACACACAGGTTGGCCAGCAGATGGCGCTAGTGAACAAGTTTCCACTGTTTTAACCCTTTGTGAACAGTTTAATCTGATGTGAGAGTGTTTGGTGTCTCTGTTTTGTCTTCCTTGACCGCTGATCCTCCTCAGATACACACAGAATGGCATCTTACACATGTTAGACCGCAACAAGCGCATTAAGTCGCGACCCGAGCGCTTCCAGAGCTGCAAAGACCAGTTTGACCTAGTGATCACCTGTGAGGAGCGTGTGTACGACCAGGTGCTGGAGGGTGAGGAGCACGTCTGATGTTGAGTTACACACCGTCACGAGCGGCACATTAACCCCTCGTCTCTTTCAGACCTGAGCTCGCGCGAGCAGGAGACCTTCCAGCCGGTGCACGTCATCAACGTGGACATCCAGGACAACCACGAGGAGGCCACGCTGGGAGCCTTCCTCATCTGTGAACTCTGCCAGTGTGTGAGTAACAGCCGTAACCATAGAGCTCGCAGAACCCTTCTCAATAGAACGCGGTTCACAACACCGCTATAACCATGACGGCACAGAGAAGATATATCGTTGGAATCACATTCAGAACGTTTTTTTTTTTTTTAAGCTAATGAAAGAAAAACATTGACAGCCAATCAGAATCCATCCTGCTTTAAAGAGCTTGAGCATTTCAAGCGGCAGACGACAAAACTGCAGCGCTTATAATAAACAGTGAAATCATCCCTCAGTGTGGACGTTAATATAGTTATAGTTATCATCCGCTGATGTGGAGCTAATATAGTTATCGTCCGCTGGTGTGGACACTGATATAGTTATCGTTATAGTTATCGTCCGCTGATGTGTAGCTAATATAGTTATCGTCCGCTGATGTGAACACTAATATAGTTATCGTTATAGTTATCGTCCGCTGGTGTGGACACTAATATAGTTATCGTCCGCTGGTGTGGACATTAATATAGTTATCGTTATAGTTATCGTCCGCTGGTGTGGACACTAATATAGTTATCGTACGCTGGTGTGGACACTAATATAGTTATCGTTATAGTTATCGTCCGCTGGTGTGAACACTAATATAGTTATCGTTATAGTTATCGTCCGCTGGTGTGGACACTAATATAGTTATCGTTATAGTTATCGTCCGCTGGTGTGAACGTTATAGTTATCGTCCGCTGGTGTGGACACTAATATAGTTATCGTTATAGTTATCGTCCGCTGGTGTGAACACTAATATAGTATAATATAGTTATCGTTATAGTTATCGTCCGCTGGTGTGGACACTAATATAGTTATCGTCCGCTGGTGTGAACACTAATATAGTTATCGTTATAGTTATCGTCCGCTGGTGTGGACACTAATATAGTTATCGTTATAGTTATCGTCAGCTGGTGTGGACACTAATATAGTTATAGTTATCGTTATAGTTATCGTCCGCTGGTGTGGACACTAATATAGTTATCGTTATAGTTATCGTCCGCTGGTGTGAACACTAATTTAGTTATCGTTATAGTTATCGTCAGCTGGTGTGGACACTAATATAGTTATCGTCCGCTGGTGTGGACACTAATATAGTTATCGTTATAGTTATCGTCCGCTGGTGTGGACACTAATATAGTAATCATTATAGTTATCGTCAGCTGGTAGTTATCGTCCGCTGGTGTGGACACTAATATAGTTATCGTTATAGTTATCGTCCGCTGGTGTGGACACTAATATAGTTATCGTTATAGTTATCGTCCGCTGGTGTGGACACTAATATAGTTATCGTTATAGTTATCGTCCGCTGGTGTGGACACTAATATAGTTATCGTTATAGTTATCGTCCGCTGGTGTGGACACTAATATAGTTATCGTTATAGTTATCGTCCGCTGGTGTGGACACTAATATAGTTATCGTTATAGTTATCGTCTGCTGGTGTGGACACTAATATAGTTATCGTTATAGTTATCGTCCGCTGGTGTGAACACTAATATAGTTATCGTTATAGTTATCGTCCGCTGATGTGAATGGGCCTTTAAACAAGTGCTTCTTTCACGGTTTAATTAAATCCTTTTCGTCTACAAATTCGTTTGTAATTTTCGTTTATGTAAAGTTGTCGTGTTCAGTTCAAAACGTTTTATTAATTTTAATAACCGTTCTTATACGCATTGTTGTGCTAATTGTGCAAATTTACATAATGGTTTTACGATTGTTCGTGAAATCTGGGTTTATAATAGTTAACTAAAAAAAGTTTGTTACTTGAAGTAAAATAAACATATTTTTATTTCAGTTATTTTTCTCATTTTCATTTAGTTTAACTGATGTAGAACTGAAGAAAACAATATTTTTAAACTTAAAATTAATAAAAAACTAAAAATGCTAAAAATGTATTACAATCTAAATTAAATCTTAAAAAAAAACTGTCAATGATACTAATATAAAAGTATATTATCTAGTTTACGCAAGATTACACATTTCGTATGCGTTTGTCAGTCATTGTTACGCAAGTTTTTGCGATTAGCACATTTCTGTAGAATACTTTAAGATTTCATTCTTCCATAAATATTCACATATTCTAATTTAAATAAAGGTTTACGAGCAACACACACTCGTTCTGCTCGTTTGTTGACATAAAAATGGTTTTAACAGTATTTACACGCATTCGTTCTCTCGTATGCAAATGTTGGCTATCTGTGGAGAACACAATCACGCCTGTGTTTCCATCCGTCTGTCTCAGATTCAACACACTGACGACATGGAGAACGAGATGGACGAACTTCTGCAGGAGTTTGAGGACAAAAGCCACAGACCGTTCCTTCACACCGTCTGCTTCTACTGAACGCCGCAGGAACTCTCGTCACGCGACGCGCTCGCGGAGATCGCTCTCTCTCTCTGTTTACGTCAACACACACCTCAGAAGAACGCTCGTACTGAAACATGCAGAGAGGAGGAGAACACACACCGCTGCCAACAAACCCATTAGAGTGAAGCTCTCCCTGCGTCTGAAGGGGCGGACACCATATCTCATCACCGTTAATTAGAGGATGTAACGTTTAATAACTCTGGCGGACGGGATACTTTTGAGTTTCTCATGAATTTCTTTCCTCGTTATTTAAACATGGGATTTGATACCTATATTGAGTATATTTTGTTTGTTTTTTTTTCCTTTAATTTTGTAAATGAAAGGATGATTCTGTAATCGTACCTGAAGCAGCCCAGAGTGCCTGAAATTATTCTTGTAAATATTGCGCTATAAATGAATGAATGAATGAATAAAGCGTTGATGAATCTCAGAGTGTGTGTGTCCAGTAAAGATGATCTCGCTGCCTCATGTTCAACAATATCAGTGTTAAACCTGTCAGTCATAAATCACACCATTTCAGTTATAAGCATATTGAAGGTGATTTTTGAAAATGAGTATTTTGATTCTCCATATATCAGCATTTTTCCTCAGTTCCTGAGCATTTTCAGGATAAACACAACACTTAATATATTTACATTTATGCATTTGGCAGACGCTTTTATCCAAAGCGACTTACATTGCATTATCCTATACATTTATACATAGGTATGTGCAATCCCCTGGGATTAACGCAATGCTCTTACCACTGAGCTACAGGAAAGCTACAGGATATATAGGGGATTTGTTTTGTTTTTTACAGAGTTGGAAATATCAGTGAAGATTCAGCAATTATACTCAAGGTTTTTAGTTTGTCACTTAATTTATGATCCACCCTTTTATTTTTGACAACTTTCCCTTTAAAAGAAAGTTGGAAAAAATGACATGACATCATATAAAGCGGTCATCACTTCTTCAGAGGGAAAACAACTTGGGAAAGTGGCAATGTTTTACATATTGTTTCTTATCTAAAACCAGTTCAAACTAAAGTAATGATATAACTGGTTATGCGAGCGATAGGAAATCATCCATCCATTCTTTATATCACTTGTTTCCCCCCCCCCCAATCTGTCATTTTCCCCGTTCTGTTATTATTTTCCCGTTCTGTTATTATTTTTCCCGTTCTGTTACTGTTTTTCCCATTCTGTTATTATTTTTCCCATTCTGTTATTTTTCCCGTTCTGTTATTATTTTTCCCGTTATGTTACTGTTTTTCCCGTTCTGTTACTGTTTTTCCCGTTCTGTTATTATTTTTCTCATTCTGTTATTATTTTTCCATTCTGTTATTAGTTTGTTCATCCTGTTAAGCAATTTAGTTTTTTTACAATAGTTTCATAAAACCAGCAAAAAAAATTATAATTTACTGACAATTACAATTTTCTGGAGTATCAATAACGCAGTACTTAAAAAAAAAAAAAAAAAAAAGTAAACAAAAACCCATTTTAGGCATTTGTATCTGAAAATGTAAAATGATGAATTAGTGAGAAAGTAAGTACAATTCATACACAATATTTTCTGATATTTTATTAGCTGGTGTGCTTTTAAAGGTACATGATATAATGTACACAGAGCCCATAAATCATAAGTATGTGAAACTGATGTTCATTTCTCCCTATAACAGGGAGGAAATTTTTTATCCTCCATTTCATTTATTTTGCTTAATAAATGGTTACACCCGAGCTTTAATGTTTTACATCACTCTATCATGACTACACAAAAATATATTTTAAAAAACTGAGTTTAATTTTCCACATGATTTTCTGATGGCAAAAGGGCACCAGGAACGACCCCTTATATCGTGCGTTATTGCTGTGAACGGGCCTCAAATGTCCAAACAACCATGGTAATACATTAAAACCAAACAAAGATGTTATACATGTGTTGTAAAGCATGGTATTACCATGGTATTTTCGCAGGTGTCGCGCGTGGGTCTGATATTCCAGATGAGCGTGACGCAGGAGTTCCTCATTAAGCTAATGGACTGATCTGAGATCTGATACAGTCAAACTCCAGATCACTTACAGATCAGATCGCGTCGCGTCGCGTTCTTTCTGTTCTCCTGCCCGAAGCGTCTATCGCGCTGCCGACGCGCCGCAGGTGAGACATCTGATGCTCTTCATGACGCGTCGCGGAAACACGCGAGGAAGATGATGAAGATGAAGAGGAGGATGATCTGAGGAGGATTCGCTGCTGGAATGATCTACGATGATGGTCAAATGATATTTCGATCCGTGTTGTTGTTGTTTGCGGAGTGCGATGAAGATGATGTGTATGTACTGTGATGAAGATGTTCGCGATCTGTGGACTGTGATGAAGAGGATGTTTGCGGTGTGTGGATGAAGATGATGTTTATGGTGGCTGGAGCGGTTCTGGTGCTGGTAAGAAGATCTGTGTGAAGATTCTGCTGAGGAATATTACATAACTCTCTCTCTCACAGTGACTGCGGATGAACTTTATTACTAATTGTATGGTTTTCTGTGGAGAAACATGTTGAAATGCATTTTTAAACGCTAAGCGCTGGGAAATGGCAGTAGTTTTGGTGTTTTCCAGGCCATCGTGTGTATGTCCGACATGAACGCGCTGCTGGACCGATTTCACAACTTTATCCTACCGCGCATGCGCGGACCCGAGCGCGTGTGTCACTGCACCTGCGGCAGGTAAGATGCACTTTAGTTTTATTCGCTTACTAGAGACACCGATAACTAGATACAAATGAGGGAAATACAGCTTATAGCCCGTTATTATTTAAATATTAAATTTCAGATTTCCTGTTTATTTTGAGGCGCGTCACATTTAATGTCCCTCAGCGGAATTTCCCGGGGAAAATCCATTCATCCCAATGGGAATCTGAACGTTCGGGAGTTTCGTGGGAAAAGTTCCCCACGCAGATTTCTCTGTTGTCAGGTCACGTGATTTATGCTGCCTTCACGTGCTATCCGATTGTTAAGTCTGACGTAACGCGTGACGTTTAGCCTTTTCCGGGTCCAAGCGCTCCTCTCGTCCAGAAATAACAATGGTGGAACCTGTACATTTTTTTACGATCACGTCCTTCTTAGTGAGGCACCCTTGGCGGTCAAAAAGGGTTTAAATTCCTTTAACACCAACAGAGTGGTTAGAGTAGCTCATCACTCAGGTGGCATAATTAAGGGTAGAGTCCAGGCATCAATGAAAAAGAAGATTTACGAGGTTGAAGTGAGTTAGCTCGGGACACGGGACACAGCACTGCGGCATTGTAAAAACACTCAATAATAACCAAAACACTAGCGAAAGCGGTAGGTAGGTAGAGAGGACCTGGACTTTGGACCCGGAAAGAGTATTATCGGAGAGTGGTTACGTCACAACTTAACAACCGAATAGGAAATTTCCTACTTCCCACTTCTGAAGTCGTGATTACAAGCGTATCGCATTAAAATTTTGACTTGAGAGGGTGTTCATGAACAGTTTTTGACAAGGAAACTAGTATTTACGATAATTCCGATGTAGTCGCTCGAAAGCTGCTTACAAATCGACTTGTGATTGAGCAGTGCTTCGTACATCGCTACGTTATTGACTAATATACCATTTCACTGAAATATCGTTAATGTGAGCGCACTTTCATGCTTAGGTCAATTTTCTGTAACAACACAGATTTCTTTCATTTAAGGGCCTGTTTACACACACAATTTTTAACTAAAAACGGTAAACTTTTTATGTGATTTGGTCGTTCATTTACACGAGAACAGCGTTTTGTGGGCCTGAAAACGCAAACTATTGAAAACGAGATTCAAAGTGTGAGTTTTTGAGAACGAAAGCGTTATAGTCTCTGTGCAAACTACAAAAACGCTAATCTGTGAAAATGGTGACATCATGCACGTGTCTTACGTGTTCAGTCTATTGGTGCTTGTGTTACTTTACAGAGTGACATCGCCATCTACTGGCCTGACAGCAAAATACTGCGTTTTAATAGTTTTCGTGGATCCGTATGAACGAGGATCGTTTTGACAATGTTTTTTTCTGTATGAGAAAAACGCGAAGAGAAAACTTTTCAGTTTTTAGTACATTGTTGTCGTGTAAACGCGCCCTAATTAAGGGAAAGTGACGTCTTCGCACTAGTAATGATGGCTATAGGGTTGTTTCTAGGCAAGATGCTAAATGGTGATGAAGTTTTACAAACAAGCGTTTTAATAACAACCCAGAGAACAAGGAACGTTCTCTCAAAGTTATGAACAAACGTTCTTCCAGTAATGTTAATAGAACGTTTGTTAAAAGTTATCTGGTCTTTAATAATGTTCTTAAAACGTTATTTATACATGTTTTTAACCGACACATTTTAGTTAGAAGTTCATCTAATGTTTTTTAAATGTTACAACCATAATGTTCACATAACCAAGAAAAAACATATTACATTTAAAAAAAAAATTGACATTCAGGAACATCAGCGAAACGTTCTTGGATCATATTTTTGTTAGCTCAATCCTCGTACTGTACACTGCAGAAAATGATCGCTGTTTTAACGGTAAAAGACCTAAGATAAAGACCTGTTAGTTGGTTAACGGTAAGTTCTCTTACTCTATACGGTGAAAAGCTGTAATCTAATGGGACATTTCATACAATTCTACTGTAAAATATTGTTAGATGGAAGTGAAACATTCGTCATCTTATAATTTACAGTTAAAAGTAACTTGACAGTAAAAGTTTTCCATTGAAATAACCTAATGATTAAGTTTGATCATATCTTTGGGGAACCTAAAATGGTTCTTCTATGCAGAAACCCTTTTGCAAGCTTTGATGAGTTTTTTACAGTGTAGGAGTCGTGATGGAGTGATGATGTTGTATGTTCTCCTCCTCCTCCCGCAGGCATCTTGTGGAGCACGTGATCCCGTACGAGGCCTCGGTCTCCCTCGGCTCCTCGGCCGGCAGCAGCGTCAGCAAGCAGGAGCTGGATCTGGTGCTCGGGCTCCTGATGGGCTTCTGCATCAGCTGGATCCTGCTGTGGCTCGACGGAGCGCTTCACTGCGCACTGCGCTTCTGGAGGACCAGCAGAGCCTACGGTGAGTGTGCGTGAGTGAGTGAGTGAGTGAGTGAGTGAGTGTGTTGTATGGTTGAAGATCGGAGTCATCACGCCGGAATGGAGACGAGTTTGTTGAGGATCAGTGCTGATGGCTGTCGTGTCGATGAGGCCTTCACAGGGAGAGTCTAGATGACCCAATCTCTGCTGACACTTCAGGGATGCGTTGTGGTCGTGTCTAGGCACAGGTCCTCCATCTGATCTGGATACGGCCCGGATCCGGCTGACTACATCATGCGTTGTGGTCGTGTCTAGGCACAGGTCCTCCATCTGATCTGGATACTGCCCGGATCCGGCTGACTACATCATGCGTTGTGGTCGTGTCTAGGCACAGGTACTCCATCTGATCTGGATACTGCCCGGATCCGGCTGACTACATCATGCGTTGTGGTCGTGTCTAGGCACAGGTCCTCCATCTGATCTGGATACGGCCCGGATCCGGCTGACTACATCATGCGTTGTGGTCGTGTCTAGGCACAGGTCCTCCATCTGATCTGGATACGGCCCGGATCCATCATGCGTTGTGGTCGTGTCTAGGCACAGGTCCACCATCTGATCTGGATACGGCACGGATCCGGCTGACTACATCATGTGTTGTGGTCGTGTCTAGGCACAGGTCCACCATCTGATCTGGATATGGCCCGGATCCATCATGTGTTGTTGTCGTGTCTAGGCGCAGGTCCTCCATCTGATCTGGATACTGCCCGGATCCGGCTGACTACATCATGTGTTGTGGTCGTGTCTAGGCACAGGTCCACCATCTGATCTGGATACGGCCCGGATCCGGCTGACTACATCATGCGTTGTGGTCGTGTCTAGGCACAGGTCCACCATCTGATCTGGATACGGCCCGGATCCATCATGCGTTGTGGTCGTGTCTAGGCGCAGGTCCACCATCTGATCTGGATACGGCCCGGATCCGGCTGACTACATCATGCGTTGTGGTCGTGTCTAGGCACAGGTCCTCCATCTGATCTGGATACTGCCCGGATCCGGCTGACTACATCATGCGTTGTGGTCGTGTCTAGGCACAGGTACTCCATCTGATCTGGATACTGCCCGGATCCGGCTGACTACATCATGCGTTGTGGTCGTGTCTAGGCACAGGTCCTCCATCTGATCTGGATACGGCCCGGATCCATCATGCGTTGTGGTCGTGTCTAGGCACAGGTCCACCATCTGATCTGGATACGGCACGGATCCGGCTGACTACATCATGTGTTGTGGTCGTGTCTAGGCACAGGTCCACCATCTGATCTGGATACTGCCAGGATCCGGCTGACTACATCATGCGTTGTGGTCGTGTCTAGGTACAGGTCCACCATCTGATCTGGATACGGCCCGGATCTGGCTGACTACATCATGCGTTGTGGTCATGTCTAGGCACAGGTCCACCATCTGATCTGGATACGGCCCGGATCCGGCTGACTACATCATGCGTTGTGGTCGTGTCTAGCCGCAGGTCCTCCATCTGATCTGGATACGGCCCGGATCCGGCTGACTACATCATGCGTTGTGGTCGTGTCTAGGCACAGGTCCTCCATCTGATCTGGATACTGCCCGGATCCGGCTGACTACATCATGCGTTGTGGTCGTGTCTAGGCACAGGTCCACCATCTGATCTGGATACGGCCCGGATCCGGCTGACTACATCATGCATTGTGGTCGTGTCTAGCCACAGGTCCTCCATCTGATCTGGATACGGCCCGGATCCGGCTGACTACATCATGCGTTGTGGTCGTGTCTAGGCACAGGTCCTCCATCTGATCTGGATACGGCCCGGATCCATCATGCGTTGTGGTCGTGTCTAGGCACAGGTCCACCATCTGATCTGGATACGGCACGGATCCGGCTGACTACATCATGTGTTGTGGTCGTGTCTAGGCACAGGTCCACCATCTGATCTGGATACGGCCCGGATCCATCATGTGTTGTGGTCGTGTCTAGGCGCAGGTCCTCCATCTGATCTGGATACTGCCCGGATCCGGCTGACTACATCATGTGTTGTGGTCGTGTCTAGGCACAGGTCCACCATCTGATCTGGATACGGCCCGGATCCGGCTGACTACATCATGCGTTGTGGTCGTGTCTAGGCACAGGTCCACCATCTGATCTGGATACGGCCCGGATCCATCATGCGTTGTGGTCGTGTCTAGGCGCAGGTCCACCATCTGATCTGGATACGGCCCGGATCCGGCTGACTACATCATGCGTTGTGGTCGTGTCTAGGCACAGGTCCTCCATCTGATCTGGATACTGCCCGGATCCGGCTGACTACATCATGCGTTGTGGTCGTGTCTAGGCACAGGTACTCCATCTGATCTGGATACTGCCCGGATCCGGCTGACTACATCATGCGTTGTGGTCGTGTCTAGGCACAGGTCCTCCATCTGATCTGGATACGGCCCGGATCCATCATGCGTTGTGGTCGTGTCTAGGCACAGGTCCACCATCTGATCTGGATACGGCACGGATCCGGCTGACTACATCATGTGTTGTGGTCGTGTCTAGGCACAGGTCCACCATCTGATCTGGATACTGCCAGGATCCGGCTGACTACATCATGCGTTGTGGTCGTGTCTAGGCACAGGTCCACCATCTGATCTGGATACGGCCCGGATCTGGCTGACTACATCATGCGTTGTGGTCATGTCTAGGCACAGGTCCACCATCTGATCTGGATACGGCCCGGATCCGGCTGACTACATCATGCGTTGTGGTCGTGTCTAGCCGCAGGTCCTCCATCTGATCTGGATACGGCCCGGATCCGGCTGACTACATCATGCGTTGTGGTCGTGTCTAGGCACAGGTCCTCCATCTGATCTGGATACTGCCCGGATCCGGCTGACTACATCATGCGTTGTGGTCGTGTCTAGGCACAGGTCCACCATCTGATCTGGATACGGCCCGGATCCGGCTGACTACATCATGCATTGTGGTCGTGTCTAGCCGCAGGTCCTCCATCTGATCTGGATACGGCCCGGATCCGGCTGACTACATCATGCGTTATAATAATAATAATAATAATACATTTAATTTGTAAGCACTTTTCTAAGTACTCAAAGACACTTTACAGAAAATTGTAAAACAGATGTAGCAACATAGAAAATTGTAAAACAGATGTAGCAAAATAGAAAATAAAACACACGATTAAATTAAACATTAAAAGCAATTTTAAAAAGATGAGTTTTTGTCAAGATTTTGAATTTTGGCAGGCCAGTGCAGTCACGGATCTTTTGGGGTAGAGAGTTCCAGAGGGTGGGGGCAGCGACAGAGAAGGCTCTATCCCCCCAGGTTCGGTGCTTGGTCCTGGGAGGTAGAGTCAAGAAGTTTGCATTGGAGGAGCGGAGGCAACGAGATGGGTTGTGGCGGTGGAGCAGGTCAGTGAGGTAGGAAGGGGCCTGGTTATAGAGGGCTTTATGCGTGAGGAGAAGGATTTTGAATTGAATTCGTTGTGGCACCGGGAGCCAATGAAGGTTCTTAAGGACTGGGGTGATGTGGTCACGGGTGCGGGTGTGGGTGAGTAGACGAGCAGCAGAGTTCTGAATGTATTGGAGTTTGTTTAAGCTTTTCAATGTTGTGCCGTACAGGATGCTGTTACAGTAGTCAATTCTGGAGGTGATGAAGGCGTGGATGAGGGTTTCAGCAGCGGAGAACGAGAGTGAAGGACGGAGTCGGGCAATGTTTTTTAAATGAAAAAAGGCAGTTCTAGTGATTTGTTTTATGTGCGGTTCAAAGGAGAAGTTATTGTCAAAGATGACTCCGAGGTTGCGACTGTGAAGGGATGGAAACAGGGTGGAGTTATCGACAGTGAGAGAGAAACTGTGAGTGGTCTTGGTGATGGATTTGGGACCGATGATGATCATGTCTGTTTTTTCACAGTTAAGTTGAAGGAAATTAGTGTGCATCCAGGATTTAATGTCAATGAGGCAGTTGGAGATAGTGGAGTGGGTAACGGAGGTAATGGATTTGGTGGAGATGTAAAGCTGAACATCATCGGCGTAACAGTGAAAGTTTAGACCATGGTGGCGAATGACGTTGCCAAGGGGAAGCAGATATAATATGAAAAGGAGAGGGCCAAGCACCGAATCCTGGGGGACACCTTGGGACAGCGGAGCAGTGGAGGAGATGCAGTTGTTAATGTGAATGAACTGTTGTCTGTCGGTGAGATACGATTGGAACCAGGAAAGGGCGGTGCCAGTGATGTTGAGGGAAGATTCGAGGCGGGAAAGAAGAATGGAGTGGTTTATAGTGTCAAAAGCTGCTGTGAGATCCAGGAGGATGAGAATGGTGAGATGACCAGCATCAGCGGAGAGGAGGATGTCATTGGTGACTTTAAGGAGGGCTGTTTCAGTGCTGTGTTGCGAACGGAAGCCAGATTGAAAAGGTTCGAACAGGTCATTTGAGCAGAGGTGGGTTTTGAGTTGTTTGGCAACAGTGCGTTCCAGTATCTTTGACAGAAAAGGGAGATTGGAGATGGGCCGAAAGTTTGACATGATGTCGGGGTTGAGTCCAGGTTTTTTAAGGATGGGAGTGACAGCAGCCAGTTTGAGTGAAGGGGGAATTGAGCCAGTGCTGAGAGAGGAGTTAATGATTTCAATGATGAGTGAGGAAATAGCTGGAAGACAGTTCTTGATAAGATATGATGGGATGGGGTCCAGGACACATGTAGATGTTTTCATTCCAGTTATGATTTTGGACAGCTCCACTGCCGACACAGGTGAAAACTGGGACAGGGACAGAGAAGTGAAGGGGGCAGGAGCAAGTGATAGGATGGGAGTACAGACAGTATTGACAGAGGAAGAGGACAGGTTGTTATAAATGGTTTCAATTTTGGTCTGAAAAAATGAAAGAAAAGAGTTACATTTTTCAGTTGTGAAAGAGTTGGTGGTATTATCACTGGGTTTGAGAAGTTTATTTACCGATGAGAAAAGAGACTTGGGGTTGGTGGAACCAGAGTGTATGAGGTGTGAGTAGTAGGTGGATCGGGCAGTCTTGAGAGCTTCTTTATACTGCTCGAGGTAATCGATATATGCTTGTAGATGAACAGATAAATTGGTTTTCCTATGGAGCCTTTCAAGCTGACGCTTTCGCGATTTCATTTTGCGCAGATCCGGGGTGTACCAGGGAGCAGAGTGAGTGAATGAAACAGTTTTGGTTTTAATGGGAGCCAGCTGATCGAGACAGATGGAGAGTGTTTCATTGTAGTAGTCAGTGAGATCGGAGGGGTTATCAGTCTGCAGTGGGGGGATGGAGGATATTTTGCTAACAAGAGAGGCTAAAAGAGCAGGAGTAGAAATGGATTTAAGATTTCTGAAGGAAATTGACCGTTTATTCTTAGTGGTCATAATGGGGAGATCGATGTTCATGGTGATTACCAGATGATCGGAGATGTTGAGGTTGAGGCTGGAGAGGTGAGATATGGTGAGACCAGTAGAGCAAACCAGATCCAGGATGTGGCCCCGGCTATGAGTAGGAAAGTTAACATGTTGGGTAAAGTTGAAGCAGTGTAGCATTTCCAGGAATTCAATGGCAGATTTGCAGTTAGTATCGATGTGAAAATTAAAATCTCCCAAAAGCAGAACAGAAGGTGAAATGGCAGATAGCTGAGTCAAGAAATCAGATAAGTCAGCGAGAAAGGAAGGATTTGGTTTGGGGGGGCGATAGATTATGGCAGTGACCAGAGGAGTGGGACCAGAGAGTTTGAAAGTGATGTGTTCAAAGGACTGAACAGCAGGGATGGAGATGATGGATGTTTTAATGTCCTTTCTGTACACTGCAGCGACACCGCCTCCCCGCCCCTCAGGTCGGGGTTTGTCCATGTATGTGTATCCTGTGGGTGTGGTTTCGTTGAGTGAGAAATAGTCCAGGGGTTTATGCCAGGTTTCAGTGATACAGAGGAAATCCAGGTTATTGTCAGTTATGAATTCATTTAAAATTAGACTTTTATTGTTGAGTGAGCGAGTGTTAAACAAAGCCAGTTTCAGGTGACGTTGCTTTGTGATGGATTGAGAGGACAGAGGAAGGGGGCGGAGATTAGATAGGAGCGCGTGTCGTTTGTTGTGATGACGTAGTGAGGAAGTTGGAATGCGCGAATAAGACCAGATGGATGGAATGGAGTTTGAAGCTGAAAAGTTGTAATTGAACATACGACCAGAGCCTCTATGTGGAGGACGGCGAGGTAGTCCAGATTCTTGAAGGATGTTGATGTTGTCCGGACGGAGGTGATTGTTGAGTGGGCGGGAGTCGACAGCGGAGCATAACGGTGGCATAATCCAGGCGTGGTGCGCTAGCACAAAGCTAGCGCTAACTTGATCTCAGAAGCCGGGCGTCTCAATTCCAGTCCAATTTCAGCAAGTATGTAACGTTAAGTTCTAAGATTTCTTCGCGATCAGAGTTGTTGATCTGCTCGAAGGCCACGGTTGAGTCGGGCACTTGTTGCTTGTTCTGGTGTTTGTCCTACGTGAGATTCCCAGGACAGATATCCGCTTTGATTATTCATTCATGCGTTATCCGTTGTGAATTCAGTATGAGATGACTGAGAGGATGAATGAACTTGTAGTAATAAAATTAATACTGATTAAGAAGAATTAAAATAGATAAACATTAAACATTAAGACATTAAAACAGAGCCGGGCGGAGAAGCGGCAGCCAACATGCGCCAGCGTTCCCAGGATCAACCATAATGGTCAAAAAAGCGTTGTGGTCATGTCTAGGCACAGGTCCTCCATCTGATCTGGATACTGCCCGGATCCGGCTGACTACATCATGCGTTGTGGTCGTGTCTAGGCACAGGTCCTCCATCTGATCTGGATACTGCCCGGATCCGGCTGACTACATCATGCGTTGTGGTCGTGTCTAGGCACAGGTCCTCCATCTGATCTGGATACTGCCTGGATCCGGCTGACTACATCATGCGTTGTGGTCGTGTCTAGGCACAGGTCCTCCATCTGATCTGGATACGGCCCGGATCCGGCTGACTACATCATGCGTTGTGGTCGTGTCTAGGCACAGGTCCTCCATCTGATCTGGATACGGCACGGATCCGGCTGACTACATCATGTGTTGTGGTCGTGTCTAGGCACAGGTCCTCCATCTGATCTGGATACGGCCCGGATCCGGCTGACTACATCTTGCGTTGTGGTCGTGTCTAGGCACAGGTCCACCATCTTATCTGGATACGGCCCGGATCCGGCTGACTACATCATCTGTTGTCGTCGTGTCTAGGCACAGGTCCTCCATCTGATCTGGATAAGGCCCGGATCCGGCTGACTACATCATGCGTTGTGGTCGTGTCTAGGCACAGGTCCACCATCTTATCTGGATACGGCCCGGATCCGGCTGACTACATCATCTGTTGTCGTCGTGTCTAGGCACAGGTCCACCATCTGATCTGGATAAGGCCCGGATCCGGCTGACTACATCATGCGTTGTGGTCGTGTCTAGGCACAGGTCCACCATCTGATCTGGATACGGCCCGGATCCGGCTGACTACATCATGCGTTGTGGTCGTATCTAGGCACAGGTCCTCCATCTGATCTGGATACGGCCCGGATCCATCATGCGTTGTGGTCGTGTCTAGGCGCAGGTCCTCCATCTGATCTGGATATGGCCCGGATCCGGCCTATTACAGTAAACCTCAGAATAAGCAGAAAGACTAACATTAGCGTAGATGCCATTCTTCTTATGATGTAACAAGCACATTAGGTGTTATAAGAAGTGTTCCCGGTTCAGGCTGACCTAGTTTATAATTTGTGTGTGTGTGTGTGTGTGTGTGTGTGTGAGTATAAGTCTGTGTGTGTGTGTGTGTGTGTGCTCTGCTGAGAGACTGACCGCAGGTGTGTGTTTGTGTGTGTTTCAGGTGCTGACGGTGAGCTGTGGCACTCGTGGCGTTGGGTGTGTCGTGTGTGTAACCTGAGGGAGCTGCGTAGACGCTTGCAGACGCGCCGCACACCGGAGGACGCCGGGAATAACGTGGTTCACGTCAAGCAGAAGCTCTACCACAACGGCCACCCGAGCCCCCGCAGACTCTGACACACACACACACACACACACACACACACACACACACACACACACACACACACACACACACACACACACACTTATCCCCATGTTCTCAGTGTTTCTGCTTGCTGTGTGTGTTTCACAGGGTTTGTGTGTGTTAGTTTTGTAGGGGTCTTCCTGTCACCGGAGGGGGGGGTTTGCATTTTTTAGACCAATCTTTGTGTACCGGGTAACAGTGTCTGTTTTAGAAACAAGGCATGCTGGGTAATCTCTGATGTTTAGCTGGCGTCTGAAGGCCAGAGAGTTGATCTGCTGCTGTATTCAGTGTGTTTGTGACATTAAACTGATGGAGGACAAATCAAGATGTTCTTCATGAAATATCACTGTGTTTGGAGTCTTGATGTGCTCGTGTTTTCTCAAACTATGAAAAGTTTCTTAAAATGAGACACAACAGTGATGTTTATTCTATTTATTATTAAAATACACTTTTCTTAATTTTGCTTAATAAAGTTACTTGAATTTAATATCAAGTATGTTTAATGATCATAAATGTCAGCCAATATCAACATTAAGCCCAACAACTTCACTTAAAGTCTAAAAGTATTAAATTAAACATTTTCATATTTCATTAAGTTTTAAATTGAGATGTTTGATTGTAACATATACATTGTTTAGAAATAAACACACACACACTCTCTCTCACACACAAACACACTCTCACACACACATTTTGTTTGAAAACGGCATGATGTGAATAAATGAGCAGAATTAAACAATGTTTTTGTAATTGTTCAATAAATACACAAGATAAATCAATATTCACAGTTAAACCTGTTTACAGTAGATGCTAATTTATGGGATAATATTTAAACTTTGTTTAGTTAAAATGAATTTTTGTGTAGGCTACGTGTGATTAAACATTAATTTCCAATTTCAAAATGTTAACCTACACCAGTCCATTAACAGTCATTCCAGAGATAAAAACCCGGGAAAGAGCAGAACACATCGATTATTGTTCCGCACCTTTCTAATGATAATGTGTTTATATTCAGCGGTCATTAAACTGTCACCTCACATGAAATATGAGCCATAATATCACAGTGTGAACCGGACGTTGTTGAGTGGGAGGGCTTTTATTCTGTATCGCCTGCGGGCGGAAGCGGAAGTGCAGTGATGTGTCGGTGGTGTTGCAGCGATGATGGCGGACACTAGCGCACTGTATGAGTCGGTGGTGTGTGTGAAGCCAGAGGTTCATGTTTACCGAATCCCACCCAGAAGCTCCAACCGCGGATACCGGTGAGACCCCGCAACAGTCCGCGGCACTACTTTAACTAGTTTAATCACGAGTTAAACACTGATCATGTGACACTGGTCTCACTTCGAGTTCCTATCTCAATAAACACACGCATTATTAATCCGGTGTGTGATGAGCTGGTGTTTGTTATTCGTCGATCACGTGATCAGATCAATAATGCGTCAGAACAACTGCTGTCAACAACAGAAACTTGAATATTAATGCGGGAAACATGAAGTTTCGTCACACTACTGTATCAAACACTGATATAGGAGAATAAACGCCATGTTTGTGTGCAGCTGAATTATTATATGGTTATTGACGTGCTTAAAGATGTCATGAAAGAGAAGTTGTGCTCGATTTTTCTTCTCTATTGTGAGTGAAACTTCTCAGGAACAAGTATACATGTAGGCGGGGCTTGATTGTGTCTGTGGGAATTGATTGGATGGTTGTGGTTTGCTATTGGCTGATCTCATGTGAGTGACAGGTTATAGCCCCGCCCTCGTCATCAGAGAAGAGAAGCCGCAAGTCAAGTCAAGTCAAGTTTATTTGTATAGCGCTTTTCACAATACAGATTGCATCAAAGCAGCTTCACAGTATTAAATTAAAATAATACAACAAAGTTTGTTTCAAGAGGAATTTATTGATTGATAAAATTAAATTAAATATCCCCAAAATATCCCCAACTGAGCAAGCCAAAGGCAACAGTGGCAAGGAACCGAAAAACTCCATCAAGTGACCTAATGGTGTCCTACTAAAACTCCATCAGGTGCCTTAATGGAGAAAAAAAAACCTTGGGAGAACCCAGGCTCAGTCGGGGGCCAGTTCTCCTCTGGCATTGGATAGAGGCCGGATTGTAGTTTGAACTGTAGGATTATATGAATGCCTGGCTGAAGAGATGCGACTTTAATCTAGTTTTAAACTGGGAGAGCGAGTCTGAGCAACGAACAGTATCAGGAAGACTATTCCAGAGTTTTGGAGCCAAATGTGAAAATGCTCTCCCTCCTTTGGTGGTTCTGGATATCCTAGGTATGACCAAAAGCCTTGAATTTAGTGATCTTAAAGAGCGCGATGGATTATAGGGCGATAGAAGATCAGTTAAATAGACTGGAGCTAAGCCGTTTAGGGCTTTATAAGTCAGTAGCAATACCTTGTAATTAATACGGAACTTTATAGGTAACCAATGCAGTGATGATAAAATCGGTGTTATATGATCATATTTTCTTGATCTCGTAAGAACTCTAGCGGCGGCATTTTGGACTAACTGTAGCTTGTTTATTGAGGATGCAGGACAACCAGCTAATAAAGCATTACAGTAATCCAGTCTCGAGGTCATGAATGCATGAACTAACTTTTCTGCATCAGAAACTGATAGCATATTACGTAGCTTAGCAATGTTTCTAAGGTGGAAAAAGGCTGTTTTTGTAACATATGAAATATGATTTTCAAAAGACAGGTTGCAATCGAGTATAACACCCAGGTCTTTTACTGTAGAGGATAAAGTAACAGGACATCCTATGATGTTAAAGTTGTATTGTGCGAGGTTTTGTGGGCGGTTTTTTGAACCGATAAGTATTACCTCTGTCTTGTCTGGATTTAATAAAAGAAAATTACGCGTCATCCAATCTTTTATATCTTTAACACACTCTGTCAATTTGGAAAATGTAGCGTTTTCATCCGGCCTTGATGAAATATATATTTGAGTGTCATCAGCATAACAATGGAAACTAATTCCATGTTTCCTTATAATATTTCCAAGTGGCATCATATATATTGAAAATAACAGAGGGCCTAATACAGATCCCTGCGGCACTCCATAGTTTACTGGAGTTATGATCGATTTTTCTCCATTTAAATAGACAAAATGGTAGCGGTCAGATAGGTATGATTTGAACCAGCAAGAGGAACTTATTCTGATTCAAGATTATTAAAGCGATATTGATATAGAATATAAGATAACCAGGAACATCAATTT
>CM038625.1:1525000-1550000 GCA_021554675.1 Leuciscus idus | reverse complement strand
CCGTACACACACACACACTCACACACACACACACACACACACACACACACACTCACACACACACATGTGTGTCATGTGATCAGGTGAGCTGTTCGCTCAGGCTCCGGTGGATCAGTATCCGGGCAGTGCAGTCGAGACCGTACACACACACACACACACACACACACACACACACACACGTGTGTGTCATGTGATCAGGTGAGCTGTTCGCTCAGGCTCCGGTGGATCAGTATCCGGGCAGTGCAGTCGAGACCATACACACACACACACACTCACACACGTGTGTGTCATGTGATCAGGTGAGCTGTTCGCTCAGGCTCCGGTGGATCAGTATCCGGGCAGTGCAGTCGAGGCCGTACACACACACACACACACACTCTCACACACACACACACACACACACACACACACTCACACACACACGTGTGTGTCATGTGATCAGGTGAGCTGTTCGCTCAGGCTCCGGTGGATCAGTATCCGGGCAGTGCAGTCGAGACCGTACACACACACACACACACACACTCACACACACACACACACACACACTCACACTCACACACACTCACACACGTGTGTGTCATGTGATCAGGTGAGCTGTTCGCTCAGGCTCCGGTGGATCAGTATCCGGGCAGTGCAGTCGAGGCCGTCACCGACTCCAGCCGATACTTCGTCGTCAGGATCGAGGATGGAAACGGTGTGTGTGAAGAACATGCATAAATGTCTATAATGAACATTCTCCATGTGATGATAAACGAGTGTGTTTTGTGACTCTCAGGGCGTCACGCATTCATCGGCCTCGGTTTCGCCGACCGCGGGGATTCCTTCGATTTCAACGTGGCGCTTCAGGATCATTTCAAGTGAGTCGTTCAGTCTGACCTTTGACCTCTGATGTCACGAGTCGTCTCTGATGTCACGAGTCGTCTCTGATGTCACGAGTCGTCTCTGATGTCACGAGTCGTCTGGGATGTCATTGACCTGTCTCTGATGTCACGAGTCGTCTGGGATGTCATTGACCTGTCTCTGATGTCACGACTCGTCTCTGATGTCATTGACCTGTCTCTGATGTCATTGACCTGTCTCTCTCACAGGTGGGTGAAACAGGAAAGTGAGTTTGCCCGACAGGAAGCCACGCAGGATTCGGTGCCGAAGCTGGACTTGGGCTTCAAAGAGGGTCAGACCATCAAAATCAACATTGGGGTGAGTGAAGCCGTCGAGATCGTGGCGTAATCCGATCCAGACTTGCGACAGAAGCCCCGCCCCCTGCATCACACAGCAGAAGTGCCACCAAAATTCAAGAAATGGGGCAAAAAAATGGATATGGCTGGTTAACCAAGAGCGCTATTTTCCTGGTTTGAATGTGATACAGATTTTATACAACAGTTCATATTAGTTGACTCAGAATATTGTCTGTTTTTGCTCTATTTCACCAACAAAATAGTTCCAAACAAACACACAGTAGAACTATTGTGAGTCTTCGAACAACAGTGATTATTCGTTACTGAATGAATGAATCTAACGAACAGTTCAATGACTCACTCGTCAGTTGCTAAATCAGCCGTTTTAAACAAATCGTTTGAGTGAATGATTCAGTTTCTCGCTTGTTAAAGGGTTAGTTCACCCAAAAATGAAAATTCTGTCAGTAATTACTCACCCTCATGTTGTTCCAACCATGTAAGACTTTCGTTCATCTTCGGAACACAAATTAAGATATTTTTGATGAAATCTGAGAGCTGGATCACTTCTCCATAGGCTTTCAGAGGGACTGAAACTTGCCGGCCCAGAAAGTCAGTGAAGAAAATGTTGAAATAGTCCAAGTGACTACAGTGGCTCTACATTAAGTTTATCATGCGACGACAATACTTTTTGTGCGAAAAAACAACAAAAATAACGACTTTATTCAACTATTAGTGTTCTTCAATGTGGGCCTCTGACGAGAGTTCACGGGAGCGCCACGACGTATGCGCGAGAACTGAGATTACGGCGTTCTTCTTCTACTACTACTTGTTACTGGCTGCTCACTCCTTAGGAGTATTACCGCCATCTACTGGACAAGATGACATCCCGACATTGCCGGAAGAGCAAAACGGTCTGTTTACAAGCAGAGGAAGACGCGCGCTGTATGTAAAACTGTATTCGTAAATATGTCAGCAGATTTCGATGTAGATGAAGATTTGAATTTTTTTAACCAACCATACTTATTCGAGCCAGAATACACAGACATTGAACTACAAGAGATGGAAGATGCTGCAACACAACCGCAGTCTGCTTCTGAAAGACAGAGAGCATTGGACAGCTGATGGTGTAAATGTAATCAGTGCCAAGCGATGCCTACTGAGGCCATCCTTAAAAATATTTTGGTTTGCCGTAACAAAGGGGTCGGTATATATATATATATATATTTCAATGATTCAATGTAAAAAAAAATAAAAAAAAAAACTACAATTTTGGTCACGGGTATTACGTAGGTATGAATAAAAAAAAAAAAAATCATTTCGGGACTTCACTGACAGTTTTCATATAATCTTCACTGACGCGCCGGCGCCTCTGTGTCCTGCTTATATTGCCTCTTATTTATTAAATCCAGGAAATTGGTTGATGAAAAATTTATTAAAATTAAGATACAATTAATACAAAATGAAATTCACTTTAAAGAAAGGCCTTCTACAAAAACAAACTTTAATGAAGTGGTCAAAATCATGTCTGCCCACTCCATTTGTCTCCCGATATTTTCGGGATCATCTTATCTTATTCATGCTTTTCACTTTTCATATAATCAACATGAAATTTAAAAAATATATTATTTTATTTTAAACATGAATATGAAACTAAATCCTTTTTAATGACTGGGCTACAACACATAGGCCTATTAGCCTACAGTAGCCTACAGAGAAATTGTGTCTTGCCGGTGAGCATGTGGGGGGGGGGGGAGATACGATTTTCGATCAATCATCGAATATTATTTTGCTTGATAATCCAATCCTTAATATTTGGTATTTGAAATGCCTGTTTGAGATCTCGTGAAAGTTTAAATTGTAGTGTCGCTTTCAGAGCGCTCACGTCCATAACATTGTTTCTTCCTCATAAATGCGAACACGAAAAATAAAATAAAATGAATATATTATGTTCTGTGGAGAACCAACACTTCTTCATCTGGTGGGTATAGGCTATTACTTTTGGTTTGCGCAGTGTAATTCATAGAATTACTAAAACATATTTTACCACCTAAAAGTTAAAGATTTTTTTGTGTCACATCCGTAAGTGTATTTCCCTCATATTAAATATAAAACGCATGTGTATACTGATATTTTTCTAACGTCTGGACTCCTTTATTAAGAGAGTATGGATGTATAAACAGACGTTTCAATATATTAGTATTAAACGCATTTTCTGATCATTTATATTTCAAGTTTTGACTGCAAATGTCACGTCCATAACGCTGGAATTGCCCAATAGCAATGTAAAGATGTGGTAGCATTAGCATTTTTATTTAAAAGAAAGAGCGTAGCCTATGCTTGTATGTAGGCCTATGGGCAATTTATATTCACAATACTTACTAAAATATAATTAATATCATTTTATTGCATTTGTATTAGTTGTTTGAAGAGTAAAAAAAAATCCGTCGGTCTTAACGCAAGTTTACAACCGGCAAGTCGGTCGGACTAAAAGGGGAAAAAAATAATTAATTGGGTCGGTCCTAAATTGACCGGGTCGGTCGGGTTACGGCAAACAAGAATATTTTTAAGGATGGCAGGAGAGCGTGTGCTGCATCGATTGGGACATACAGTTACATACATTACAAATACAGTTTTACATACAGCGCGCGTCTTCCTCTGCTTGTAAACAGACCGTTTTGCTCTTCCGGCAATGTCGGGACGTCATCTTGTCCAGTAGATGGCGGTAATACTCCTAAGGAGTGAGCAGCCAGTAACAAGTAGTAGTAGAAGAAGAACGCCGTAATCTCAGTTCTCGCGGATACGTCGTGGCGCTCCCGTGAACTCTCGTCAGAGGCCCACATTGAAGAACACTAATGGCGCGTTTCCACCGAGCGGTACGGTACGGTACGGTACGGGTCGGTACCCTTTTATTTGCGTTTCCACTGCCAAAAGTTGAGAATGGTACCAAAAAGCCGAACCGTACCGTACCACTTTTTGGGTACCCTTCCGTTGGGGTACCTAGCACAGTGGTACGGTACTAAAAGGTGGAGCTAGACTCACTGCAGGACGTTGATTGGTTGACAGAGAATCGTCACTTGCGCGTGCTACGAGGGGAATGACAACATAAGAAGCGCCATTTTTTTAATATACAGTTTAATATAATACTACTGTTACTGTGTCACGAAATGTAATTTTAAGAGTTTTTCAGGCGAGAATGTAGTTGTTTAAAGCTCAAATCTGTGGTTTATTTATAAAGAAGATTTGTTTTTCCCCGGTTGTGAGATCCATGCGATCAGCGGGCGCTCGGCGCTCATGTTTCCCGGCTGGATTATGGCGTTATATGTGTGCCTCAATCCTGAGCGAGTAATTGTACGTTTTGAGCACAGAGAACTATATTTTGCAAGCACATTACATTATATTTTGAACAGAAATGAACAATTGCAAAAAAAAAATTTGTTTGAGCAAAGAAAAAACGATTCCGTGCTGAATAAATGTATTTGCTTGTTTGCTATTATCCATATTAACGTGCAATAATAACCCCTCTCACGCAGTTTACTCAGGTGCTCTCTCACAAACTTATTCTCTGCGCTCCTGTCAGGTCCCTCTCTCTCTCTCTCAACCTCTTAATTCTGTGCGCGCTCAACTCTTGACACACACGCTCGCTCAACTTGCAACAGAGTTACAAGTGTGCCACAAAATCAACCAATCGGAAAATTAAAGGTCAATTGTGATTGGCTGTTGGTCTCCAATCAAATCGCTAGTAGAACCAAAGCCCGTCTTGTAGAACTATCCATAGATATCCATATATATATCCATATATAATCCAATATTATATGATATCTATGGAACTATCTACAGCATCCCGGAAGCTTACTGAAAAAAAAAATCGAAAAAAAAAAACTGACTACAGCGAGACTAATGGATTAAAACACATTTTGGTAAGTATTTATTTATTTATTATTAACTTAAAAGTGCCTTGTTAGTTTTGTGTATTATAAATTATAATACACAAAAATAATAATTAAAATAATAATTATAATGGTGGTTTTCTTTAGATCACAGACATTACAGACATTAGCCTAGTAGTTGGAGGGCAAATTTTGTTTAACTGTTCGGAAAATGTCAGTTTTAAGAGTGAGGTCATTGTGTGAGGTGATTGACAGCTATATGTGACAGAGGAATATTATGACACTCCTCCAGAGATTCAGCTTATAATTTATAATGCTGTTGCGTTGTTTAACTTACAATATTATATCTCCGATTGTGACTAAAGTGGTGTGACATTTAGGTGTTGCTGTTCTGATGACATTGTCTGCGGCTGTGCTAGCGTTAGAATGCTTGAAAAGGAAAAGTCAAACTAACTTTAGTCACAATAGGAGATATAATATTGTAAGTTAAACAACACAACAGCATTATAATACACAAAACTAACAAGGCACTTTTAAGTTAATAATAAAAAAAAATACTTACCAAAATGTGTTTTAATCCATTAGTCTCGCTGTAGTCAGTTATTTTTTTCGATTTTTTTTTTTTTTTTTTTTTTTTTTTTTTTTCAGTAAGCTTCCGGGATGCTGTAGATAGTTCCATAGATATCATATAATAAAGGATTATATATGGATATGGATATATATATGGATATCTATGGATAGTTCTACAAGACGGGCTTTGGTTCTACTAGCGATTTGATTGGAGACCAACAGCCAATCACAATTGACCTTTAATTTTCCGATTGGTTGATTTTGTGGCACACTTGTAACTCTGTTGCAAGTTGAGCGAGCGTGTGTGTCAAGAGTTGAGCGCGCACAGAATTAAGAGGTTGAGAGAGAGAGAGAGAGAGGGACCTGACAGGAGCGCAGAGAATAAGTTTGTGAGAGAGCACCTGAGTAAACTGCGTGAGAGGGGTTATTATTGCACGTTAATATGGATAATAGCAAACAAGCAAATACATTTATTCAGCACGGAATCGTTTTTTCTTTGCTCAAACAAATTTTTTTTTTTTGCGATTGTTAAAGGTCCCGTTCTGCGTGATCCCATGTTTCAAACTTTAGTTAGTGTGTAATGTTGCTGTTAGAGCATAAATAATATCTGTAAAATTATAAAACTCAAAGTTCAATGCCAAGCGAGATATTTTATTTAACAGAAGTTGACTACAAAAAACGGCTCGATTGGACTACATCCCTCTACTTCCTTCTTTAATGATGTCACTAGAACCGTTTCTTGACTAACCTCCGCCCACAGGAATGCTCCCTCAACTCTACTGGCTACTTGCGCACTTCTTATAACTTAGGCTACTGTGTTTACTCAGCTCTTACGGTGATTTTCTGAAGTAAAACTGACGCTTCATCTTTTGTGTGATGTACAATAAACTTTATTAAACTCATCAGTACATGTTTGATCATCATTCAGACAGCAGACTTGTAGGCTATTAATAAATAATGGATACATAGCCTACAAGCAGATGACAAATACGTTATAATAACCGTAATTAAACTACTAAACCATACCTGTTTCATCTCTATACAGCACTCTGACTCTGTAGGCATTATTGTCCGACTCGAAATGAACGCCGTTACTGAGAGTTTCTGATATTATCATCATTCCGTGAGATGAATTTTTCCTGACAGACTGAGCGCGAGCTCATGAAGCTCCGCCCCCTGTGTCGTCCAGCAGCAGCTCATTTGCATTTAAAGGGCACACACTGAAACAGCTCGTTTTTCTGAGCCCCAAAAAATGTCAATTTAAACATGCTGTAAAAAATGATCTGTTGGGTATTTTGAGCTCAAACTTCACATACACACTCTGGGGACATCAGAGACTTATTTTACATCTTGTGAAAAGGGGCATAAAACGGGACCTTTAATTTCTGTTCAAAATATAATGTAATGTGCTTGCAAAATATAGTTCTCTGTGCTCAAAACTTACAATTACTCGCTCAGGATTGAGGCACACATATAACGCCATACTGGATGAGCCTTTCCTCGGCTAGTTCTTCTGACGTTCGCCGATGACTCCGACGGTAGTGGTTAAACATGAGATATAATTCGTCTTGTGTAGACCTAACGGGCGATCTTTGGTCTCGTGAATATATAATTCGTTCCCTGTCAATCGTTTTGGCTGAGGGTTAAGTTTAGTTTCATATTATAGGCTATTTGTATTTAACTTTACTGTTGTAATGTTAGACTAGAGCGCAGCATTTGGACATTTGACTGAATTGTTTGCTTTATTTCTTATTGTATAGCTTCTTGTACCTTTTACTTAAACTTTTATATTGGCTATTATTGATAAAACTGACATTTTACAAAAAGAAATATGGTTTCTTGTCATTTTCTTAATACAAGATTATCACTGATGTTTATTGCAACATTTGTACAAATGCATATATTGCCTGTAATATGTGTAATTTTTTTATTATTTAAACGAAAAGAGGTAACGTTAGGGTTGTGTTTTAAATTTCGTTTTGTTATAAATAGAATGACGTATAACGTGCAGTGAATAATCAATATGCGTTGCGCATGAACCACATTTGTGTCCCTATAATGTTTCATTTATTTAAATGAAAACGAAAAGAGGCAGAGTGGTGTTTTATAACATATTTCGTTTTATTGTTGCTTAAAATGTACATACAGAGTAACAGAGATAACCGGAGTAGCGGAGCGAGCTGAGTGACGCTTTTAAGAACGCGCTGTAACATGTGCATGTAGGAGTGAGTCGCACATGGCAAGTACAAACTTTGCGTACTTAATATTGAGAAAAGCCTAATGTCGGCGCTTGTCTTCTTGTGACAAACATGTCGAGGAGCAAGAACAAGATCTGCTGTATATGTCATCCATTGTAGTTTACTATGTTCTTCTTCGCGCGAAAATGACGTCGATCGAAACACCACGCCTATCAAGTAAGAGTACTGTTGGCAGTGGAAACGCTAGCCAGATCATGGTTAACAGACCCGAACCGTACCGTACTGTACCGTACTGTACTGTACTGCTCAGTGGAAACGAGCCATAGGTAGTTATTTTTGTTGTTTTTTCGCACAAAAAGTATTGTCGTCGCATGATAAACTTAATGTAGTTCCACTGTAGTCACTTGGACTATTTCAACATTTTCTTCACTGACTTTCTGGGCCGGCAAGTTTCAGTCCCTCTGAAAGCCTATGGAGAAGTGATCCAGCTCTCAGATTTCATCAAAAATATCTTAATTTGTGATCCGAAGATGAACGAAAGTCTTACATGGTTGGAACAACATGAGGGTGAGTAATTACTGACAGAACTTTCATTTTTGGGTGAACTAACCCTTTAAGACTATGATTTGCCGCCACCTACTGGTGGTTTTAGAATCATGCATGTTATTAGTGGTAGATAGAATACATTTATAAACAGACTAAGGGTGAAATATGAGATAGCTTTGTTAAATATTTCAGAGATAATGAAGTAAAAAAAAAAAATAGTCACAGTCGCATTGCATATAATGTTTTTGTCATTTTCTTGTTGGGAGTGAATGGCCCTCTGACAGACAGTTAGATGGATAGATAGATAGATAGATAGATAGATAGATAGATAGATAGATAGATAGATAGATAGATAGACAGTCAGTCAGTCAGACAGACCGGTGTTGACTCTCTCTCTCTCTCTCTCTCTCTCTCTCTCTCTCTCTCTCTCTCTCTCTCTCTCTCTCTCTCTCTCTCTCTCTCTCTCTCAGAACATAAAGAAGAAAGAGTCGAGTGGGCCGGTGAAGTCTCGAGCGGTGGGTGGTTTGCTTCCTCCTCCTCCCGGTGTGAAGGCCAGCGCTCTCGTTCCTCCACTCGCAGTTCAGCAGACGATACCTGTCGCTCCTCCCAGCACAGGTGAGACACTCAGATCCGGTGTATTTATAACAGTCCTCTGTGGGTGTGGCTAATATGAGGCTCCTCCCCTTTTAGCGACGCTGTTGGACATTGGAGACTCCGCCCCTGCCATGGCCCCGCCCTCTCAGGACATGTGGGGGGATTTCACTGCGGCAGGACCTGGGTCAGTGTAACTATCTGTCTATCGGTCTGTCTATCTATCTATCTAACTGTCTATCTGTCTGTCTATCTATTTAACTGTCTGTCTATCTGTCTGTCTATATCTGTCTATCTATCTATCTAACTGTCTTTGTCTGTCTGTCTGTCTGTCTGTCTGTCTGTCTATCTATCTAACTGTCTTTCTAACTGTCTTTCTGTCTATCTAACTGTCTGTCTTTCTGTCTATCTAACTGTCTATCTATCTAACTCTGTCTATCTATCTAACTGTCTATCTAACTAACGGTCTGTCTGTCTATCTATCTAAATGTCTTTCTGTCTATCTGTCTGTCTCTATCTATCTAACTTTCTTTCTGTCTATCTAACTGTCTGTCTGTCTATCTAACTATCTATCTATCTAACTGTCTGTCTGTCTGTCTGTCTATCTATCTGTCTGTCTGTCTATCTATCTATCTAACGGTCTTTCTGTCTATCTGTCTGTCTATCTATCTATCTATCTAACTGTCTTTCTGTCTGTCTGTCTATCTATCTGTCTGTCTATCTATCTAACTGTCTGTCTGTCTATCTATCTATCTAACTGTCTTTCTGTCTATCTATCTATCTAACTGTCTGTCTGTCTGTCTGTCTATCTATCTATATGTCTTGTCTTGTCTGTCTGTCTGCCTGCCTGCTGGTGTCTCACTCTCTGATGTGTGTTCGACAGGTCCACGCAGGACACGCGGTCGGAATGGGTGCAGTTCTAGCATCTTTGGAAAGGGATCGTGAGAATGTGATGACACATGGACGCTGTTTTTCCACGGATATTTTCTATGCAATCGGCGTGCGGTCGCTGATATTCGCTGCATTCCAGCCGCTGCCGAGTTTGAAACACGTTTCTCGTTAGTTATTCACACGTGGCTTCAGTTAATGTGATGAATGTCAGTATCATGTCTCGTTTTCCGCTGTCTTGGCTTGATGTTAAAGCTGAAGTGTGTCATAATAACTGTTTTCGAACAGGTTTCCTGATTACTCGCCCCCATCAGCCATTGGTCGTTAATCAGGTGGCCCCGCCCATAAACTCACATCATTGGCTGAGCTAGAAGTTGATAGGACAAAGCAATAAAGAGAGTCACAGTGTTTACAGGAAGTTCATGAAGTAGTGACTTCCTCATAGTGACTCGGCATTAGTCTGTTCGTATTTGAGGATCCAAACGAATGACACACTTCAGCTTTAAAGCTTTCGATCTGTTTAGTTGGTTGTTGGTGAGATTTTCTTTCATTTAGTTCATGTGTTTTATATGTGCGTCATGTTATCTGTCTGACTCAAACTGCTATTTTCACTCGGATCAGGATTTGAAGAGCTTATTTTATGTGTTTATAAGCAGATGATTTTTCATCTTATACATTTTAAACTAACCCCAGACTTTATTCGCTTTATTTCCTGGTGACTACAGATTTATTCTTGATATTGTCAGTAATTATAAAAGTCTGAACCTTTCCTTCAAGTGCCTTTATGAAACGCATGTAGAATGTACAAATTATGGTTTATATATGAATAAACCGTTTCCTGATATACAGTGTCATATTTTTTTTTACGGTAATACTGAATGTACTGATTCCTTAAACTTAATCATTCAAAATAAGTGACGCCCTCAAGTAAAAATGAATGGTTATAATTAATGATCAAACTATATGTATGATATGTGCTAATTTACATAGATAGATAAATATGAGTGTGATGGTTTCCATAGTTATTGTTTTGTTGTAGTTTCAGGTGTGTGAATGAGAGCTGCTGATTCGCCAGGTGAGTCTGTACGCAAGTTGTCTACTCTATTAAATATGAATTAATCTGAATAGATTTGAATTAATGTATCGAGTCATATGTCTTTATATTCATCTGTTCGTATTGGTAAGTGTCATTTTACACACAGAACTATCTGCATACAGTCCTTTTCTGTGTGTAAAATCAGCAGTGATTTGGGGTCTTTTATGTGCGCGGGAAGTGAGTGTGACCCCGGAAAGAGTCCAGACTGAGCATCACACATAAACACAAACACATTACCACACAAACACTTTCATTCCGAGTTGAAAGCGCTTTTAATGTGGATTTAATGCAGTTTTGCCGGTAAGATAACGCGTGATTCTCTCCGTGTTCGTGCGATTGGTGTTGAACGCTTTCGCGAATGAATGAGTGAGTGAAATATTAATAAATGTAATCGATCATTTGTCATGAGTGAATAAACATCATGTGTTCATAAACTCATTGAATATGAATATATTCATTTAACTGTCCAGCGTCGCGTCACTGCATCTCTTGACTAACTTATAACGTTCATCCGGAGAGTTTGAGTTTTTTTGAGAGTCAATCGATTTGAATAATCCCATAAACATAAAATAAGTGGTGGATTACAATATGAAAACCTGCTGATTATAAAAGCAGCTGTATATTTGATATCGTGCCGTGAATGTGAAGGAGTTTGTAGTTCCTGTCAGAGATTTAAACGCTGTAGTTCCCAAACCCGCCTCAGGGGGCGCGCGCGCACGAGACGCGTTCACAATCACACATCGCTTTGATTTAAGACATACGCAAAAAATACAATCACTTAAAAAAGATTAATTTGACGAATTAACACCTTGTATATTAAATATTAGTGGTTCTTTTTAAGTTATTCCTCTGTTAATAATCAGCCTGACTGGATTTCTGTAGACGGTTGTCCGTGTGTTGATGGGTTGTTGTCATGGTGATGGGTATCAGCGCAAACGTTACATTACAGTAGTACGTTAAACGTCACCAATAATACAAAAAAAAGTTTAGCACCTTTGTTTTATTAGTTAGTTTATTGTCGCTGTTTCAGTTTCTCTTTTGAATCCGCTTGAGCTGCGTGTATAATCTCACTCAATCTTATTAAAGCCCCCCCCCCCCCCCCCCCCCCTCTCTCTCTCTCACACACACACACACACACACACACTGCCTCTCTCTCTCCTCAGTGTTCGCGGGTCTGCTCGGGAAGGGTCGGGATAACTGGATTATTATCTGGATTCGTTTATGAGGTGTATTCCTGCGAGACACGTGATCATTCTCTCTAACGCCGCGATATTTATCGTTTATCCGGTTTATCGATTCTAAGACAGATTTGTAACCGATTGTAATGAATGTAATCGTAACTTCATCATGAGCGGTTCCGAAGACCCGAGCGAGTCCAAACTTGAGGCGGTGATTCAGGTGGAGTTCATTCACTTCTTTATTCCTTCATTTATTATCGCTTGATCGGAAGAACTCTATGGATCGCTGGTTATTCGTGAGTCTCTTTGGATAACCGCGTCAGTCAAATGAATAAATGTGAATTATTAAATGTGTGTTCTGGTTTAGTGTTGGCGGCGCCGCAGGTGTGTGTTCTGATCTGATCTAAATATACAACAGATCACCACTGAGACCATCTGCTACTGACACACACACACACACGCGTGTAATATGGTTGTGTTTGTGTGTTTCAGAGGTTGGAGGAGAGTGTTCTGTGTGAAGAAAAGAATCTGAGGGTTCGAGGATGTTCTTCAGATGAGCCTCAGTCGCGGTTACCCGCCCGCGTGCGCGAGATCGTGTCCCGAAACCTGAGCGAGAGCGGTGAGACTCGATCTAAGAGCGTTCCGTTCCGTTATTTCGGAATGTTCTCTGAACGTTCTAAACATCCAGTTAATAAAATATATATTATTTCTTATGCCGTTATGCATTCTTTATATGTTTTTTTCTTGGTTATGCGAACGTTAAGGGAACGTTCCATTATATCATTCTTCAGACATTATGGAAACGTTACTTTTCAATGTTCTCTGGACGTTATGAAAGTAGTTACATTTAAAAAACGTTTGACGAACATCCAACCTTAACGCTCCATAAAAACGATGTATAAATAATGTTTTTGTTCTAACGTTTTGAGAACGTCATTATAAAGAGCAGATAACTTTGAACGAACGTTCTATTAACGTTACTGGAAGAATGTTTGTTCATAACTTTGATAGAACGTTCCTGTTAGCATTCTGTGTCTCTCTCTCTCTCTCTCTCTCTCTCACACACACACACACACACACACACCCACACACACAGCTGGAGGCATGTCATCGGGTCTGTCGTTCTCAGAGGAGAACCGGGTTCTTCAGGCAGAACTGAGTCGTGTGGAGGATCTTCTGGCTCACAGTCGAGCAGAACGAGATGAACTGGCCATCAAATACAGCGCCATCAGCGAGAGAGTGAGAAACACACACACACACACTCACTCACAGTCTAACGTCATCGAAGAGCCTGTTTCAGTTCTAGATCTTATAGTCGAGATCTTTAGTCTCTAAACTTTAGAGAACCTGAAACGGTTCATGGCCAGTGCTGTATTTACCATGTTTTTACACTCTGTGTCCAGCGAGAACACACACACACACACTCTGTCTTTTGTCCGCGTCTCAGCGAGGTTCACCCGTCTCCGTGGTAACGGGGAGTGGAATGGCATGTTGCCATGGCGACTGTAAACAGGCTCTTTGATTCTGGGGCCCATCAGGACGTTTGTGATTTATTCAGGCAGTTTGAACGTGAGCCGTGTTTACCTGCGATGTAGGTTGCCAGGGAGTTGTTTTATGGTTGCTAGGGCGATCTAGATAGTTTCGACTGTTGCACAATCCGCAACTATCAAATCGCGAAGATAAATAGATAAATATATGTCCTGTGTGTTTCAGAGTTAGCAGCACTTCGTTCTTCCACGTGCGAGTATAGAATCCGATCGGAATAACGAAAGGCTGCGCTTCACTAGTGTAAAAGCATTGTGTGTTTCAGAGCAAAGCGCCGCGGCGGCACTGTGTCCGTTTTCACGCCAGCGGCTCGTCATTCGCTTATAACGTGGAATTGTTTTATGTTAGCGTATTTTACAACTCTGAGTTTTAGTCGCTTATAACATGAATTTGAAAACGCAACACACTGCGATAATCTTCCAGGAACTCGAGCAGCGCTCATAAACCGAAAGAGAAGGGCTGCCCAAAAAAGCTCGACTGTTTAACGTTTGAAAATAAAGAGACTAAGCCATAAAAATCAGCATTGTAATGTTACAGTTGTACTATATAAAATGTAATAAATAAAATTACTACATTATTTTTCTTAAATACTAAATATTTTGTCATTTTAGTTCTTGTTTTAATACTTTTTTTTAATAATAATAATTAGTATTGTAGTGCAACAAAATGTTAATAATTATTTTATTTTATAGTCCTGTTGATATATAATACAATTTTGGTTCTAACAAATAATTAATACTTTCCCTCCAAATCGTGCGGCACTAGTGGCTCGGGTGTTGTAGATGGTTGCTAGGGTGTCCTGTGTGGTTGCTAAGGTGTTATGGGTGGTTGCTAGGGTGTCCTGTGTGGTTGCTAAGGTGTTATGGGTGTTTGCTACGGTCTCCTGTGCGGTTGCTAGGGTCTCCTGTGCGGTTGCTAGGGTCTTCTTTGTGGTTGCTAGGGTTAGGGCTGTCGCGATAACCGCAGTATCGCGCTACTGACAAGCCAACCGCAGAGGAATTCAAGTAACCGCAGCAACCGCGATATTCGCGTGTTTTCTTTTTTCATAAGGCTATACCCTTCTTGTTTTGATCTTCGTGCATGTGTATTGAATGTTAAATAAGTTAATAATGATAATAAGACGTGGTGATCGTGGTTTTATCATGGTGATTTGTACAGAGGCTTCGTGGATTTGCACTTAAGCCTAAACAGACAGTGAATGAGAGAGATTGACTGAGCGCGTGCGATTACCTGCGTCTGTCTTTGAGGTCAAGTCATATTCGTGAAAAGGTTCCCGTGTCCAAGGAAAGTTAAATATTTGTCCTGTCATCCTTTTAACGTTTAAAATAAAGGGTATTTACCATGAATGGCATCAGCAACAGCGCTGGTCAGCATCCACAGCGCGAGGAACTCGCGGTCGCGGGAAACAAAACTCAGTGAGTCACGTATTGAATGCCATTTGTCTCTATTAAGTGAAGCTTCAGCGTTACCCATGCGACGCATTGCTGGTCAGCTGAGCCTTGAAAAGTGGAGCTCAAAGTTAAAAATAATGAACTTTTGTTTCATTACTATCTTTTAATGAATCAATCAGCGTTTTTGAACGTGTTGTTGAATGAATGGTTTATGACTCACTCAAAGACGTGCCGTAACAACTGCGCGCTGAGTGACAGGCTTTCAATGCTCAGAGACGCTGTTTAGTTTCGGTTTATTGGTTACTGAAAATGTACTCGTTTTTGTGCATGCTGACCACATCGTAACACTTATTTATATAGCAACAAATAAATCAAAATAAATAAAAATAAATTAATAAATGCGGTAAAACCTGGCTATTGAGCCACTCAAAATTACCGCAAGGGAAAATCCTTCACCGCGACAGCCCTAGCTAGGGTCTCCTGTGTGGTTGCTAGGGTCTCCTGTGTGGTTGGTAGGCTCTTCTGTGTGGTTGGTAGGCTCTAATGTGCGGTTGCTAGGGTCTCCAGTGCGGTTGCTATGGTCTCCTGTGCGGTTGGTTGGCTCTTCTGTGCGGTTGCTAGGCTCTTCTGTGCGGTTGGTAGGCTCTTCTGTGTGGTTGCTAGGGTCTCCACTGTGGTTGCTAGGATCTTCTGTGTGGTTGCTAGGGTCTCCTGTGCAGTTGCTAGGCTCTTCTGTGTGGTTGCTAGGGTCTCCTGTGCGGTTGGTAGGCTCTTCTGTGTGGTTGCTAGGCTGTTCTGTGCGGTTGCTAGGGTCCCCTGTGCGGTTGGTAGGCTCTTCTGTGCGGTTGCTAGGCTCTTCTGTGCGGTTGCTAGGCTCTTCTGTGCGGTTGTTAGACTCTTCTGTGCGGTTGCTAGGGTCTCCTGTGTGGTTGCTAGGGTCTCCACTGTGGTTGCTAGGATCTTCTGTGTGGTTGCTAGGGTCTCCTGTGCAGTTGCTAGGCTCTTCTGTGTGGTTGCTAGGGTCTCCTGTGCGGTTGGTAGGCTCGTTTGTGTGGTTGCTAGGCTCTTCTGTGCGGTTGCTAGGGTCCCCTGTGCGGTTGGTAGGCTCTTCTGTGCGGTTGCTAGGCTCTTCTGTGCGGTTGGTAGGCTCTTCTGTGCGGTTGTTAGACTCTTCTGTGCGGTTGCTAGGGTCTCCTGTGTGGTTGCTAGGGTCTCCACTGTGGTTGCTAGGATCTTCTGTGTGGTTGCTAGGGTCTCCTGTGCAGTTGCTAGGCTCTTCTGTGTGGTTGCTAGGGTCTCATGTGCGGTTGGTAGGCTCTTCTGTGCGGTTGCTAGGGTCCCCTGTGCGGTTGGTAGGCTCTTCTGTGCGGTTGCTAGGCTCTTCTGTGGGGTTGCTAGGGTCTCCTGTGCGGTTGCTAGGGTCTTCTGTTCGGTTGCTAGGCTCTTCTGTGTGGTTGCTAGGGTCTCCTGTTCGGTTGTTAGGGTCTCCTGTGCGGTTGCTAGGGTCTCCTGTGCGGTTGTTAGGCTCTTCTGTGCGGTTGCTAGGGTCTCCTGTGCGGTTGTTAGGCTCTTCTGTGCGGTTGCTAGGGTCTCCTGTGCGGTTGCTAGGGTCTCCTGTGCGGTTGCTAGGGTCTTCTGTGTGGTTGTTAGGCTCTTCTGTGCGGTTGCTAGGGTCTCCTGTGCGGTTGCTAGGGTCTCCTGTGCGGTTGCTAGGGTCTTCTGTGTGGTTATTAGGCTCTTCTGTGCGGTTGCTAGGGTCTCCTGTGAGGTTGCTAAGGCTCTCTCCTCCTGATTGTGTGCAGTTGGAGCAGGCGCTGAGGATGGAGTCGGAGGATCTGGGTTCTCCTGAGTCGCTCAGTCTAGCGCAGCAGAACGTGGATCTGCGCAGACGGCTAGACGAGGAGCAGGCGGCGTATAAACGCAAACTCACGGCGTACCAGGAGGGGCAGCAGAGACAAGCGCAGCTCGTGCAGAAACTACAGGCCAAGGTACAACACAACACGCGATCATTAAAACACACTCCGCCGGTTTCCTCTCTGAACACACTCCTCTTACGCCGTGTGTTTGCAGGTTCTGCAGTATAAGAAGAAGTGTGGAGATCTGGAACAGATGCTGCTGGAGAAGTCTGCTGTCAGTACATCCCATAATACCTCACTGTACATCATATAAATACATCCCATAATACCTCACTGTACATCATATAAATACATCCCATAATACCTCACTGTACCTCAGACACACGGGCTGAATAACACCTGTGCTAGTGTAAAAGCGCTGTGTGTTCCAGAGTGAAGCGCGGCACTGAGTGCGTCCTGTAGGGACACGTTTACAGCATTTCACCAGATTTGTGATACAGCCGAATAGACACTTTAAGGTTTCCTTGCGGTTTTCTGCCCAAATTAGAATTGTACTTTTTTTATTAAATATATATATATTTTTTTTACATTTACAGTACAAAAAATCTGGAAATTTAGGGATCGTTAATTTTTTTTAACGTTTTTAAAATAAGTATCTTCTGCTCACCAAGGCTGTATTCAATTGATTAAAAATACATAAAAAACAGTAATATTGTGAAATATTATTGTAATGTAAATCATCTGTTGTCTATGTGAATATATAGTAAAGTGTAATTTATTCCTGTGATCAAAGCTGAATTTTCAGCATCATTACTCCAGTCTTCAGTGTCACATAATCCTTCACAAATCACTCTAATATGATGATTTGATGATCAAGAAACATTTATGATTATTATCAGTATTGAAAACAGTTATTAAGTTGGCTTGGAAAAGCGAACATACTGATATTGTACTTTAGCCTGTGTTTCCCCATAATGCCTTGAGCGCAGCGCGATTTTATTCACGCTGCTAGGCAGCCTGGACACCATGGACCAGATTTTCCCCTCAAAAAGGGAACCAATCACAGAACGGGGAGGGAGCAGCAAGACGATGACGACATTTATGCGACACACCGAAGCAGTTTGTTTATATCTATGGATCCAACATGGCATCAGACGCGAAGTTACCTTTCGATGCAGCCTTAGATAGTGTTCTAAGTAGTTTAGAACGCAAGTTTATTTCGTCTTCTTCCTCGTCGAATTTCTGTCGCTCTACATACGTCATCTGGTATAATTGAAACGATTGGCTATGAGCTACGTACAGGCGCATTTGATAGACATTTGTAGCGCCCAATAAACGGGTCTGGGCATTCGTAAACCACGCCTCAAATACGAGAAAATTAACATATGGTTCCCAGACCACGTCTCAATGAGATGTGGTCTGACGTTAGCCAGGCAAATTGTACTTAAGATTCTTCTTCTTCTTCTTCTTCTTCTTAGACTCATTTCTCCACGCTACTCCTCCTAAACTGTTCAAGCTACAACCACTAAACTCAGACTAGACCTTCAAACTGTTCTGACTCGAGTTGCTTTATCTATTTAGACTGATCAGACTTACTGTTTTCCTAAAATTGCTGAAACAAACTGGGACAAATCCCATAGACTTTCATTGCGGAATGTTCAAATTGAGCCAAGACTATTCAAACTTCAACTGCCTAAATTCAAATGTTGACAGTTGGAGAGGCTCTTTAGACTCCATCAGCTGCCGCTCTATGTACTATTTCTAAACTGAAAACCTTCAAACTTCATGCTTTTAAAACTTCTCCAAACTTTGGTACAAACTATCTTTCTTTCTGTCTTTCACTCTTTCTTTCTAACTTATCTATGTATCTATCTATACACTACTTTAAACTTCAAGCTTTTAAAACTTTCTTTCTTTCTTTCTTCCTAACTTATCTTTCTTTCATTCGAACTTATCAATCTATCTATCTATCTGTCTTTTTAACTAATCATTCTCGCTTTCTTTCTTTCTTTCTTTCTTTCTTTCTTTCTTTCTTTCTTTCTTTCTTTCTTTCTTTCTTTCTTTCTTCTTAAATGATCTTTCTTTCTAACTTATCAATCTATCTGTCTTTTTAATCATTCTCTCTTTCTTTCTTTCTTTCTTTCTTCTTAAATTATCTTTCTTTCTAACTTATCAATCTCTGTCTTTTTAATCATTCTCTCTTTCTTTCTTTCTTTCTTTCTTTCTTTCTTCTTAAATTATCTTTCTTTCTAACTTATCTATGTATCTGTCTTTAATACTTTAAAGGAACACTCCACCGTTTTTTGAAATAGGGCTTATTCACTTTCTTTCCTACATTTAGATAGGTGGGCAAATGCATTTTTGTCTCAGTGCATGCATTGTTTTAGTTTGACAGGGTCGGCGCTAGCTTAGCTTAGCATAATGAATGGAATCCTTTGTTGCCAGCTAGCATGTCCTGAGTAAAAGTGATATAAAAAAATTAAAAAACCCACCTAATTACTTCTTGTGGCCTGCGTATTCACAACAAGTACAAATAGCGATGCAGATTAACACTAGGCGATTTCCTAGGCAGATATTGACTTATATATTAAGGACTATATTAGGGGGAAGCACAGGCGAAGCACTGCTACTTGGGCGTGATATCTCTGCGCCCAAGTAGCAGTGCTTCACCTGTGCTTCCCCCTAATATAGTCCCAAGTCAATATCTGCATAGGAAATCGTCTAGTGTTAATCTGCATCACTATTTGTACTTGTTGTGAATACGCAGGCCACAATAAGTAATTAGGTGGGTTTTTAAATTTTTTATATCACTTTTACTCAGGACATGCTAGCTGGCAACAAAGGATTCCATTCATTATGCTAAGCTAAGCGAGCGCCGACCCTGTCAAACTAAAACAATGCATGCACTGAGACAAAAATGCATTTGCCCACCTATCTAAATGTAGGAAAGAAGGTGAATAAGCCCTATTTCAAAAAACGGTGGAGTGTTCCTTTAAACTTCAAGATTTCTTTCTTTCTTTCTTTCTTTCTTTCTTTCTTTCTTTCTTTCTTTCTTTCTTTCTTTCTTTCTTTCTTTCTTTCTTTCCTGGTTTCTTTAATCCATCCAGACTAATTTTCCATTCTATCTAATATTTCTCATTTATCTATCTCATAACAACCACCCAGAACACAATGGCAACCACCTAGCACCCACCCAGAACAATTATTTGATAATTTGATCGTTTTTCATGTGACGGCAACACAATATTTTATTGTTATAAAAGGGTCGAGAAAGATAAAATCAAGTAATAATGTAATACTTCAAACTACTTTAAACTTCTTGCTCAAACTTTTCCAAGCCAACTTATAGTTTGTCTCGACGAACTTTCGCATCTAGTTTACATTTTTATTTCAGGATTCTTTGATGAATAGAAAGTAAAAAAACATATATTTTGTAAAAAAAAAAAAAAATTGGGAAAGAAATGAATGTTTATTCATCACGGACGCATTAAATTAATCAAAAGTGACAGTAAAGACATTCATAATGTTACAAAAGATTCTATTTCAAATCAATGCTGTTCTTCCGAACTTTCTATTTATCAAAGAATCCCGATTTTTGTTTTTTGATTGATCATGTGACATCAGACTGGAGTAATGATGCTGAAAATTCAGCTTTGATCACAGGAATAAATTACATTTTATAAAAATATTTTTACATAGAAAACAACTGATTTACATTCTAATAATATGTCACAATATTACTGTTTTTTTGTTATTGTATTTTTAATAAAATAAATGCAGCTTTGGTGAGCAGAAGAGACTTCTTTTAAAAACATTAAAAATCTTACGACCCTAGACGGATGTTGTTAACAGTTGCGACATTCTATAGACGCGCCACTCAAGTTAAAAGCAGCAGTTTTTTCTTTAGCTGCCCTGTTTTAACAATATAAATGTTAAGTGTGAGGCGACCCCTGGTTGTGATCGTTGTTGTGTCTGCAGGGCCGGTGTGACGGCAGTAACGGTCATGATGACGAGGAGCCCAGCAGTGAGATGGAGAGCGCCCTCATCAGGCTGGAGGAGGAACAGCAGAGGTCTCGCACTCACTGAACACTCTCATCTGTCATGATACACACACACACATACATACGTGTGCTTAACATGTCTGCATGTGCGTTTGCTGAACGTGTTTGCCTGTGCGTGTGCTTAACGTGTTTGCGTGTGCTTAACGTGTTTGCATGTGCTTAACGTGTTCGTGTGTGCTTAACGTGTGTGCGTGTGCTGAACGTGTTTGCGTGTGCGTGTGCTTAACGTGTTCGTGTGTGCTTAACGTGTGTGCGTGTGCTGAACGTGTTTGCGTGTGCATGTGCTTAACGTGTTTGTGTGTGCTTAACGTGTGTGTGCGTGCAGAACGTGTTTGTGTGTGCTTAACGTGTTTGCGTGTGCTGAACGTGTTTGCGTGTGCTGAATGTGTTTGCGTGTGCTGAACGTGTTTGCGTGTGCTTAACGTGTTTGCGTGTGCTTAATGTGTGTGTGTGTGTGTGCTTAATGTGTTTGCGTGTGCTTAACGTGTTTGCGTGTGCATGTGCTTAACGTGTGTTTGCGTGTGAACGTGTTTGTGTGTGCTTAACGTGTGTGTGCTTGTGCTTAACGTGTTTGCGTGTGTGCAGGAGCAGCGGTCTATCCGCGGTCAATGCTATGCTGCGAGAGCAGCTGGAACAGGCCGGACTGGCCAACGAGGCGCTCAGCCAGGACATCCGCAGACTCACTGCTGATTGGACCAGAGCGAGGGAGGAGCTGGAGCAAAGGGAGTGTGATTGGAGGAGAGAGGAGGAGGTGGGTGTGGCTGTACGCATCACTGTAATACACGGGAAGCTGCAGGGTTTAACGCATGTGTTTGTTTAGTCTTTCCACAGCTACTTCAGTAGCGAGCACAGTCGTCTGCTGGCGCTCTGGAGGCAGGTGGTGGGTCTGCGCAGGCACGTCTGCGAGATGAAGAGCGCCACCGAGAGGTCAGAGCCGGCACTGCAGCCGTACATACCGGAGCACACTCAACACTGACTCAACACTCACTCAGCACCGACTCAACACACACCGGAGCGCACTCAACACCAACTCAACACTCACTCAACACAGCGTACTCAACATTGACTCAACACCGACTCAACACTGACTCAACACTGACTCAACACCGACTCAACACCGACTCAACACACACCGGAGCGCACTCAACACCAACACCGACTCAACACCGACTCAACACCGACTCAACACCCACTCAACACCCACTCAACACCCACTCAACACCCACTCAACACCAACACTGACTCAACACTCACTCAACACTCACTCAACACCAACACCGACTCAACACCGACTCAACACCGACTCAACACCCACTCAACACCCACTCAACACTCACTCAACACCAACACCGACTCAACACTCTCTCAACACTCACAAAACACCGACTCAACACCGACTCAACACTCACAAAACACCGACTCAACACCGACTCAACTCCGACTCAACACTCACTCAACACCAACACCGACTCAACTCTGACTCAACACTCACTCAACACCAACACCGACTCAACTCTGACTCAACACTCACTCAACACCAACACCGACTCCACACTCACTCAACACCAACACCGACTCAACACCGACTCAACACTCACTCAACACTCACTCAACACCAACACCGACTCAACACTCACTCAACACCGACTCAACACCAACACCCAACACCAACCCCCACTCAACACCGACTCAACACTCACTCAACTCTCACTCAACACCGACTCAATACCCACTCAATACCCACTCAACACCGACTCAACACTCACTCAACACCAACACTGACTCAACACTCACTCAACACCGACTCAACACCAACACCCAACACCAACCCCCACTCCACACCGACTCAACACCGACTCAACACCCACTCAACACCCACTCAACACCGACTCAACACTCACTCAACACCAACACTGACTCAACACATACCGGAGCGCACTCAACACCAACACCGACTCAACACTCACTCAACACCAACACCGACTCAACACTCACTCAACACCGACTCAACACTCACTCAACACCAACACCGACTCAACACTCACTCAACACCGACTCAACACATACCGGAGCGCACTCAACACCAACACCGACTCAACACTCACAAAACACCGACTCAACACTCACTCAACACCGACTCAACACCGACTCAACACCGTGTGTGTGTCGCAGGGATCTGTCTGCGGTGAGGAACCAGCTGGCGTGTGCGGCTCAGAGTGTGCAGCTGCAGTGTGTGAGCACCTGCTCAGTCCTGCGCAGCCGGGAGGAGGCGTCTGCGCAGATGCTGGAGAGAGAGACGGGCGTGCGACTGCAACTGGAGCAGCAGCTGAGAGAGACAGTGACGGAGATGATGACGCTGCAGGCCAAGAGCGATTCAGAGCGGGTCGAGATCAACACACGGTCCGTTACACACACACACACACCACACACACACACACACACACACACACACACACACACACACACACAATCACTCTCTCTCTCTCTCACACACACACACAATCACTCTCTCTCTCACACACACACACACACAATCACTCTCTCTCACACACACACACACGTGCGGTCCGTTACTGGTCTAAATTAAATAAAGTAAATGAAGTTTAAAACATTCTGTGTGTGTGTGTGGGTGTCAGGCTTGTGGATGCAGTGAGAGAGCTGGAGCGTCTCAAAGCTCGTGTGGAGGATAGAGAACAGGAAGTGACAACACTCAACAGGAAGCTGCAGGTATGTATGTTGAGTTGTTTATTTGGACATGAACTGGTCCATATTGTCATTGGATCCTTGTGAGGAACTGCCCACAACAGGAAGAGGGCTGGTAAAGCGACCAATCACAGATCAGATGTGATGAAGCTCACACACAGTAATCCAGTGACATGTGTGTTCAGGATCAGAGGAGCCTTGAGGAAACTGAAGTTCATTCACTCAGGATACACACTGCAAGCACTGCAGAACACACTCCGAGACATCACACAGGTACCACACACACACACACACACACATACACACTCCGAGACATCACACAGGTACCACACACACACACACACACACACACACATACACACTCCGAGACATCACGCAGATACTACACACAACACACACACACACATACACACTCCGAGACATCACGCAGATTCTACACACAACACACTCACACGGGCGCACACACTCAGAGACACCACACAGGTACTAGTACATCATTCAGGTATATGTGTGTGTGTGTGTGTGTGTGTAGCTGGTCTTCTCTGACAGTGATGGTGTGTGGACGGAAACACTGAAGAGTCTCTTCTGCCGTTACTGCGCTCTTCATCATCATCATCATCATCATCATTACCCATCATCCCTGACAGCTGTCTGTCTGCACTGCGCTCCAGTCTGACCCACAGACAGGTCCAGATACAGGTACTGACACACTCTCTCTCACACACACATACACACACACACACACACACAGTCACACACACACACAGAGTCACACACACACACACACACTCACTGTGTGTGTGTGTGTGCAGGAGCTGCGTGAGCGTCTGGCGTCTGCGCAGTCGTCAGTCCAGCACCTGCGCAGGCAGCAGACGGAGGCGGAGTCAAGCCTACGGGAGGCGGAGTCAGGCCGGAGAGAGGCGGAGATTCGTGTGCAGACGCTGCAGGGAGAGAGAGACGAGGCTCAGAGAGAGAGAGAGATGGCTGTGAGAGAGAGACACCGACTCAGACAGGAGAGAGACACACTCAGCAGGTGAGAGACCTGTCAGTCAAACTCACAGATCATGTGATCAGCGACCAGACCCGTCTGTCTCTCAATTAAATTCAGAAAGCTTTATTGGCATGACAAAAAAAAAACATTTTGTATTGCGAAGGCACTGAAAATTATTTAAAACATTTAGTACAAATAATAATAATAAAAAAATAAATAAAAAATTATATATATATATATATTTTATATATATTCATGGCTCTCTCTCTCCCTCTCTCTCTCTCTCTCTCTCTCTCTCTCTCTCTACACTCTCTCTTTACACTC
>CM038625.1:1497500-1520000 GCA_021554675.1 Leuciscus idus | reverse complement strand
ACCTCTAACCCGGACGTCAAGGTCACTTCAGGGGTTTGAGAAAAGCCCGTAAAAGTCCTGCAGAAAGCGATGCATAAGGATGTAGTGTAACGACGCCCAGTTCAATGCACTAATATTTTGTTGCTAGTACCAGTTTATAACAGTTATTAGTGAACACTAAGTTGTCAACACTTTGGAAAAAATGATAATTTCTACGGAGTGTTAAATTCACCAGCTTTCCCCTTACACTCGTGAGTTTTGCAAAGGACTTTTACAGGGTTTTCCCAAATCACGGAAGTGACCTCGACGTCCGGGTTAGCGTTAGCGTAGCATTAATAAATGCTGTATGGTTCATTATTAGTGCATGTTAACTAATGAAACCTTAATGTAAAGTGTTACCGACATTATTTTTGCTTTAAATTAAATAAACTGAAATAAAATTAAATATTTAAAACAAAACTTATTTTTTCAGCTAGTTGACCAGGCAAGATCTGTCATTTTTATTCAGTTTAACTTTGTGTTCTTAAATAACTAAAACAACAAAACAAAACAAAAATGTATAAAAAAAACTACAGAGACATTTAAAAAAACAAAACAAAAATCTTTAAAATTAAAACTTAAAACTAATTCAAAATATGAATAAAACTATAATAATATCTGAATTACTCCAAAATAACACCCAGACTAATAATCACAAATTATGATGTTCAAAAAAATATAATCGCGATATTTTGATTAGAATTATCGCACCTTCACATACGGCATATACACATGCAAGGTTTATTTTATATTCTCTAGTTTCCTGATTTATTATATTTATCATGTATATTAACAATCTTCATTATGAGAACTGGCAAAACCTTATTAATAAACTTCACTCAAACTAGTGAAATTCCTAATATTTATTACAACAATTCCAAATGTTTGTTTATTAAAGGGGCTATATGCATATTTTTCCCCAAAATAAATGTAACAATAGCCTTTTTATTTTACCATTTATGACTCAAACATCTCCTGATGAGCATACTGACACCTTGTCCGCTCACAGTGGGTGCACCTATAAGCCTGTATCCTATTTTTCCTATTTTCTGTCGGGTCGGATTTTTCCCGCGCTGTCTGCGGATGTGACGTCAAGCGCGTTCATGTTAAACGTTTCAGATCACTAATTTCAGATAAATAATTCTTACCTCAGTAAACATAATGTTGACCTTGCAGCGGATGACTTGTGAAGTGTGCACGTACGAGCGTGCGCTGCGAGAGCGAGCAGAAAGGAAGAGCAGTTCTGTTTTTTGGCCACAGGTGTCAGTCGCGAGTTTAAATTTCAGAAAAAAGCATATAGCCCCTTTAAGTGTATTGTTGCACAGAAGTTGCACAAGTGGGTTTTTTTTTTTTTCACAACACGTTCACACACACAAAGGACCCTGGGTTGAAATTAATTATAGTTCGGATATAAACACTGATGTCTACGGTAGAGATCAAAATAGAGTAAATCATCTTTTAAAAGTACCGACAGGCGCTTCAAATAACGATTGATTATATCATTACACCAGTAGGTGGCGACAAGTGATTGTTTGTGTTTACATAATATATGTGTGTGTGTGTACTGTGTATAATTATTTTGTATATATACACAGCACACACACATATATTATGTAAACACAAACTTTTATTTTAGATGCGATTAATCCTCGCACAGCATTAATCGTAGTTAATGTGCATGTCTATTTTTATTGAATAAAAAATGTGTTTAAAAGTTTTAATGTGCATTTTAAGATTTTATGCGCATTCAGTCCAGCGTTGTTTCTCAAAATTCGCTGTAAAATACTTGGATGGAAACATGGGTAATGTGTGGTTGGCTTAACTGATTAATATTAAAGTGTTGTGGTTGTGTCTCTGTAAAGAGTGTGTTGTTTTGTGTCTAGGCTGCGGTGGCGTCTCTGAACGCAGAACTGCAGGAGCTGCACAGTGAGCTCCAGGACGCAGCCAGCGCACACGACCGAGAGCTGCGCAGACTGCAGGAGAACTGCGCAGACCAGCAGTCGCGAGCCGACACGGCGCTCTCAGAGGTCAGAGGCCTCAACCAGAGGAGCAAAACACCACACTTAAATGAGTTATTGCTATTAAAGGTGCAGTGTGTAAGTTTTAGCGGCAGCTAGTGGTGAGGTTGAGGTGGTGACTGCCATAGATATCATATAATAAAGGCTAGATGTCTTACGGCGGAGTCACTTCCGGCATCACCGGCGGCCATCTTACCACAGGGAAGCTGTGAATTAAGGTGAGTGATCAGCACGCACACAAATCCTCTTATCTCGCTGAAATCTTGACGGATTTACAAACGGTTTGGTATCTTACAAACGTTATTAACGTGGCTATAATTCTTTCATATGGAAGTCCATTGTTATAATTATTCATATGTATGCAGTGTAGGGGTGCACCGAAATTTCGGCCACCGAAAATGTTCGGCCGAAAATGGCATTATCGGTTTCGGGCCGAAATAAAAAAAACTGCCGAAAACGTAAACCGAAAATGAATGTCACCCGCCCCTCCCATCCGGCGCAAGCACTTAGGTTTCACTCACGGTCGAGCTGTTATCACGCGTCTGCCTATCAAAGATTAAGCATGTCAGAGGGCTGTCACTTATTGCACAATCTATCGGACCAACCAAAACAAGTTTCGAAAACGAAAATAGGGAATCGATTTTAACGGCCTTCTCTCGGAGCGCGTCCAGCTCGTCACTATACGCCCTCAGCGAACGCGCGTCACACAGCAACTGCAGGTTCTGACACACACACACACACACACACACACACACACACACACACACACACACACACACACACACACACACACACACACACACAGCCTATTTCTGCATAATATAGTGCATAAAATGTAGCCTTCAGTAATGTTTTTCATTGATGTTATGGCAGTCCACATTGCTGACTTGTGCACGTCTCAAGCGCCCTCTTTACATTCATCCTAATGCCTGTTTAGTTGTCCGTGGATTTGCCTATATTTGGTGTTGAAAACGGATCAACGCCAAATATAGGCAATTTACTAATGATTCAATTATGCCTCAAAAATCGAACAGGATTTTTTCACAAAAGTGACAGCCCTATACGAGAGGACACCAAAGTTGCAATATGTAACATTTGTTCTGCAAAAATCTCCAAAGTTGTGGATTTTTTTTGCACAACTTACTTTAAAAAAAACTTTTATTTGATGGAACATGAAACTTGAAGAATAATATTATTTGGTATTATTTATATTTATTGTTACAAATATTTAATGTTTTGTTATGTAACTGTTGATAAAAGTTTGATTATTATATTGTGATTTTTCATTTAAGATTCATTAAATTCAAGCAATTTAAATATAAGTATAGGTTTTTAAAAGAAGCCATTTTCGGCTTCAGTTTCGGTTTTCGGCCAAGTGCATCCTAAAGTTTCGGTTTCGGCCCAGAATTTTCATTTCGGTGCATCACTAATGCAATGTCATAACTACATCTCTGACGTTTATAACAAACCAAACCATTTGAAAATCGGTTGAAAATAGAGCAAGTTATGGTTATTTAAAAGTACATGCACCATGTTACGAGTGAGCGAGCACCCTGTGGTACATCTAGCCTTTATTATATGATATCTATGGTGACTGCACCCAACAGAAGTTACAGTGGCCGACAGGAAGTGATGTCATCGTCTGAGACAGCAGAGATTCTTTACATAGATTAAGAAATTAGTTTTACTTAATTATTGAGTCAAACGATGTTATTGCGAATATTATTGTTACGTGTTCATCATTGTGTCAGTGTTTTATTCGCTGACTTTAGCTGAAGCTTCTTATCATGAAGAACAACATAGTGACGAAACACGTTTGTCTGCTCAGGGCCACCGTAGAAACATGTGGATGTAAGCGGACCCGCGGTGTGTGTAGAAAGAAACGCCTCATTCTAAGCTAATAAACACATAATGGTTAATTATAGAAGATCTCTATACACCACTGACAACATAGTTATGAATATGATATTGCATTTCTGTCATCAGATCCTCCTAAATATTACACACTGCACCTTTAAACTGTGTTTTTGCCCTCGTGCAGTTGGAGGAGTGTCGCACGCTGCTGTCTTCCAGTGAGGAGAGCCGGGACAGTGCCAGGAGAGATCTTCTGGAGGCGGATAAACGTTTGTGCCAGATACGGGAGGAAGGGGAGGGGCTTAGGCGAGAGGGGGCAGAGCTGCGGCGCTCTCTTAGTGATGTCACCAAGGAGAGGGATGCTCTCGGCCAATCAAACACGCAGCTGAGGGAAGCACTGAGAATGGCAGAGAGTGAGAGAATCAGGTGACGATGAGGACTTTAACCCTCTGCTGCTCTTCGCATGTCGCTCAAAAATTACTAATTAATTTTTTTATTTCAATGAAATTAATGTACTATATTTTAGTTTGATCTTTTTTATTTTATTTCATATTTTGGATTTTATGGTACTAAATTATATTTACGCAGTATTTATAATCCATTTATTCACTTTTTGAGCATAAACCTGAACATTACATTTCCAACATAAACTGGTAAATCTTGATGCTTTAAAGCAACAGACTGAAGTTTGATCTCTTTTTAAAGACGACACTTATCAAACTATTGCTGAAGTGAAATTTTTTTTTTTAAGTTACAGAATTTTACATTTATTGTCATGAAAAATGTGCAAAAATACTATTCTCAATTTTTATATGAAATGTATTTTCAAAAACACGTTTTACTCTAAAACTGTGATAAAATCAAATCCATAAATCTAAACAAGTTGTGTTCTAAATGTGAGGCTGATATCTCAGTAAATCAGCGTTCAATGAGAGTGTGTTCGGCTGCAGTACCAAACGCTTCCACTAGAGGAACTTCGTCTCGCATTCGTTTCCAATGCGTCATTTCTGACCGCGAGGAGCACAAGAGTGACTATTGTTTACAGGAGCATTCAACCTGTTCAGATCATGTGTGTGTGTGTGTGTGTGTGTGTGTGTGTGTGTGTTCACACAGCAAGTGCCAAAACCTTTACAAGTTTCGTTCCATTCCGATGAAGAATAATATATATATTTTGTAACTAATGTAACATTTTTCAGTCAAAATTACTATTTAGAACAGTATGCAAATGACCATGCAGATGAGGTTCTTTCCGCAGTGCTGATTGGAGGGACTGTGCTTTGTGTTCAGCGTGAAGCGTGTGTGTGAGGAGAAGGAGCAGAAGGCGTGTGTGCTGGAGGAGAGTCTGGTGTCTGCGCAGACGGAGGTGTCAGATCTGCGCTCGCGTCTGCGTGAGGTGGAGAGATCCCGACTGGAGGCGCGCAGGGAACTGCAGGAGCTGCGCAGACAGGTCAGACTGAGCCAAACTCCTGAGCACTGAGAGCATAGGCTGGAAAAAATATGTTCGTAGTGTCTGTGACATCACCCGTAGTGTTGACATCACATCGGCCGTCGCCATCTTGGCAGCGTCACTCCCGGATAAATGGAAAATGGGCAGCGAGGCGGATTAGCTGAGGTGATGCTAACGCTAGCAGACAAACAGCTAATAGTGACATCAGCGGCAATCCACCTGTCACTCAAGTGGCCACGCCCTTAATTATGCAGAACTTTAAGGCTTAATATAATTTAAGCGGATGAGTTATAATAATTCCCCCCCTCACAGTCGTCATGAAGGGCAACATTAGCTTTATAGACCAAAACCACTTTCTGCACCAGACTGTACACATGTGTTTCTGCTGTAGAGTTGTGTATATTAACATGGGGGTTTATGGGTAATGAGTCTCTTCTGCAGCCTCTAGTGGCCAGTGGATGAACTGCAGGTTAATCACTCAGTGTTGGAGTTTAAGAGAGAGAGGAAGGCTTCTGGTTGGTTGAAAGTAAGGATGGTTTGACGTGTATGACTCTGTGCTGTCAGGTGAAAGTTGTGGATGCTGAACGCGAGCAGACGGCTAAGCAGACGACTGAACTGCAGGCGCGTTTATCCGCGGAGGAGCAGAAGGACGAGGAGCGAGCGAGAGAACTGATCTCCCTCAAACAGAGACTCGCCGAAACAGAAACTAGCAGAAACTCTCTTCAGAAGGAGGTGAGATCTCATACAGTTATAGCTTTATAATGGCGAAGTAATTTAATTCTAACTATCCCTTTCAATGAAATTAAAACGCTGTCTCCCCCGGTGTGTCTGTCTCTAGCTGTCTTCTCTACAGAGGCGTGTGAGCGAGAGCGAGTTGTGCTGGCGCAGTCGCGAGCGAGAGTTAGCGTCTCAGCTACAGGACGTTCGTGGCTGTGAGAAGAAGCTTCAGGACGAGGCACGTAACCTCTCCGTTCGCGCGCAGTCGGCCTCGGATGCGTGTGCGCAGATGCAGCTGCAGTTGAGTGATGCGCAGGGCCGTCTGGCCGCGACGGAGGCGGAGCTATCGCGAGCGGAGGCGGGCCGCAGGGATCTGGAGTTCAGGATGAGCAGCCTGCAGTCGGCACTCACGCGCACGCTGGGCATCGGGGCCAGTGGGCGGAGCAGCAGCAGGGGGCGGAGCCCGGCAGGCTCCTCCCCTTCATCTCTGAGCTCAGGGATGATGTCTCGCCACCGGAGCGTGTCTCCGCTGCACTGCTCGCTGTCGCCACCCAAAGGTCAGATTTGCTTCCTCTAGAAAGTTGTGTTTGAGTTCTACTTTACCTCAACGCTTTCTCTGCCGTCCACCAGATGTGGCAGGTCACGTGACTCCTGATAACACCATCATGCTGAGGCCGGTGTCTCCCGAGAGGACCGACGCCCCGCTGCCCGTCGCCCTGCCCGAGCTCGACCCTGAAACCCTGCGCAGCGGCCTCAGAGACTTCCTGCTGGAGCTGCGCGAGGCTCAGCGAGACAGAGTAATGCTGCCACAACTGCAACTATTACCATGATAAACTTTGTTCCTCTGTGTAGTTATCCTTACACTTGTGGTGTGGACTTCGCCATTCTCTTAGAGTTAAAGTCATTATTAAAAGTCTGGTTATTGATTTAGTTTTATTATAGGCTCCGCCCACTTTAGAATCTCATTGGTCTAAAATCCTGCTCGAATGAACATTAACATCAAACATCTGATTGGCTGTGATCGTGTGGACAGAGTGAGAACACGTGGGTGTTGTAAAGTGAGCATGTGATTTGTGTGTGCGCAGGACGAGGCGCGGGGTCAACTGGGGTCACTGCAGAGGGAATTACAGGAAGTGACATCAGAGAGAGACTCTGCCCACCAGCGCCTCACTCAGCTACACAACACACTGCAGGAGTGCCAGGAGGGTAACACACATCCATCCTTCTCACGTAAAGCCAATTGTAATAATGACAAGTGAACTTGCAAATAAACATTTGCTTTATGAAGTGTTCTTCTCATCGCGATTGTCAAGGTTTTGTCGGATTCCGCTAATTTCTGGGGTGGTTTGTTGATTGTGTGTGTGTGTGTGTGTAGATAAGCGTGGCGTGGATGTGAAACTGTCGTCGGCTCAGGCTCTGCTGCACGAGCAGGACGAGTCCCTGCGGAGAGGAGAGAGAGAGCGGCGAGCGCTGAACGAGCGGATCAAGGAGCTGGAGAGACTGTGCCTGAGCGCCGAGGCCGAGCGCAAGCGTGTGGAGGTCAGAGGTCGCGTCCATCTCAGGCCTCGTTTACACTGGCATTCCAGATCGGGTTCAGGCCTCGCTCATATGTGGAGATAAAGCAGATATAACGCAGATATAAAGCAGATATGTGCCAGTGCGGATTTCCGCGTTATCTACGTCTCCGTGGTTTAATGACGAGAGCAGCCCCCCCGCGCGTCGAGACGGATGGGGTCGTCGTACGAGAGGAATGTGTACACACGTTGACACAACATACCAAAGTTTCGGACCCACCGCTCCTCGTTAAAGCCCGCCACGATCTCATGAAAGTGCGTATCTAAAGCACGAATTTTATTTCTCGTGGCATTTATACGCCAAGAAGAGTTTTTGTGTGCATATGTTATGCACTTTATTGCGTGTAATACACACGCACTCTACACCCCTAATCCTACCATGGGGTTTACAGTGCGTATCATGCACGCAAAAACTATTTTTGGCGTATAAATGGCACGAGAAATAAAATTCGTGCTTTAGATACGCACTTTCATTAGCGAACTTCACATTTATCGCAGAGCTAGCATATTTCACGTTCGTCCATCTGTTCAAGAACCCCCTTTAAGCACACGCAACGTTTCAGATAGCATGTCAGGTGTAAACGCATGAATCGGATATGGGTCACAGCTGAAAGAACGTGTAAACAGATGGTCCAAAAAATCGGATATAGGCAACCAATCAGAATTGTGCATCAAGACCTGCAGTGTAAACGAGGCGTAAGATAGCGTGTTCAGGAAGGGCTGTCAGTGACTCTGTCGACCCCTGCAGGAGCAGTGCAGTACGCTGCGCGCGGGCGAGGCGCGGGTGGAGGCGGAGCGGCGGCGGCTGCGGGAGGCGCTGGAGGAGGCGGAGGGCCGGGGCACGCGGGTGGAGCTGGGGAGGCGGAGCCTGGAGGGAGAGCTGCAGAGACTGAGGCTGAGTCTGACGGAGAGAGAGATGGAGATCCAGACGGCTCACGACCGGCATGAGAGCGCCGCCAAACAGGTGCCAAACTCAGAAAAAATTTGCATTTGTTTTGTTTTTCTTCATTGGAATGGTACGAAACTTGGTAAAGGTTTTGGCACTTGCTGTGTGAACACATGAAAAAAATCATGGACATGATCTGAACAGGTTTAAATGGTGCTGTGAACAATAGTCACTCTTGTGCTCCTCGCAGTCAAAAATGACGCATTGGAAAGTAATGGGAGATCAATTTCCTCTAGTGGAAGCATTTGGTACTGCAGACAAACAAAAGCTAATTTTTTTAGATGTCAGACTCAAATTTTAAACAACTTGTTTAGAGATTTTCTCACAGTTTTAGTGTAAAACATGTTTTTGAAAATATATTTCATATAAAAATTGAACATAGTATTTTTTGCACATTTAACTAACTTTTTCTCTTTTTAAAACTTTTTTTTACTTCAGCAATATTCTGCCAAGTGTCGCCTTTGAAAAAAGATCAAACTTAAGATGTACGACAGTTTAAGTTGGAAATTAAATTTTCAGAGATAACAGAAGAAAGAAAAGATGTTTCCAGAAGAAAACAGCGTCTCAGTCCAGCATCAGTGCTCAAAAAGTGAATAAATGGATTATAAATACAGCGTAAATATAATTTAGCACCACATAATCCCCTAAAAATGCTACATATTTCATAAAAAACATTATCGAACTAAAATACAGTACATTAATTTCATTGAAAGAAATAAATACATTTCGGGAATTTTTGACTGACACACGAAGAGCACCAAAGTGTTACAAGGCATGAACCAAACCACCAGCTCTGAGGTGAATCACATGACAGACTTTAGTAATGAAGACTGCAACGTTAACGATGTTGTCTCGCTCAGGTGTCAGAGGGCGAGTCTCGCGTGGCCAGTCTTCAGCGGGAGGTGGAGCGACTGACGGCGCTGCTGGCCAAAGCTCAGGACGGAGAGAGCGTTCAGAGAGAGCGAGCGCTGGCTCTCTCCCAGAGTCTGCAGGAGTCCTCCGCTGCCCACAGCGCCACCCAGGGGCGCCTGACCGCACTGCAGAAGACTCTGGGCCAGGCCGAGGGCGAGCGCAGGCAGATGCAGGTGAGAGAGTCAGCGTGTTCTGAGCGATGGCCTGTTGGTGTGTGTTCTGAGCGATGGCCTGTTGGTGTGTGTTCTGAGCGATGGCCTGTTGGTGTGTGTTCAGGAGTGATGGCCTGTTGGTGTGTGTTCTGAGCGATGGCCTGTTGGTGTGTGTTCTGAGCGATGGCCTGTTGGTGTGTGTTCAGGAGCGATGGCCTGTTGGTGTGTGTTCAGGAGCGATGGCCTGTTGGTGTGTGTTCTGAGCGATGGCCTGTTGGTGTGTGTTCTGAGCGATGGCCTGTTGGTGTGTGTTCAGGAGCGATGGCCTGTTGGTGTGTGTTCAGGAGCGTTGGCCTGTTGGTGTGTGTTCTGAGCGATGGCCTGTTGGTGTGTGTTCTGAGCGATGGCCTGTTGGTGTGTGTTCAGAGCGATGGCCTGTTGGTGTGTGTTCAGGAGCGATGGCCTGTTGGTGTGTGTTCAGGAGCGATGGCCTGTTGGTGTGTGTTCAGGAGCGATGGCCTGTTGAGCGATGGCCTGTTGGTGTGTGTTCTGAGCGATGGCCTGTTGAGTGATGGCCTGTTGGTGTGTGTTCTGAGCGATGGCCTGTTGGTGTGTGTTCAGGAGCGATGGCCTGTTGGTGTGTGTTCAGGAGCGATGGCCTGTTGGTGTGTGTTCAGGAGTGATGGCCTGTTGGTGTGTGTTCAGGAGCGATGGCCTGTTGAGCGATGGCCTGTTGGTGTGTGTTCTGAGCGATGGCCTGTTGGTGTGTGTTCTGAGCGATGGCCTGTTGGTGTGTGTTCAGGAGCGATGGCCTGTTGGTGTGTGTTCAGGAGTGATGGCCTGTTGGTGTGTGTTCAGGAGCGATGGCCTGTTGGTGTGTGTTCAGGAGCGATGGCCTGTTGGTGTGTTCAGGAGCGATGGCCTGTTGGTGTGTGTTCTGAGCGATGGCCTGTTGGTGTGTGTTCAGGAGTGATGGCCTGTTGGTGTGTGTTCTGAGCGATGGCCTGTTGGTGTGTGTTCAGGAGTGATGGCCTGTTGGTGTGTGTTCAGGAGTGATGGCCTGTTGGTGTGTGTTCTGAGCGATGGCCTGTTGGTGTGTGTTCTGAGCGATGGCCTGTTGGTGTGTGTTCTGAGCGATGGCCTGTTGGTGTGTGTTCTGAGCGATGGCCTGTTGGTGTGTGTTCAGGAGTGATGGCCTGTTGGTGTGTGTTCTGAGCGATGGCCTGTTGGTGTGTGTTCTGAGCGATGGCCTGTTGGTGTGTGTTCTGAGCGATGGCCTGTTGGTGTGTGTTCTGAGCGATGGCCTGTTGGTGTGTGTTCAGGAGCGTTGGCCTGTTGGTGTGTGTTCAGGAGCGTTGGCCTGTTGGTGTGTGTTCTGAGCGATGGCCTGTTGGTGTGTGTTCTGAGCGATGGCCTGTTGGTGTGTGTTCTGAGTGATGGCCTGTTGGTGTGTGTTCAGGAGTGATGGCCTGTTGGTGTGTGTTCTGAGCGATGGCCTGTTGGTGTGTGTTCTGAGCGATGGCCTGTTGGTGTGTGTTCTGAGCGATGGCCTGTTGGTGTGTGTTCAGGAGTGATGGCCTGTTGGTGTGTGTTCTGAGCGATGGCCTGTTGGTGTGTGTTCAGGAGTGATGGCCTGTTGGTGTGTGTTCTGAGCGATGGCCTGTTGGTGTGTGTTCAGGAGTGATGGCCTGTTGGTGTGTGTTCTGAGCGATGGCCTGTTGGTGTGTGTTCTGAGCGATGGCCTGTTGGTGTGTGTTCAGGAGCGATGGCCTGTTGGTGTGTGTTCAGGAGCGATGGCCTGTTGGTGTGTGTTCTGAGCGATGGCCTGTTGGTGTGTGTTCTGAGCGATGGCCTGTTGGTGTGTGTTCTGAGCGATGGCCTGTTGGTGTGTGTTCTGAGCGATGGCCTGTTGGTGTGTGTTCTGAGCGATGGCCTGTTGGTGTGTGTTCAGGAGTGATGGCCTGTTGGTGTGTGTTCAGGAGTGATGGCCTGTTGGTGTGTGTTCAGGAGTGATGGCCTGTTGGTGTGTGTTCTGAGCGATGGCCTGTTGGTGTGTGTTCAGGAGTGATGGCCTGTTGGTGTGTTCAGGAGTGATGGCCTGTTGGTGTGTGTTCTGAGCGATGGCCTGTTGGTTTGTGTTCAGGAGTGATGGCCTGTTGGTGTGTGTTCAGGAGTGATGGCCTGTTGGTGTGTGTTCTGAGCGATGGCCTGTTGGTGTGTGTTCTGAGCGATGGCCTGTTGGTGTGTGTTCTGAGCGATGGCCTGTTGGTGTGTGTTCTGAGCGATGGCCTGTTGGTGTGTGTTCAGGAGTGATGGCCTGTTGGTGTGTGTTCTGAGCGATGGCCTGTTGGTGTGTGTTCAGGAGTGATGGCCTGTTGGTGTGTGTTCTGAGCGATGGCCTGTTGGTGTGTGTTCAGGAGTGATGGCCTGTTGGTGTGTGTTCTGAGCGATGGCCTGTTGGTGTGTGTTCAGGAGTGATGGCCTGTTGGTGTGTGTTCTGAGCGAAGGCCTGTTGGTGTGTGTTCTGAGCGATGGCCTGTTGGTGTGTGTTCTGAGCGATGGCCTGTTGGTGTGTGTTCAGGAGCGATGGCCTGTTGGTGTGTGTTCAGGAGCGATGGCCTGTTGAGCGATGGCCTGTTGGTGTGTGTTCTGAGCGATGGCCTGTTGGTGTGTGTTCAGGAGCGATGGCCTGTTGGTGTGTGTTCAGGAGCGATGGCCTGTTGGTGTGTGTTCAGGAGCGATGGCCTGTTGAGCGATGGCCTGTTGGTGTGTGTTCTGAGCGATGGCCTGTTGGTGTGTGTTCAGGAGCGATGGCCTGTTGAGCGATGGCCTGTTGGTGTGTGTTCTGAGCGATGGCCTGTTGGTGTGTGTTCTGAGCGATGGCCTGTTGGTGTGTGTTCAGGAGCGATGGCCTGTTGGTGTGTGTTCAGGAGCGATGGCCTGTTGGTGTGTGTTCAGGAGCGATGGCCTGTTGGTGTGTGTTCAGGAGCGATGGCCTGTTGGTTTGTGTTCAGGAGCGATGGCCTGTTGGTGTGTGTTCTGAGCGATGGCCTGTTGGTGTGTGTTCTGAGCGATGGCCTGTTGGTGTGTGTTCAGGAGTGATGGCCTGTTGGTGTGTTCAGGAGTGATGGCCTGTTGGTGTGTTCAGGAGTGATGGCCTGTTGGTGTGTGTTCAGGAGTGATGGCCTGTTGGTGTGTGTTCTGAGCGATGGCCTGTTGGTGTGTGTTCTGAGTGATGGCCTGTTGGTGTGTGTTCAGGAGTGATGGCCTGTTGGTGTGTTCAGGAGCGATGGCCTGTTGGTGTGTGTTCTGAGCGATGGCCTGTTGGTGTGTGTTCTGAGCGATGGCCTGTTGGTGTGTGTTCAGGAGCGATGGCCTGTTGGTGTGTGTTCTGAGCGATGGCCTGTTGGTGTGTGTTCTGAGCGATGGCCTGTTGGTGTGTGTTCTGAGCGATGGCCTGTTGGTGTGTGTTCAGGAGTGATGGCCTGTTGGTGTGTGTTCTGAGCGATGGCCTGTTGGTGTGTGTTCTGAGCGATGGCCTGTTGGTGTGTGTTCTGAGCGATGGCCTGTTGGTGTGTGTTCTGAGCGATGGCCTGTTGGTGTGTGTTCAGGAGTGATGGCCTGTTGGTGTGTGTTCTGAGCGATGGCCTGTTGGTGTGTGTTCAGGAGCGATGGCCTGTTGGTGTGTGTTCTGAGCGATGGCCTGTTGGTGTGTGTTCTGAGCGATGGCCTGTTGGTGTGTGTTCTGAGCGATGGCCTGTTGGTGTGTGTTCAGGAGCGCGTGGACGGTCTGCGGGTGTCGCTGTCGGACGGGAAGCGGAGCGTCGGCGTCCTCACGGAGCGCGTGCACACACTGCAGGCGGAGCTGAGCCGGAGTCAGAAGATCCGAGCCGAGCTGGAGGCCGAGCTGCAGAGCACACAGGAGGTGACCCGGCATTTCACACACCTTCAACATCTCTCACATCATCACTGCTTATGCAGCCGCACAATAGTGTAGAAAAGGGTCTTTACGCTGGAAAATGGTTCATAGTTTAGAAAATATAGTTCTGAAAATGATAATTAAACATGACAAGAACTCAGTTGATATTTGACTGGTTTTGTCCGTCCTTCTGTTAGACTGTCTCACACACGAATTATGTTGAATATCTGTCAGCTGTTAAATTTAACTACACAATTAGATAATACCAGTTTAGCTCAACCAATCACCAAGCAATGCTTCATTGTGTTCAGTCTGTGTGTAAAAAGAGCATTAGCAATTAAAGACAAAACACTTCAGCAAAACATGATCAGCTCAAAGTGTCCCAATCATTATTGGTCCCAAATGTGTATAAATGTCACTGGTAGTCCCTGAATGAAGAGCTTCTGGGTGTAATATGTCTCAGTTTACTTTATTCTGCTCTCCTCACTTACATTAATGACCTATAGTGTCCTGATCACACTAGTGAAACACTATCACAGATGATATCTGGTGTCTGAATAATGTTTGGTTTGACTGTAAGCCTTTGATGTCAGTGCACAAACTCAACGCACGTTATTAGGAAAAAGCGTAATGGAGAAAATGTGATGGTTTTTAAAAGAGCGTATTTGATCTTGTATGATGGCGGCGGAAAAGGCGTGAGACGTCAGGGAAGAGCAGCGGTGTGGGACGCAACAACACGTTTCATAGAGCGCAACTTAACTGACATCATCTCACACGTGCGATGAGAACAGCTTCATGCTATTTTATCATAATAAAACTTATAAACAGTTTATCCACTTTATTTGTTTGAGTAAATAAAGATTCAATCATGAAAGTTAAAATGGTTAAAGCTTAATATGCTGTCAAAAGTGAAGTCTGTCAACTACATTACTATTGTAATAATATTCTAGTGTTTTTTTATTATTCAGAAAATTAAGTAATATTACAATTAATGTTATTATAATATTTTTAAAAAACATGCATTCCGATGGCAAAAATTGCAGCTATTTTATGTTTTATTGTAATCAAACAGTACAAACGCATATGAAATTGCAACTCATTAACTAGTTACATCGGTTTGAAAACATCAGTGTGAATGAAAAGTGGTCTTAAGGGCCGTTCACACCCAAGAACTATAGCGATAACTATATGTGCGTCCACACCAACGAACCGGTCTGTTAACGGTCAAAGTGTGTGTGACGTCATTGAACATGCTTTTGCTGCACTTACAGGCTTTAACCAGCAGAGGTCCTCAGCATGCTGTGTTTCGAGTGAAGCTAGCGTAGTCGCGCTAATAACTAATCTAACAGTGAATTTAGCTGACAAAGTCAATATATATTAGACCATGAGCTTAGATCGTTAAATAGGGCCCTAGTCTTTTTCAGCGCAGCTTGAAAGGAAGCAGGACAGTGTTGTGGAAGCGAGCGCTGACACCTGAGGTGCTACTGGTGATTACTCAGAGGGATGGAGCGAGTGTTCTGCAGATCCATGTTCTTGAGAAGGGGCTTGACTGTCAAACAGTGCTGGATTTTTCTGGACCTCGCCGATTAACTGCCATTTTAGATGCGCGATCCCTTAAATTCGAGTGGATTCTGATTGGCTGTCAGTGTTTTATCGTTCAACAGCTGGAAAGAAAAATTGTCCCGAAAGTGATCCCAATGATATAATTAAGTTGGCTTGGAAAAGCCAACATACTGATATTGTATTTAAGCTTATTATTATTATTCTTAGCCAAAATTTCTCCACACTACTCCTCCTCCTAAACTGTTCAATCTACAACCACCAAACTCACACTAGACCTTCAAACTGTTCTGACTCGAGTTAGACTGATCAGACTTATGGTTTTCCTAAAATTGCTGATCAAAACTTGGAAAAATCCCATAGACTTTCATTGCGGAATGTTCAAATTGAGCCAAGACTATTCAAACTTCAACTGCCTAAATTCAAATGTTGACAGTTGGAGAGGCTCATTAGACTCCATCAGCTGCCGCTCTATGTACTATTTCTAATCCATCGAGACTCATTTAAGCTTTCTTTCTTTCTTTCTCGTTCTTTTTCTTTCTCTCTTTTCTTTCTTTCTTTCTCTCTTTTCTTTCTTTCTTTCTCGCTCTCTTTTTCTTTCTTTCTTTCTCTTTTCTTTCTTTCTCGCTCTCTTTTTCTTTCTTTCTTTCTTTCTCTTTTCTTTCTTTCTTTCTTTCTTTCTTTCTAACCTATCTATCTATATATCTATCTTATATTTCTTTATTTTTCTCTAAACTAAATTCAAATGTTGACAGTTGGATAGGCTCATCAGACTTCATTAGCTGCCATTCTATGTACTATTTCTAATCCATCGAGACTAATTTTCCATTCTATCTAATATTTCTAATCTATCTCATAACAACCACCCAGAACACAATAGCAACCACCTAGCACCCACCCAGAACAATTATTTGATAATTTGATCGTTTTTCATGTGACGGCAACAAAATATTTTTAATTGTTATAAAAGGATCGAGAAAGACAAAATCAAGTAATAATGTAATACTTCAAACTACTTTAAACTTCTCGTCCAAACTGTTCCAAGCCAACTTAAAGTTTGTCTCGACGAACTTTTGCATCTAGTTCCTCTATATCGTCATAGCTGTGGTGTGAACTCTGCTGTTCTTTAATACTGAGAACGATTTTTAGAACTATATCTTTATCGTCCTGGGTGTATCGACCAATAGACAGATGAGGTCTGACTTCAGTTTGACTGCAGTGCCAGTGTGAACGCAGAGAGTTATAGATCTGAGATGGACTGTTTTAACGAGACGGGTGAACGCTCCCGCAGGCTCTGCGCCAGAGGACCGACAGCCTGGCCGAGGCCCAGCGAGCGCTTCAGTCTGCGCAGGCGGAGCGAGCGTCTGCAGAGGAGCGTCTGCGCAGCCTCCAGAGAGCCGTGGCCTTACTGGAGACCGAGAGGAGAGAGTCCGAGAGACAGGCGGTGCGCCTCGAGAAGGACAAGACTGCGCTGAGGAGCACTCTGGAGAAGGTGACGGGAGGGACACACTCACACACACATTTCTCATTGTCCATTGTGCTCGTTCCTGTTGCGTGTCTCAAACTCGTGACCCGCGTGAGCGTCGAGTCTGAGGAGGCGGGAGAAACCACGAGCTCCCATATTTAGAATTTGGACAGCAGTACCTATTCCCACCACTAGTCATTCTTACAGACTGCACCTTTAACGTCTCATCCGAAGGACAGATGATGATTGTGATTGTGATGTTCTGATTGGTCAGGTGGAGCGTCAGAAGCTGAAGACGGAGGAGAGTAGCATGCGCTTGAGTGCGGAGAAAGGCCGTCTGGATCGTTCGCTCAACACCGTCGAGCAGGAGCTGCAGGACGCGCAGAAACAGATCGTGATGCTGCAGGTACGCCTTTACATTACAAACAGCACCAAATCTATTATTATTCATATTTTTAATATGACATGTTTTGTCTATCAGAAATACACATTTGACAGTAGCTTGGGTTGATGTAAAGTTATTTTCATTAGCAAAAGCACAAACATCTGTGAAAATGGTAACAATCTCATTTTTATAGAATCAAATGTTAATATTATGACTGTTTGAGTTAGAACTCTACTCTTATTAAAATAAGCATTGGTCTTCCATATTGTAGATTACGATTACCATTGGTAAAACCACACATGGCATCTCATTAACATGGTAAACATTAACTATATGGATTCATTGTATTTTTTATGAAAGCATTTGGTATGAATGCAAATGCACAAAAACCACTAAAGCTTAAAGGGATACTCCACTTTAAAATGAAAATTGTGTCATCATATACTCACCCTCATGTTGTTTCAATCCTTTATGAATTTCTTTCTTCTGCTGAACAGAAAGGAAGATATTTAGAAGAATATCAGTAACCAGACAGTTTCTGGTACCATTGACTTCCATAGTATATATTTTTCCTACTATGGAAGTCAATGAGACCAGAAACTGTCTGGTTACTGACATACTTCTAAATATCTTCCTTTCTGTTCAGCAGAAGAAAGAAATTCATTAAGGATTGAAACAACATGAGGGTGAGTATATGATGACACAATTTTCATTTTAAAGTGGAGTATCGCTTTTACAACCAAAATACTGTAATTATTTTCCTTTCCTCCTTTAATGCATGTCTTTGTTAATAATATAATAAAATTCTATATAAATATCCCACATTTCTGCCACGATACCATGGTTACATTTAGTGTTACTACAGTAATGGCTTGTTCACACCAGCGGACGATAACTATAACGATAACTGTATTATAGTTGTGGTGTGAACTCTTTACATTTAGAAGGATTTTTAGAACTAAAACTTTATCGTTATCTTTATAGTTATCGTCCTTACGGGCCTTAAATCCACGGTGAATGTTGAAATGCCGTCTAACTGGATCGTTGTTTCTCCTGTTTCATTTGGCTTAAAACTAAGTCAGATTTGTTTTGTATCGGAGAACTAGAACACCAAACTAGTAATACTATTGGTCGTGTGAACGAGACGATCAGGGTTGCTAAATGCGATGATTCAGATGCAGTCTGAAGCCTATTAATGGTGTGTGTGTGTGTGTGATGTTTTCATGGCTGTGCTTGTAAGGGAGAGTTGTGTGGCGTGAAACTGAAGATTGCGCTGTGTCTGGTGAGTAAGAACAGGTTATGTTTGTGTGTTTTGCGCTTCGTAGAAACGCACTCGTCACGGTGTTAGGGGTTGCTATGGTTTCCGCTGTTGCTATGGTTACAGTGGGTGTTCAGCTGTGGACCGTGTGAGGTGTGTTTGTGTGTGTGGTGTTTGATGCGTGTGTGTGTGTGTTTCAGGCTCAGCTGGCCGAGCTGGAGCAGAGTCAGAGCACTAGCGAGCAGGCGGCCCGCGCGCGCGAGGACGAGAGACTCCGCGTCAGTCTTAGAGAGGCGGAGCGAACGCTAGCCGCGCGAGAGAGAGCGCACCGCCAGCGCGTCAGGGGTCTGGAGGAGCAGGTGTCCACGCTGAAGGAGCAGCTACAGCACGAGATCCGCCGCAGAACGCCCTCGCTAACATGAGCCACATCAACATCTGCACAGCGGCTGCTCCTCAGGATAGATCAGCTCAGTTACTCAAGAGTTCACCCAAACATTACAATTATCCCTTAATTTACTTTATAAACCACAATAACTGGCTTACGTCTTACAGAAACGCAGAAGGCCTTTATTAACCCCTGGAGCCGTATGGATTACTTATGATGGATATATGCATGCACTTTTTTGGGCTTCAAAATCTCAGGCACCATTATAACGTTTTGAAGAGCCAGGATATTTTTTAATTTCTGCTGGGCAACGATTAATCACATCCATAATAAAAGTTTGTGTTTACATAATATATGTGTGTGTACTGTTTATAATTATTTTGTATATATAAATGCACACACTTGCATGTGTTTAAGAATTTTTAAATATTAATATATCAAATATTTATACATAATATAAATTATGTATAAATATATAGAGGCTATACATGCATGTGTGTGTATTTATATATACAAAATAATTATACACAGTACACACACATATAATATGTAAACAAACTTTTATTTTGGATGTGATTTATCACAATCTAAACGATTAATCACTGTTTTTAATATAACTCTGATTGTGTTCGTCTGACAGAAGAGTGTCATACACACCCAGGATGAGTTGAGGGAGAGTAAACCATGTAGCCTGGTTAAAACCAGACCATTCTCAGTAGTAACTGAGTTATGGTCTGGCAAAGCTCCATAGAAAAATCATTTCCAAAGGGGCGTCACCAACGGACGTCGCTCAAATGCCTCTCGGCGCAATTGGATAGACCTAAAACTCCAAAAACCAATCAGAGCGATCGTCATGTGTAAAGCCATATGCTGCGTCCCAATTCGCCTATGTTACACTACGCCATAAAAGTATACTCTTTTTGTGAAGAAAATGTATTTACTTTTGAATGTTTAGCAAAAAAGTAGGCAAGCTTTGGGACATACTACTTCGTCATCTTTATCGGACGGATCTGTCGCGTGCATCCCGTCATGTAAACTGCCCTGTCAATCATCTTGTCACAGTTAAAATCCTCTATTAAATCTAATTTAATTTCCTACTGTTTCGGAGAGAAATGTAGTAGCATGTTCATCTGCCAGTGGGTCTTTCATGGAGACTGCAATTTGTGTTTGCAATTGTGTAATTTGTTTGCAATTGTGTTTGCAATTTGAATATAATAATGCTGCATTTAAAAGTTGGTGCGCTTCACCAATGGACGTCGCTCAAATGCCTCTGGGCACAATTGGATAGGCTAGACCTAAAACCAATCAGAGCGATCGTCATCGTGTAAAGCCCGCCTCAACGTTTCTGATTGGTGCCGCGATTTCCACGGCATGGTAATGGCCTTGAATGAGCTCTTTGCCAGACTACTTGCAGAGCAAATCTAAATTTGCCGGAAGTTGTCTGGGTTTTCCCAGGCTATAAACCATGGACTAATTTTCATAATTTGGTGAACTAAACTTGTAAGGCCTGTTTACACCAAGGACGATAACTATAACAGAAAGAATAGCAGAGAGAAAAACGCCTATAACGATAACGCACAGAGGAACTTTTATTTTTCTCCAGCTGATGAACGATAAAAACATTGACAGCCAATCAGAATCCATCCTGCTTAAAGAGCTCGAGCATTTAAAGCGACAGACGACAAAACTGCAGTGCTTATAATAAATAAAGCGATTTAAATTATGTTTATAGTTATCGTTCTTGGTGTGAACGGGCTTTTAGAGATATTGTGAGTTTTATTTTTTTTACAGAATACTGAAAGGTTGAATGTCATGAAACATGTCTGGAAATGTCAGAGTAATATTTACTCCAAAAACAAAAGTATATCAATGGTATTTTGCTTAATGAAGCCTATTTTAGGACCAAGATTTGTTACATTACGATACTATTATTATAACAATTCATCACATTTTATTCTAATAATTCTTTACTGTAATGCAAAAAAACAGACTTTTTTTTATATGAGGTGAATATATTTCTGCCTAATGATGAACATTCCCTGAACACTGACACATACTCAACACAAATACTTGAATATTTTACTGTAATATTTATGGTTTATGTGAATGCGACTCAGTGAAGTTATCCCTGAGAACCGAGTTTTTAAAACACCTAAAACACAAACATGTTTATCATTTGTTATTCAGTTATTGCTGTGTTTACCTCAGCTGAGTGTTGACAGGTCAGTTTACTGATCAGAAAAATGTAATCTACTCACCCTGCAGTTAAATCCCCCTCTAAATCTGAAATATACATCTCACTTACGAGATTAATGTTGATCTGAAGAGTTGTCGTGTTCAGTTTCACATTGAGATTCATTTGTAATCGCGAGAACTCCGAAAGCGTTTTTCACAACGCGATTCTCTGAAAATGTACGGTAAATTTCGGCGCGAGTTCGGTCGCGCGCTTTGACCGCGGCAGCGCGCACAGGAATAATAACGGACTCTGACAGGAATGGCGCGAATTACTGAGGTGAGACACTTTACGTCATCTTTTTTCAATAATTGTTATAATACATTTTAAAGCCAATCACGACCCCGTCCTAAAGATCGACATATCGCGTAAATGATGGATTGAAGTTATTAAGAAAAATGGCATTTTAACTGCTAGTTTACTACTCTTCTCAGTCTTTTGTTTTATGTGTGAAATAAATGTATTTTTGTTTTGCTAGAATGGTTTTTATACTCATTAAAATGATTTTGTTTAAATGTGTAAGTTTTCAGCCCATTCTTTAAAAACGTGTCCTGTTTTCATGTTATTTACATGTAAAGTACAAAAATGTTTATTAATAAATTGCAAAACTTGGTTTGGAACAGCTAATGTTACAGTAAATGGTGAGTGTATATATAAAGCTGAACCCTGACAGTTCTTCAGATTGATGACAGATCCCAGCTAACTCAAATGCTCTAAAAACGTTAGCATATCGTGCCCATTAACTTATAGAAACAGTTTTTAAATGTTTTTTCTTGGTTGTGTGAACGTTAAGGTCATTCTCCAAACATTATGGGAACGCTTTTGAATGTTCTCTGAACGCTCTGAAACAAGTAGTAACATTTAAAAAACGTTAACATTTCAGAACAGAAACGTTCCATGAATGATGTATAAATAATGTTTTTGTGCTAACATTTAGAGAACATTATTAAAGACCAGATAACTTTGAACAAACGCTCCATTAAACGTTACTGGAAGAACGTTTGTTCATAACTTTGAGAGAACCTTGCCAGAACGTTCCCTGTTAGCTGGGAGGTCAGGTGTGAGAGTCTGGGTTCAGTATAACTCACCCCAAGACAACATACACAAGTAAACAACAACAACAGCACTGGACGACAAACAGTAATAATGCGACCGCGACACATCTCTGTTCTCCTGCACCAGTGTAACAGATAACAGCACCAGTGGCAACATACAGGCCAAATGATCAATTACTACAGTAAATATCAGTTTACATGAGACCAGAAAACATCAGATGCTGCTGGAGAATATATATATGAAGAGGAAAGAGGTCTGAAACACACTCTACGCAAGTACACAAAGAATTGTTACGTTCTGAAATGCGTCAGAGCGCAGAACACAAGTGTTGCCACACGGGGGTGCTATAGTGGGCAAAGGTGTCTTCTTCTATGGTCAGTTTTCTCTTTCAGCTCGAGAACCGTCATCATGGAGTGACACTGAGAACAATCTTGCTGAGATGTTTACAGGAAACTGAGGTTATGCATGTACAACAGCTACGCGTGCTAGCGTTGTGTTAGCATACTTGCGTAGAAGATGTTTTAGTCCTACAGCTGGAGTGAGTGTCAGCATCTGATGGGCAGTACCAGGGCTAGAGTGTGTGTGTGTGTGTGTGTTTAAC
>CM038625.1:1490000-1492500 GCA_021554675.1 Leuciscus idus | reverse complement strand
GAAGCTCACATCTGGGAGTCATTAAACCCCTTTAGACCCTCCCCCAACACACACACACACACACACACACACACACTAGAGTGTTCTGCTCTCTTCATTAACTCTCATCTCTCTTGTTAAAACATAACAGTCTTTGTTCATGTTTCTTTTAAAGACTCTTGCTGCTGCAACTCTTGGACATGAAAGAGACATGTCTCTTTCTATATGTGTGTGTGTGTGTGTGTGTGTGTGTGTGTGTGTTTATGTTGGCTGTTTTGTCATTTGCCCCTGGCTGTAATCCTGCTCTTCCTCCAACAAAGAGCAAAAGCCCCCCCACAGACTCACACAACTTTAAACACTCAAATGATCTGTTAAATAATGTCTTCAGAGAATGAGTGTAATGTATAAACTGTGCAGATTATCTCATATTAATCACGTAACGGACTGTAAACTCCGCTCAGTACACAAGCTTCTACGAACGTTAACTATGACTTGAATGACATGCAAGCAATTCATGCAAAAAATCCTCGCTGAGTTCAGATGTTTACATTTAATATACTAAATATAATATTTAAGAATGAATCTGCTCACCTTTGATTCTGTCCTTTATTCCTCGAGTGATGCTCAAATCTCAGTGTGTCTGAAGTTTCAGCGAAGCCCCGCCCACAGTCCCGCCCCTAGCACGAAGCCCTGCCCCCGGTCCCTCCCCGAGTCCGAGTCTCGCTGACAGGAATGTGAAACTCCATCTTACCTCATCTAAAACCGTGAATATAACGCTAGATATATCTTCATACATTTAATACGTACTATACAACTCTTATATACCCATGTCTGCTTGTTAGCTCGTGTTTAAATCACTTATTTCCGTTGGGGATCTACCGTTGGCTGACACGTGATCTTCATCGCCCTCACGCGGGCGAACAACAAATACAAATTTTGGCTCGTATTTTTTACTTTAATTTATTTGTGTATAAGTTGTACTGTACAGTAAAATAGATGTTTCCCTCACCTTCAATCATCTAAGCATGGTAAATGTTATGTATGTTTTAATTATAACCGTGAAGCACTTTTGGTAATAACTTTGTTATTAAATGTGCTATATAAATTATAGTTGAAGTTAAACGCTGGAAAATAGACTAAGCAGCAGCTCAAATATAAGAATGTTGATAATTCCAACACTTCCATTTGTGTTATTTCACAGTTCATCAACACTTTATTATTCGAACATGAGAATAAGAGTCAGAAAGAAAAGTGAGGAGACTTGTGACTTCAAATCTGAGAAAAACATCTTATCAAACACTGAAATGTTTTTGCAGAGATCAAGTCAGTTAAAACACAGAACACTGTGATGTGAACTTCAATGTATTTATTTAAACTTCAAGCATATGTATTTATTTAATATACAGAGAGATCTCCAGATAAAACGAGTCAAAGATCTTAAACTCAAACACGTAAGCATATCCGTGTTCATGGAGTGATGAACCACGAGGATAGTTCAGGTCACATGATCTTTGTCCTGTCTAGAGTGTCTAGGTGTGTGTGTGTGAGAGCTTTGCAGGAATGAACATCTTCAGTGTTTTACGCTGATGCCGTTTTCTTCTCCTTGTAAGTGGCCATCATCTTCTTGATCTCAGCGATGGCTTTGCCTGGATTCAAACCCTGTGGGACGAGAAACGAGCATCAGAACACACGGAACGAGCATCAGAACACATGAAACGAGCATCAGAACACATGGAACGAGCATCAGAACACATGGAACGAGCATTAGGATCACATGGAACGAGCATCAGAACACATGGAACGAGCATCAGAACACACGGAACGAGCATCAGAACATGAAACGAGCATCAGTACACACGGAACGAGCATCAGTACACACGGAACGAGCATCAGAACATGAAACGAGCATCAGAACACATGGAACGAGCATCAGTACACACGGAACGAGCATCAGAACATGAAACGAGCATCAGAACATGAAACGAGCATTAGAACACATGGAACGAGCATCAGAACACATGGAACGAGCATCAGAACACACGGAACGAGCATTAGAACACATGGAACGAGCATCAGAACACATGGAACGAGCATCAGAACATGAAACGAGCATCAGAACACATGGAACGAGCATTAGAACACATGGAACGAGCATTAGAACACATGGAACGAGCATTAGAACACATGGAACGAGCATCAGATCACATGGAACGAGCTCGCCCTCGTCAGGCAGCTCTGGAGGTCAGTGTGGTTCACCTTCGGGCAGGTTTTGGTGCAGTTCATGATGGTGTGGCAGCGGTACAGAGAGAACGGGTCCTGCAGTTTAGAGAGCCTCTCCTCAGTGAAGTCGTCACGCGAGTCGATCATCCAGCGATACGCCTGAAACACAACAGCAAAGCAACCGTTTCAAAGAGCGAATGGGTTTGACAGCTAACTTTATCACTGTAAAGCTGCTGTGAAACATCTTTATTGTTAAAGCGCTGTATAAATGAAGGAGACTTGACAAAAACTGACGGCTGGC
>CM038625.1:1452500-1480000 GCA_021554675.1 Leuciscus idus | reverse complement strand
TCTGTCTAACTGTCTGTCTGTCTGTCTGTCTGTCTGAATGTTCTGAAACAAATAGTAACATTTAAAATGAACATCAAGCTCAAACGTTTCAGAAAACGATGAACGCTGTATTATTAATGTTTTAGTTCTGACGCTTTGAGAACATTATTAAAGACCAGATAACTTTGAACAAACATTCTATTAACGTTACTGTAATAACGTTTGTTCATGATACAGTTGTGTGTGTTCAGGGAATGAGTCTGATGTGTGTGTGTGAGAGAGTGTGTGTTCAGGGAATGAGTCTGATGTGTGTGTGTGAGAGAGTGTGTGTTCAGGGAATGAGTCTGATGTGTGTGTTCAGTGAATGAGTCTGATGTGTGTGTGTGTGTGTGTGTGTGTGTGTGTTCAGTGAATGAGTCTGATGTGTGTGTGTGTGTGTGTGAGAGAGAGAGTGTGTGTTCAGGGAATGAGTCTGATGTGTGTGTGTGAGAAGGCCAATTTATACTTCTGCGTCGGGTGCGCGTAGAAGGTACGGCGTAGCATACGCATTGACGTGTACCATACGTCGTACCCTTCGCCGTACCCTGACGCGCACCTCCTCAAAAATGTAACTACGCGACGCGGACCGCAAGATCTGTGATTGGTCGGCTGGATAGGATCGCGTTTCCTCCTACGCATTTCCGGAATGATCTTCTGCACTCTGCAGCGCCCGCCCGCCATTTTTAAATTCCGAAGATCAGTGAAGAGCCATGGAAATAGACCAAGTGACCGAGAGATTGCTTGAAGAAGTGCGGAAATACAGCCATCTGTATGACTCCTTCAGTCGCCATTACTCGTAGAATCCTAAACTCAAAATAGCCGCGAGGAATGTAAACACAGTGGAACTGGAACATTAAAACCCACCCGCGCCAACTAGCGTTTCGGTGGTGTAACTGCAGAGCAACACAGACATTCGCAGAAGTATAAATGCTCAGGACGGCGTCGCCTACGTGCGTAGCCTACGACGTACACTACGGCGTACACTCGACGCAGAAGTATAAATTGGCCTAGAGAGTGTGTGTTCAGGGAATGAGTCTGATGTGTGTGTGTGTCAAGTATATTTGTATAGCGCTTTTCACAATACAGATTGTATCAAAGCAGCTTCACAGTATTAAATTAAAATAATACAACAAAGTTTGTTTCAAGAGGAATTTATTGATTGATAAAATTAAATTAAATATTTATCCCTAAATAAATATCCCTAAAATATTTTAAATATCCCCAAAATATTTATCCCCAAAGTGTGTGTGTGTGTGTGTGTGTTCAGGGAATGAGTCTGATGTGTGTGTGTGTGTGAGAGAGAGAGTGTGTGTTCAGGGAATGAGTCTGATGTGTGTGTGTTTCTGCAGCACTTCCGCGGCAGGAAGAACCGCTGCTACAGTCTAGCGGTGCGAGCCGTTCGCAGAGCCTTCATCTATGCTAGCAAAGCCCGGAAAGCCAAGCGCCGCAGCATGAGACAGGTAGAGAACACACACACACACACACACACACACACTCACTCACTCTCACTCTCTCTTTCATTCATTCACTCACACACACACACACTCACACTCACACACACACACACACACACACACACACACACACACACACACACACTCTCACACGACACACACACATACAGACAAATGAGCTTCTTCTCACCTGTCAATCACTCATGATCTGTGTGTGTGCAGCTGTGGATTTCGCGCATCGCCGGTGCCACCAGAGAACACCAGCTAAAGTATCCTGCGCTCATACACAACCTGCTGAAGGTCAGTGAGAGAGTGAGAGTGTGTGAGAGTGTGTGTGTGTGTGTGTGTGTGTGTGTGAGTGAGTGAGTGAGTGAGTGAGTGAGTGAGTGAGTGAGTGAGAGTGAGTGAGAGTGAGTGAGAGTGTGTGAGTGAGTGAATGAAAGTGAGAGTGAGTGTTAGAGTGAGTGAGAGTGTGTGAGAGTGTGTGAGAGTGTGTGAGAGTGAGTGAGAGTGTGTGAGAGTGTGTGTGTGTGTGTGTGTGAGTGAGTGAGTGAGAGTGAGAGTGAGTGAGAGTGAGAGTGAGTGAGAGTGAGTGAGAGTGAGTGAGAGTGTGTGAGAGTGTGTGAGAGTGTGTGAGTGAGTGAATGAAAGTGAGAGTGAGTGTTAGAGTGAGTGAGAGTGTGTGAGAGTGTGTGAGAGTGAGTGAGAGTGAGTGAGAGTGTGTGAGAGTGTGTGAGAGTGTGTGAGAGTGTGTGTGTGTGTGTGTGAGTGAGTGAGAGTGAGTGAGAGTGAGTGAGAGTGTGTGAGAGTGTGTGAGAGTGTGTGAGAGTGTGTGAATGAAAGTGAGAGTGAGTGTTAAGGGGGTCGCACACCGGACGCGCAGCTCGGCGGCGCGCCGTGCAGCGCCACATCTTTTAAATTCGAACACATTATTCTCTATGAGAGTACACACACTGGCGGCGCCTTTCGGCGTCTGTCCGCGGCGGCTCAGGACCGTGTTCAAAATCCTGCCGCGCCACAGAGCGCCATTTACATAGTTTTATATAAAATGTACATGTGTGTGTCTCAAATCGTAGTTAATGTATATACGGACTTCACCCTGTGCTGCAATATACATTTAGTTTTATGTTTATTTACAGAAATCAGAAAATTGCTGATGTTATCGGATTTTCAGGTGACAGTTGTCCTAGACGTGGCGCGGCGCGGCGCTGAGCTGCGCGTCCGGTGTGCGGCCGCCTTTAGAGTGAGTGAGAGTGTGTGAGAGTGTGTGAGAGTGTGTGAGAGTGAGTGAGTGAGAGTGAGTGAGAGTGTGTGAGAGTGTGTGAGAGTGTGTGAGAGTGTGTGAGAGTGAGTGAGTGAGAGTGTGTGAGAGTGTGAGTGAGTGAATGAAAGTGAGAGTGAGTGTTAGAGTGATTGAGAGAGTGTGTGAGTGAGAGTGATTATGTGAGTTTGTGAGGATATGAGTGTGAGTATGAGAGAATGAGTATGAGACTGTGTGTGTGACTGATTCACTCCTGCTCACGTGTGACGGCTGTGTAACACGTGTGTGTGTTTCTCCTCTACAGTGTAGTGTTCAGCTGAACAGGCGTGTGTTGTGTGACCTGTCAATCACAGAGCCGCGCTCCTTCCAGGCGCTAGCAGAACTCGCGCGCGCGCGGCAGCAGGAGGGGTTCAGAGCCGCGCTGGGGGACGGTAGCGAGCCGCCGGGAGTGTTCTCGCGCATCACACAGCTGCACTGAACGTGTGTGTGTGTGTGTGTGTGTGTGTGTGAGAGAGTGATGAGCCGGCCATCTGTAAATAACTGTGCTTATCAATATCAAATAAAAGGTTTTTCCTACTGAATGACTGCTTTGCTGTGTCTATAATCAAAGTCTCCACGTTCTGGCTGATCAAATATAGATTACAATAGACTAATACATAAAGATTGTGTCATTTCATCCTGATTCATTTTTTCATTTTTTCTTTCTCTTTTTTCTTTATTTATTAAATGCCATGAGAACAAGAGGTATTACATATTCACATCATCACATTAACATTAGCTGCCAGGAAATGAAAAAAATAGAAAAATTACATCTCCAGTGCTCTCAAAGCTTTACATGTTTTCAGCGCTTTTTGGTTTTTTGTTTGTTCCACAAGATTTACATATAATTTAAATTCATTTTTAAAATGTGAAAAAATTTGGTTTGCATTGAGCCACTTATGAACTTATTTTTATGTAAATGGTATTTTCCTAACAAAATAAATAATATTTTGTTCTTTACATTCCAAACGGTCATTCTGAGTATAAAAAAGCACATCAAATACACACATTTCTATCATACGCTTCAGTTTTCTGCTCATAAATGTTTCTAAATCTTTTCACAATAATCTTGAGTAAATACAGTGAAATACCGGACGCAAAATACTTTCTTTTTCTAGTGCACAGAATTCACAGCTATACGAAATATTACATTTACATTTATTCATTTAGCTGACGCTTTTATCCAAAGCGACTTACAATTGCTATATGTCAGAGGTCGCACGCCTCTGGAGCAACTAGGGGTTAAGTGTCTTGCTCAGGGACACATTGGTGTCTCACAGTGGATTCGAACCCGGGTCTCTCACACCAAAGGCATGTGTCTTATCCATTGCGCCACTATTAAAGCTTAAATCTTTCCAAAACAAGTTTAGCAGGATCAATTCTGTGAAGTATTTTGTAAGACACTTCCTTAATTTTGTTATTAACACAAAACTTATTTGGCAATTTCCATAGATCATTTTTTTATGCTTTATTTGAACATCCAGTTTACAGTGTGAAACAACTAAACTAGAACACAACAATAATTATATTAAGAATAACAAGAATATAAATAAAAGAGAACACTTCAGCAACACCACAGAACAAAACACAGAACTAGATGGTGGAATGAACAAGAATGGGTAAAATAAGAAAGAAAGAGGGCATTACTTAAATTAAAAGAAACATTAATTAAGCTAAAAAGTTTGTAGGTCGTGCAGATTATACATGTTCTTGTGCTTTAGTGTTAGAGAGGATGAAACTGAAATCAAGTAATGTTTTATCTCATGTAAGAATACCAAAAAAAGATGTTTACAATTTGAAAACTTACATGTATAAATATAAAATCTACATAGGAAAATAATTCGATTTATTATAAAGCAGGCATTTAATCCGCTTCAAAGAAAATCCAATAATAACAGTTTTGGGATTCACTGAGAAATGAAAGATATTGCATGAGATAAACCAACTAACATCTTTCCAGAGTTGCAGACTATTAGATCATTTTTTTTCTCTGTTATTAAACGCATGTGATGACGCAAGACTCGCGCAGAGGCTTTCAGGCCTCTTTCGGCCGCCGTACGCCGTGAGGGGGGCGTGGCTTCCTCTCTGACCTTCTGGAAGGACGCGTGCGTCGGCCAATCAGCGCGGAGCGGCTGCGCGTGAGGAGCACAGCGCATGCGCAGAGCGCGGCGTGACACTCGCGTGCAGTGGAAGTGTGTCCGTGCCCGGTGGTTCGGTGTCTGTCAGCGGAACATGTCGTGGCTGTTCGGGCTCAATAAAGGTCAGAGTGTCGGCCCGCCGGAGGGCCCGGTTCCGCCCGCTCCCCCTCCTCCTCCTGGGGGCTCCGGTTCCGGTTCGGCGGATAAACCCAAGGACAAATGGAGCAACTTCGACCCGACGGGGCTGGAGCGCGCGGCGCAGGCGGCCAAAGACCTGGACCGGTCCCGTGAGTGCCAGAACCGAGCGCGTTTATGACGTGACGCCCTTCATTCATTCATTCATTCATTCATTATAATAACTGCAGTGTTGCGATGTCATGAGCATATGAAGGACATTAGGTCAAAGGTCACGCTAGATGAATGCCCTAATGTGTGTACTACAGTGATGTTGTTGATGAGGTTTGACCCCTGTGACCTCAGGTCATGCCAAAGAAGCGCTGGATCTCGCGCGCATGCAGGAGCAAACCGTCCAGATGGAGCACCAGAGCAAAGTGAAGGTATGAGATGTTCTCTCAGCGATCACGATGCAGTTTAATAAGCACTCTAACTCTAGATGTTTACATGACAGCGATGCATTAGAAATGAAAACGTTTTTCTTTTGCGCTTTTCACATACAGATGACAACAAAATTAACTCTTAACAGTGCAGTTCGCACCGCAACTAATAGTTAAATAAAAAATTAAAAAAATAAATAAATTACACTTAAAAACATTAACAGCCAATTACAACTAGGGCTGCACGATTAATTGCAATAAAACCGCGCGCGATTTGGCAAAGGCTGCGATTATCTTATGCGCAGCTTGTCAGTGGAGTGCGGCTGATCGGTAGTAAATACTGCATCTGAACACCAGAGGGCGCTCTCACGCAAACACGATAAATATGCCCCGCTGCATAAGTACAATAACGCACATCATTCCAGGAAATCGCTGTATCTGAATAACCAGAAGATTGAAAGCTTTGATTAAACATGACTTATAAACACACGACTGCCTTATTCTGTGTCAGAAGCTCATCATCTCACAGAAGGAGAAGCTCAGCTGTCGTTATGAAGAGAGTTTGGAGTAAATGCATGTTATTAAAAAGAGTTTCATAAATTATTCTCATGTCTGGAAAGATGTTTGATACATGTTGCTTTTTCAAATGCACGTTATAAGCGACTCAAACTCACAGTGTTTTCAGAGTGAGCCGCGTTTACTGAGCCGTACGTCACTGACAAGCTGCGCATAACAAATAATCGCAGCCTTTGCGATTTCAAAATCGCGATAAGCCAAATTGATTTAAGTGCGATTACATGTAAATTGCGATTAATCGTGCAGCGCTAATTACAACCCATCCAGCTTTACTAGGTGCATTCATGGCAATTAATATAGTTATCGTTATAGTTATCGCCTGCTGGTGTGGATGCTAATATAGTTATCGTCCGCTGGTGTGAATGCTAATATAGTTATCGTTATAGTTATCGCCCGCTGGTGTGGATGCTAATATAGTTATCGTTATAGTTATCGCCCGCTGGTGTGGATGCTAATATAGTTATCGCCCGCTGGTGTGGATGCTAATGTAGTTATCGTCCGCTGGTGTGGATGCTAATATAGTTATCGTTATAGTTATCGTCCGCTGGTGTGAATGCTAATATAGTTATCGTTATAGTTATCGCCCGCTGGTGTGAATGCTAATATAGTTATCGTTATAGTTATCGCCCGCTGGTGTGAATGCTAATATAGTTATGTCTGATGGTTGATCTACACACTGTTTGGTTCATGTTGATGTTGTCGTGGTGCAGGAGTACGAGGCGGCGCTGGAGCAGCTGAAGGGCGAGCAGATCCGCGTTCAGGGAGAAGAGCGCAGGAAGACTCTGAACGAGGAGACCAAACAACACCAGGCGGTGAGACCTCACACTGATGATGATGATGATGATGAAGATGATGATGATGATGATGATGATGTGTTCTTCCACAGAGAGCTCAGTATCAGGATAAACTGGCGCGGCAGCGGTACGACGACCAGCTCCGACAGCAGGTGTGTGTGTGTGTGTGTGTGTGTGTGTGTGTGTGTTTGTCTACAGATTCACTCACACTCTTGATCCACACAATTATTACATTGTTTAAATTAATACCCATTTCACTAACTTTGATTTAGTAAATGTACATTTCTGAAGTGCATAACTCCGACATCACCTCTGATGACAGATCACTGTAAGCTGTGACGTGGACTCATGCACTCTCTGTAAAGCTGCTTTGAAACGATGTGTGTTGTGAAAAGCGCTATACAACTAAACGTGAACTGAGTTGAGTGTGACTCTACCTTCTGTTCTTCTACAGCAAATCCTGAACGATGAGAACCTGCGCAAACAGGAAGAGTCGGTGCAGAAACAGGAAGCCATGAGGAGAGGTGAATCTCACACCAACTGTTTGTGTAATTCTGAAGAAATCAGTGTTTGTCTTTGTAACTGAGACGTGGTCTGGTGTGTGTTCCTGTAGCCACCATCGAGCACGAGATGGATCTGCGGCACAAGAACGAGATGTTGCGTGTGGAGGCGGAGTCTAAAGCTCGCGCGCGCGTGGAGAGGGAGAACGCTGACATCATCCGCGAGCAGATACGCCTGAAGGCGGCCGAGCACAGACAGACCGTGCTCGAGTCCATACGGTACACTCTTAAAAACAACCCAAAGGCTGGGTCAATATAGGACAGGTCACATGTTGCATAGTTGATCCATTATATACTAAAGTACTGGCTCTTTTTTTATTATTTTAATTCATACATGAATGAATGTCTACGGATTAACTTAAATCCTCTAACCACCGGCTTGCATGATAATTCCTTTATTTTCAATCATATTTTACAGTATAGTGTATTTTATATAATTTTGAATACATATTGACTACATTTAAGCTCGCTTAACAAATATTGGATGTACAAATTAAAACATTTAAAAGTAATTCCAGTGTAATGGCCCAGTCTGTGTTGTCTTGTTTCCACTGTAACGCACTGGATCTCGTGAGCTCGTGTTCAGCTGAGGAACTTATAACTCCATACAGCCAGTGTTTCACTCGTAGCAGAAATAAGCTGTGACTCCATAACCTGTCCATACAGTGGACAGTTCTGACAACATATTTTAACATATGTATTTATATTCTGTATCTTTTTTAATTAAATCATAACATTTTATGCAAGGCATCAGGCGTTTCCTTCGTTACGTCTGACCCAGAATCTGTGTATCGCAAAACTACCCAAACACTGGGTTGTTACGTCTGACCCAGAATCTGTGTATCGCAAAACTACCCAAACACTGGGTTGTTATGTCTGACCCAGGATCTGGGTTACACAAAAACTACCCAAACACTGGGTTGTTACGTCTGACCCAGGATCTGGGTAACACAAAAACTACCCAAACACTGGCTTGTTATGTCTGACCCAGGATCTGGGTTACACAAAAACTACCAAAACACTGGGTTGTTACGTCTGACCCAGGATCTGGTTAACACAAAAACTACCCAAACACTGGGTTGTTACGTCTGACCCAGGATCTGGGTTACACAAAAACTACTCAAACACTGGGTTGTTACGTCTGACCCAGGATCTGGGTTACACAAAAACTACCAAAACACTGGGTTGTTACGTCTGACCCAGGATCTGGGTTACACAAAAACTACCCAAACACTGGGTTGTTACGTCTGACCCAGGATCTGGGTTACACAAAAACTACCAAAACACTGGGTTGTTACGTCTGACCCAAGATCTGGGTTACACAAAAACTACCAAAACACTGGGTTGTTACGTCTGACCCAGGATCTGGGTTACACAAAAACTACCCAAACACTGGGTTGTTACGTCTGACCCAGGACCTGGGTAACACAAAAACTACCCAAACACTGGGTTGTTACGTCTGACCCAGGATCTGGGTTACACAAAAACTACCAAAACACTGGGTTGTTACGTCTGACCCAGGATCTGGGTTACACAAAAACTACCAAAACACTGGGTTGTTACGTCTGACCCAGGATCTGGGTTACACAAAAACTACCCAAACACTGGGTTGTTACGTCTGACCCAGGATCTGGGTTACACAAAAACTACCAAAACACTGGGTTGTTACGTCTGACCCAAGATCTGGGTAACACAAGAACTACCCAAACACTGGGTTGTTACGTCTGACCCAGGATCTGGGTAACACAAGAACTACCCAAACACTGGGTTGTTACGTCTGACCCAGGATCTGGGTTACACAAGAACTACCCAAACACTGGGTTGTTACGTCTGACCCAGGATCTGGGTAACACAAGAACTGCCCAAACACTGAAATAGTAACCCAAACAAATGTTCTAAAAGGCTCAACCCAGGATTTGGGTAGAAAAAATAAACCACGATTTTTTTTTTTTAGAGTGTAACGACTCATTATTACATTATTTACTTTAGAATAATAGCTTTATATGTGTATATGATCAGATGCTAATGGTCACATGACTTCATTATGGTTGTTGTGTTTGTGTGCTTCAGGACGGCGGGCGCTGTATTCGGGGAAGGTTTCCGCACGTTCGTATCCGACTGGGATAAAGTCACGGCTACGGTAAGCGCTAGCACATCTCTGGCGTCTGTAAGCGCTAGCACATCTCTGGTGTCTGTAAGCGCTAGCACATCTCTGGCGTCTCAGACGGTGTTGCTTGTGTCTCACGCTCCTCCGCTCCTGTAGGTGGCAGGACTGACGCTGCTAGCGGTGGGTGTTTACTCCGCGCGTAACGCGACGGCTGTGGCGGGACGCTACATCGAGGCTAGGCTAGGAAAACCTTCACTAGTTCGGGAAACCTCTCGGATCACGGTGGCGGAAGCCCTCAAACACCCCATCAAGGTATGACTGATGTGTGTGGGATGAGCACTTCCTGCGCAGCCAGGAAGTGAGGTGTGACACACTGAAAACACTCACTCAACACTCACACACACACCCTAAACACCCATGGTCTGTGTGTTTCAGATGGCGAAGCGTTTGAAGAGTAAAGCACAGGACGCTCTGGAGGGAGTTGTGCTAAGCGTGAGTGTTTACGCATCGTTCACTTCCTGTTAGTGAGCATGTGCGTGGTGAGAAACACATGTTACTTCCTGTCTCTGCAGCCGTCTCTGGAGGAGCGCGTGCGTGACATCGCCATCGCCACCAGGAACACGCGGCAGAACCGCGGCCTGTACCGCAACATCCTCATGTACGGCCCGCCGGGGACTGGGAAGACGCTCTTTGCTAAGGTAACACACACGTGTTTGTGCCGTCGTCAAGTCAGCGCCCAGTCTAAGAAATTGCCCTAGTAACCACTTAGCAACATCCTAGCAACCATCCACAACACCCTAGCAACTGCATAGCAACCAGCCACAACACTCTTGTAACCACTTAGCAACATCTTAGCAATTACTTAGAACACCCTAGCAACTGCATAGCAACCATCCACAACATCTTAGCAACTGCCCTAGTAACCTCTTGACTGGCTGTGAGCAGAAGCTGGCGATGCATTCTGGGATGGACTACGCCATCATGACGGGGGGGGACGTTGCCCCGATGGGCCGTGACGGGGTGACGGCGATGCACAAGGTGTTCGACTGGGCCGGAACCAGCCGCCGTGGGTCAGCGAACACAACTCACAGCTCAACACACACATATTATATATGCGAAATTGTAAATAAGCAAAAAGTAAAATAATAATTTTTGGCATAATTACAATTATTCTTTTACAAGTGTACTATATTGATATTTAGTTTTTAGTTCACGTACTGTAAATCAGCATATATTACATGACAAATATTTGTATAATATGAGATACATTGACAATTTTTGTCATTTAATATTTTATATAAATTCAATAACTAACAATTTGCAATTTAAAATGTAATAATTACATTATTTTATTCTTTGTATTAAATGTAAATTAACAATTACAAATTATTGTATGACATTTATAGAAATAAACATTTATGTTATAGAAATATGTTTTAATTGCAGTAATGATATTAGTGTTGGATTGGCTGAGGTGATTGAGGAGCCAGGAAAGCACTATATAAGTGTAAATGATTATAATAATAGTTCTGTGTTTCAGGCTGCTGTTGTTCGTGGATGAAGCCGATGCATTCCTGCGCAAGAGATCCACTGTGAGTCTCACTCTCATCACTGTGTGTTTACATGTGTGTCACCTGACGCTGAGTGATTAACCTGCAGTTCATCCACTGGCCACTAGAGGCTGCAGAAGAGACTCATTACCCATAAACCCACATGTTAATTAGGGTTGTGCCGATAGACGATAGTATCGTGTGCAGCGGCGCTGAGTCACAGAGGCCCTGCGGACGCACACTAGCACAACACTGCAGCGGCACTGAGTCACAGAGGCCCTGCGGACGCACACTAGCACAACACTGCAGCGGCACTGAGTCACAGAGACCCTGCGGACGCACACTAGCACAACACTGCAGCGGCACTGAGTCACAGAGACCCTGCGGACGCACACTAGCACAGCACTGCAGCGGCACTGAGTCACAGAGGCCCTGCGGACGCACACTAGCACAACACTGCAGCGGCGCTGAGTCACAGAGGCCCTGCGGACGCACACTAGCACAGCACTGTAGCGGCACTGAGTCACAGAGGCCCTGCGGACGCACACTAGCACAGCACTGTAGCGGCACTGAGTCACAGAGGCCCTGCGGACGCACACTAGCACAACACTGCAGCGGCACTGAGTCACAGAGGCCCTGCGGACGCACACTAGCACAGCACTGCAGCGGCACTGAGTCACAGAGGCCCTGCGGACGCACACTAGCACAGCACTGCAGCGGCACTGAGTCACAGAGGCCCTGCGGACGCACACTAGCACAGCACTGTAGCGGCACTGAGTCACAGAGGCCCTGCGGACGCACACTAGCACAGCACTGCAGCGGCACTGAGTCACAGAGGCCCTGCGGACGCACACTAGCACAACACTGTAGCGGCACTGAGTCACAGAGACCCTGCGGACGCACACTAGCACAGCACTGCAGCGGCACTGAGTCACAGAGGCGTCACAGAGGCCCTGCGGACGCACACTAGCACAACACTGTAGCGGCACTGAGTCACAGAGACCCTGCGGACGCACACTAGCACAGCACTGCAGCGGCACTGAGTCACAGAGGCCCTGCGGACGCACACTAGCACAGCACTGCAGCGGCACTGAGTCACAGAGACCCTGCGGACGCACACTAGCACAACACTGCAGTGGCACTGAGTCACAGAGACCCTGCGGACGCACACTAGCACAACACTGCAGCGGCACTGAGTCACAGAGGCCCTGCGGACGCACACTAGCACAACACTGTAGCGGCACTGAGTCACAGAGGCCCTGCGGACGCACACTAGCACAACACTGTAGCGGCACTGAGTCACAGAGACCCTGCGGACGCACACTAGCACAGCACTGCAGCGGCACTGAGTCACAGAGGCCCTGCGGACGCACACTAGCACAGCACTGCAGCGGCACTGAGTCACAGAGGCCCTGCGGACGCACACTAGCACAGCACTGCAGCGGCACTGAGTCACAGAGGCCCTGCGGACGCACACTAGCACAGCACTGCAGCGGCACTGAGTCACAGAGACCCTGCGGACGCACACTAGCACAGCACTGCAGCGGCACTGAGTCACAGAGACCCTGCGGACGCACACTAGCACAGCACTCGCTCCTTAGCCTGAGCTAACACCATCATGTTAGCTAGGAGGTGTGGTTTCAGCAACAGGCTCCGCCCACACCCCGCCTCTTTGCCCATTTTCGTTTATCCGGGAGTGATGCGCTGCCAAGATGGTGTCACCGCATCAGCTGACGTGTGTGTGTGTGTGTGTGTGTGTTTCAGGAGAAGATCAGTGAGGATCTGCGAGCGACTCTAAACGCATTCCTGTACCGCACCGGAGAACAGAGCAACAAGTAAACGCGCACACACACACTCTGTCTGTCTGTCTGTCTAACTGTCTGTCTGTCTGTTTGTTTGTCTGTCTCTCTGTCTGTCTGTCTAAGTGTCTGTCTGTCTGTCTGTCTCTCTCTCTGTCTGTCTGTCTAAGTGTCTGTCTAACTGTCTCTCTGTCTGTCTCTCTAACGCACTCGTCTGTCTGTCTGACGCACTCACCCGTCTGTTTGACACACTCACCCGTCTGTCTCTCTCTCTCGCTCTGTCTGTCTCTCTGATGCACTCACCCGTCTGTTTCTCTGACGCACTCACCCGTCTGTTTCTCTGACGCACTCACCCGTCTGTCTGTCTGACGCACTCACCCGTCTGTCTCTCTGACGCACTCACCCGTCTGTCTCTCTCTCTCTCTCTCTCTCTCTCTCGCTCTGTCTGTCTCTCTGATGCACTCACCCGTCTGTCTGTCTGACGCACTCACCGGTCTGTCTCTCTGACGCACTCACCCGTCTGTCTCTCTGACGCACTCACCTGTCTGACGCACTCACCCGTCTGTCTGTCTGACGCACTCACCTGTCTGTCTGTCTGACGCACTCACCTGTCTGTCTGTCTGTCTGTCTGACGCACTCACCTGTCTGTCTGACGCACTCACCCGTCTGTCTCTCTGACGCACTCACCCGTCTGTCTGTCTGACGCACTCACCCGTCTGTCTGACGCACTCACCCGTCTGTCTGACGCACTCACCCGTCTGTCTGTCTGACGCACTCACCCGTCTGTCTCTCTCACCCGTCTGTCTCTCTGACGCACTCACCAGTCTGACGCACTCACCCGTCTGTCTGTCTGACGCACTCACCTGTCTGTCTGTCTGACGCACTCACCTGTCTGTCTGACGCACTCACCCGTCTGTCTGTCTGACGCACTCACCTGTCTGTCTGTCTGACGCACTCACCTGTCTGTCTCTCTGACGCACTCACCCGTTTGTCTGACATGAACCCGCCTGTCTCTCGCTGGTGTGTTTATCGTGTGTGTGTGTGTGTGTGTGTGTGTGTGTGCAGGTTCATGCTGGTGTTGGCCAGTAATCAGCCTGAGCAGTTTGACTGGGCCATAAACGACCGAATCGACGAGATTGTGAACTTCATGCTGCCGGGACCCGACGAGAGAGAGAGACTCGTGCGACTGTACTTCGACCGATACGTGCTGGAGCCGGCCACTGGAGGACGCCAGTGAGACACACACACACACACCTCTCACTCACACACACACACACCGATACGTGCTGGAGCCGGCCACTGGAGGACGCCAGTGAGACACACACACACCTCTCTCACTCACACACACACACACACACACACACACACCAATACGTGCTGGAGCCAGCCACTGGAGGATGCCAGTGAGACACACACACACTCTACACACACACACACACCTCTCTCACTCACACACACACACTCTACACACACACACACACCGATACGTGCTGGAGCCGGCCACTGGAGGACGCCAGTGAGACACACACACACACACCCCTCTCACACACACACACCTTTCACTCACACACCGATACGTGCTGGGGCCGGCCACTGGAGGATGCCAGTGAGACACACACACACACACCGATACGTGCTGGGGCCGGCCACTGGAGGATGCCAGTGAGACACACACACACACACACACACACACACACACCTCTCACTCACACACCGATACGTGCTGGGGCCGGCCACTGGAGGATGCCAGTGAGACACACACACACACACACCTCTCATTCACACACCGATACGTGCTGGGGCCGGCCACTGGAGGATGCCAGTGAGACACACACACACACACCTCTCACTCACACACCGATACGTGCTGGAGCTGGCCACTGGAGGACGCCAGTGAGACACACACACACACACACACACACACACACACACACACACACCGATACGTGCTGGAGCTGGCCACTGGAGGACGCCAGTGAGACACACACACACACACTCTCACACACACACACTACACACACTTTAATTAATGTTGTATTTCAGCTTTATTTCAATTAAAGAATATTTGTATAGGTCTAGTTTTAGTTAACAGCACAGACTCTGACATTTTTACACAAAATTGGATTATAAATGCTGGAAAAAATTAGGCATAATTAGTTTAATAAGTAATTGACTGATTGGTTGGCTGATTGATTGGCTGATTGGTTGATTGATTGATTGATTGGCTGATTGGTTGATTGATTGATTGGCTGATTGATTGATTGATTGATTGACTGATGATTGTTCGTGTTTAGGCGGCTGAAGCTGGCTCAGTTCGACTACGGGCTGAAGTGTTCGGAGATCGCCAAGCGTGTGGACGGCATGTCTGGACGAGAGATCTCTAAACTCGGCGTCGCCTGGCAGGTCTGTTCCTCATTACTAACACTAAACATGCCAAACACTTATCAAGTTACAAACATGGAAATTATATTCACCCTCATCCTTCCCTCGGGTCATTGCATTAGTGTTCATCAGAGGGTCCAAGACCCCAGGGCATTTGTCGCACTTGAACCACAAATACACACAAAAAAATGTAATGGATTTGAGGAGTTTTGTGGTTGAAATTTATAAAAGTAACAAATCCTTTCATCTCGGGTCAATTTGATCCCTTAGGAATGAATGGAATGAGTTCACACAGAAAAACCTAAACATACTCAAAATTCTAACTAAAAATGCTAAAACTTTACCAAAAAATTATTTTATAATGTCTACATGTGTATCTGAATGCACACTGAAGTTAACTGACTTTAGGACCCAGAGGAACAGCTCATTTGCTCATATAGAGCTATAAGGCCATCTAGGGCAGTGGTTTTCAAACTTTTTCAAGAGCGACCTTGTTTTTTCTTTTTACTTGACGCGACCCATAGGCCTATATAGGCCCATTCTTAAGCCAAGCATACAGAATACAATGGGGCTAGAGGCACATTAGACTTTATTCTCATTTAAAAGTGCTCTGTTGTGCACAGCTGGCACAAACATTCAGCTCAGCACTTTTCTTAACAACCGCTTTTGATGATGCACGTGCAGTGGCTTATCCGTGACGCCATCGCAATGCAAAGTTGATTCTGCACTCTTTTGAGCTAAAGCTACAGGGATGCTAATTAACCGGTTAACCATTAACCATTGTAAGAATTTTAACAAATTAATAGCCTACTATCGTTTGCTGTATGCTTAAAAAAATACACTAAAAATATTCCACAACAAATCCTTTAAATGTAATGATATTCAGAACAGAACAAGAATGAAAAAAAATCTATAAACAAGCCAAAACGAAATAATTTAAAGCGAAAGTGAAAGTAAGCGGCGTTGGGCTCACGTAACTCTCTCATTCCAATACATTTTTTTCCGTATTCGTGATTTATTTGGATGCTAAACTATTATTTATTATAGGCTTCTAGGAAAAAATTCAAATGATTATCCCCCCAAATTTTTTATATTTATTAGGCTTCAAAAAATATAACTTTTCATTTAAGTGAACTTAAAACAAACCTTACATAAACCCATTATAAATGTCATATTTACCTGTGCCTTTCCTGTCTAACAGGTATGAAATATACAGAAATTGAATACGGTTATCAAAACATTCCGCACTGCATAAATTATAAACTAAATATAGAGAAATCCGTATTAAAGCTTCAAGCATTCTTTAGTCGAGAGCAGTTAGTCATTTTCTCTGTTTTCTTTGTCCTTTGGTTAACTTTACTGACCGCTGCTGACGATCTCACGCATCCCATTCTCTCACTACTCTTTACTTTCATTTAAGAGTTTATTTAACTCATTTAAGACTGTTCTTGTGAGGATACTCGACAAAACCGACATTTTGGCATACATGTGTGTTGTTCGTTCTAGCGCAAAAGAGAATAGAACTTGATACTGGCACGCGTCTATCTGTGGGTCGTGTGTGTGTGTGTGTGTGTGTGTGTGTGTGTGTGTGTCAGGAGGACATTCACTGACAGCGCGTTCTCTTTTGTCAATATGTTGTGTGTGTGTGAGGCGCCGGCGCGATGGAATCATATAAATATACTCCGTCATTTTGTTCATACAGGACATCATTCGAAACTGCAAAGTATTTATTTATATTTGTGTACACTCGCAATAAAACACAACATTGTGCTTTTGTAAAATAAAGAAAACAAACAAACTGTCGTCTCTGTTTCCTTTCCGTCAACTTGTGTGTGTGAGGCGCCGCGCCTCGCAGAACTGAACCGAACTCAGCAGCGTGCTGTCAGTTTTTTCTTTCGTTTTATTAATCTATTAATTGTTTAAATAGCCATATTTCGCGTGTTTCTTTTATATAGGCCTATAGACTGATTTTATGAAAACAAATTGTTTTTTTATTTAATTATATTTTCATTAAATCATCCTGGCGACCCATTTTTACCCAGGGTTTGAACACCGCTGATCTAGAGTCATGAAATATCATCTTATATTATTATTATCCACAAGAGGTCGACAAACACACCCAATGTAAGATATTTAGAGCTGAATTAAAAGGGTCATGCATGAAATTGTGAGTTATTTTGAATTTAAGTTGAAAGAATGTGAGGAATGTGCTTAAATTAATATTTATTTATTATTAATAGATTAAATCTAGTAATTTACAGGTAAAAATATATTTTTTTAAAGCATTAAAAATATGATCAAAATGAGATAAAATAAGCTTTCTGGACAAAAACAAGTATAATTGTATGTCTTGGTGTGACTTTGACCCGCGAGGGAAAGATGAGGGTTAATCACTGTCTGTCATTTTGTCTTTTTACTAGTTGAACTTCGGAAAATCCAAAATAATTAAAAGCGTCACCTTAAGTATAAGTAGCCTGTCCCACTGAGGCTCATGGGTGTGTGTGTGTGTGTGTGTGTGTGTGCAGGCGGCGGCGTACGCGTCTGAGGACGGGGTCCTGACGGAGGCCATGATCGAGGCCCGTGTGGACGAGGCGGTCCGACAGCACCAGCAGAAGATGGACTGGCTTCACGGAGAAGGAGTGCTGGACAACACGGGCCGACTGGCGCCAGAAGCACACGCTAAAGGCTCAAACACGCCTGCGCTAACGGCACAGGAAGTGCTCAGCCCTCGGCAGGAAGTGACATCAGAGCAGAGCAAACCTGACGGGACTCCAGTTTAACGCTGGTTTAGAGTCGCGCTCGTGTATTAGTAGAAGCAGTGATTATACAGTAACTGGTGTCTGTGTGTGTGTCTGTGGCTGATGTGTACCGCTAATGATCAGAGACTGGAAACCAGTTCATGACATCACATGGATCTGTTCTTATGTCTGACAGTAAAGCAACTTTCATTTCTTACGTCTGAACCATGTTTGTGTCTGCTTGAGTCAAACATGGACTGATTCAAACATGTTTACCTTCAATGTAATGACAGTTACATCTGCAAATGCATAAAGTTGACTAACAATATGATGATATTTTGTTGTAGTATATTTAATATAATTAAAGTAATATAACTGACTTACAGTAGTGGTGCTACAGGACACGTGCCATGTGAAGATTTAAGAGGATCTAAATCTGTGAAAATCTGTTTATTTACAAGAACTGTCCGAACGAACCCAGAACTGAGTCTCACACACACTGAAAACACACTCACTGTCCAAACGAACCCAGAACTGAGTCACACACACACACACACACACACACACACACACACACACACTGAAAACACACACTCACTGTCCAAACGAACCCAGAACTGAACCACACACTCACTGAAAACACACACACACACTGAAAACACACACTCACTGTCCGAACGAACCCAGAACTGAGTCACACACACACACACACTGAAAACACACACTCACTGTCCGAACGAGCCCAGAACTGAGTCACACACTCACTGTCCGAACGAGCCCAGAACTGAACCACACACACACTCACTGAAAACACACACTCACTGTCCGAACGAGCCCAGAACTGAACCACACACACACTCACTGTCCGAACGAGCCCAGAACTGAACCACACACTCACTGTCCGAACGAGCCCAGAACTGAACCACACACTCACTGTCCGAACGAACCCAGAACTGAGTCACACACACACACACACACACTGAAAACACACACTCACTGTCCGAACGAACCCAGAACTGAGTCACACACTCACTGTCCGAACGAGCCCAGAACTGAACCACACACACACTCACTGAAAACACACACTCACTGTCCGAACGAGCCCAGAACTGAACCACACACACACTCACTGTCCGAACGAGCCCAGAACTGAACCACACACTCACTGTCCGAACGAGCCCAGAACTGAACCACACACTCACTGTCCGAACGAGCCCAGAACTGAACCACACACTCACTGTCCGAACGAGCCCAGAACTGAACCACACACACTCACTGAAAACACACACTCACTGTCCGAACGAGCCCAGAACTGAACCACACACACACTCACTGAAAACACACACTCACTGTCCGAACGAACCCAGAACTGAACCACACACTCACACACACTGAAAACACACACTCACTGTCCGAACGAACCCAGAACTGAGTGAGGAGTCGAGTTTAGGAACCGATTCACTGGAATGAATCAAATGGTCCAAAGATACAAATGAGATTGTGCCGGTTATAATGAACTGACTCTTTAGAATGAATCAGACTTTCCAAACTTACAGTTGTGATCGAAATTATTCAACCCTCACTGCAAATCAGGTTTATTGGCAAAATGTACAGACTTTCAACTGTTTGCTGTGAACAAATCAAACAAAAGTAACTGAAACAGCTCAACACAACGTTTCAGTGGTTTCCCCAAATTCAACTGAAAATGCAACACTTAAAGGGGTCTTATAATGTAATGATGAAGTCTCTGATGTCCCCAGAGTGTGTGTGTGAAGTTTTAGCTCAAAATACCTTACAGATATTTTTCATAGCATATTAAAATGGTCACTTTTTGAGGGTAAAAAGTGTGTGTCTGTCCCTTTAAATGCAAATGAGCTGCTGCTCCCGGCACAGGGGGCGGAGCTTCAACAGCTTGTATGTGAGACTCAAGAAGAAGTGAATGTAGAAGCAACAGGACATTTCTGAATGGTTAGTTGATGGATTTATGCAGCTGATGTGGAGTTAACTATCTTCTAGTCATTGATTAGCATATTCTGTCATAATAATCTATAAATTTTGTTCCCGGAGGTGGGGTTTATGTAAATGTTAGGGTTGGTGATGTCACTAACCCGGGAGGAAGCTTGTGTAGTCTCTACCAGCCGTTTGTTGTAGTCCTTAAAAAGCAATTTCTGTAAAAGTAAATATCTCCCTTTGCTTTGAACTTTGAGCATTGTAACTTTGCAGATGTTGTTTATGATCAAACAGCAACATTACACACTAACTAAAGTTAGAAGAGTCAAATCATCATCAACCACCCCTTTAACTGTAAGAGTATAAAAATGACATTAAAAACGTCAATCGGTCTGTGCGAGCGGTCGAGATCTTGTGAAATAAAATCATATGGTTTTGTAAATATACATTTTATACACTTGAGGATATTTCGCAGTTTCGTTTATTTATCAGATCATTTTCCAAAGGAAAACTTTTTCCTTTTTTATGCTTAAAACATCAAAACAATACATCATACACTTTGGAGCCAGGGGAGCAAAGAGAAAACATAAAGAATAAAACAAACAAAAACACATTCACACAAATACAAGACCTGTGTATCATTCAGAGATGTTGAAGACAGCACACACTACACAACTGAACAGTCTTAAGAGCTTCTCCATTCTCCAAAGGAAAACGGGATCATTTTATTATCATACTATGACGTATGTAATTGTACTTGACAGTATTTCATACAATAATTACTTAGAAATGCTCAAAAATCAAGCCTTAGACAAATAAAATGGTATACAAATAAATGATGTACTTATTTCAGAGAAACAGCGGGCGCGCCCTAACGTAGCGTCCCCCTCCCCCGCGCGCGCGCACGCACGCTCCGAGACGCGTGACGTGTGTGCGTGCGCGCTCCCGTGCGGAGGGAAGATGGCGGATGTTTGGAGTGAGGAGGTTCAAGAGAGCAGCTGATAAAGAGAAACACAAACAACAGCAGAAAAACAGAAGCAGCGCGCGGGCGAGAGTCACACCGAGCGTCACGCACACAGGTAAAGCCTCGCGCGTCAGCCTCGCGACGCCCGCAGCGTCATCAGCCGCGTTACACGCGAGTCAGCCGGCTGTTAGCGCTCAGCTAATGAAGCAGCAGCTGGAAATACCCTGCTTTTACTCTAGTAAACACGCCTGAGGCAGTCCTCGAGTACATGTGTAGAGGTATAGCACTGCACTGATGATAAAGCTCATCTGTTAGGGAGAATAACGCGGTCACGGACTCAGTCTGGAGCTTCAGCTGATGAGCTGTGGAAACGCGTCCATTATTAAAGGCACTTTCTTCTTATGAACGACTTTGACATGAAGTTGAGTTTAACCCGTTAACTGCCACATCCTCTGACCTGAGACGCGTGCAAGTCTTAAAGAGACACTTCGAGAATAAATTAATAAAAAAAGAAAGTGTTAAAAAGTTATAGAAGTCTAAGTGTATTGACCCAAACGTGTTTATGTTACACAGGATGTATAGCCTGATGTATGAAGTAATTTGGGTTTCAGATACGCTGGAAAATCAAAGCCTTCTGTCTGACCGAATCTGAAGTTGATATCACAAAAAATGAAAGATTTTAAACCGCTGTTTCCATGGTAACGCAATTTCAAAACGGTTTTCACAGGATGAATGATATCGAATGATGCCTAATGTACGATGAGTACTAAAGTATGTGATTGGGGAATAGCGTAAATGAGCGCCAGTGTTTTAAGTGGTTCGCAGTCTGTTTCCGGGTCACATGACCTCAGATGTTTGTGTGTCCGGGTCACATGACCTCAGATGTGTGTGTGTTCACAGACAGACGTACAGACGGCGTGATGTCTCGCGGCTCAGACGGGGAAGATAGCTGCCTGGTTGCCATGGACACGGAGGAGGGCGGGGCTCCGGCGTCAGGGGGTGGGGCTCTGTCGTCAGGGGGCGGGGCCAGTGCTCACAGCATGGGTGAGCTCCCGGAGGAGGTGCTGGAGTTCATCCTGTCGTTCCTGTCGCCCTATCAGGAGCACAAGATGGCAGCGCTCGTGTGCAAACAGTGGTACCGCCTCATCAAAGGTCAGTCGGACACACAGTTCAGTAATCGCTCGAAAGAGTCCACAACAGAGGAACGATATTGCTGGAATCACTTTCAGAACGATTTTTTCCGACAGCCAATCAGAATGCATCCTGCTTTAGCGAGTTTAAGGCGACAGACGACAAGACTGCAGAAATCGTATCATTATCATTATCGTTATCAGTACGGTTATAGTTGCAGTTACTATTATAGTTATGGTTATATCCCCGTTACAGTTATTGTAGTTATAGGTATTATAGTTGGTGTATTTATCGTTATTGTTCTAGTTATTGTTGTAGTGACCATTATAGTTATCGTAATTTTAGTCGTCGTTATAGTTATCATCATTATAGTTCTAGTGTTTATTGTAGTGTAAAGTGTGGTGCTGATGGTCATGTCAAAGTCAAAGTTTATTTATAAAGCACTTTTTAAAAACAGCAAGTGTTTAACAAAGTGCTGTACAAGTATATCCTCTATCAATGATACAAACAATCAACAGCACAGAAATAAAAGCAATAAAACAACTCTCACATAGCGTCAAATGCCAGACTAAAGTAATACGTTTTAAGACTAGATTTAAAAACAGCAAGTGTTTGAGCCTGTCTAATGTACAGGGGCAAACTGTTCCAAAGCTTTGGTCCGGCTACTGCAAATGCTCTTTCACCCCTGCTCTTCAGCTTTACCCGTGGGACAACTAAGAGCAAATGGTCAGCAGACCTAAGCGCTCTTGACGGAGCATACGGCTTGATCAATTCAGACAAATACTTAGGTGCAAGACCATTTAGAGATTTAAAAACAAACATCAAAATCTTAAAATTAATCCTAAAATGGACAGGCAACCAGTGAAGAGAGGAGAGAACAGGGGTAATGTGTTCCCGCTTTCGTGTACCCGTCAACAGGCGAGCTGCTGCATTCTGGACCCTCTGCAGTCTGGAGAGAGAGGCCTGACTAATGCCTATATAGAGGCCATTACAATAATCCAGACGCGATGAGATAAAAATGTGAAGAAGTCTTTGAAAGTCTATAAAAGACAGGAAAGATTTCACCTTGCTGAGTTGTCTCAATTGGAAAAAACTAGATTTAACTACCAAGTTAATCTGTTTATCCAATTTAAAATCACAGTCCATAATAACACCTACATTTTTAACATGAGGTTTCACTAGTGGATTCAATTCCCCAAGATCCAAGATCATGTGACACTGAGACGTGTTTAACGGTCAGTCAGACTCGTCAGCTGTGACTGTGAAATCTCACCTGTGTGTGTGTGTCTCTCTCTCAGGTGTGGCGTATCAGTGTTATCATGGTTTCCTGCGGGCTGTTCAAGAGGGAAACATTCAGTGGGAGAGTCGCACTTATCCCTATCCTGGAACGCCCATAACACAACGCTTCTCACACAGTCAGTAACTGCTCACACACACACACACACACACACACACACACACACACACACACACACACACAGAGATATACACATACACACACTCTCACACACACACAGACATCTACATACACACACTCATACACACACACACACACACACACACACACACACACACACACTCTCTCACACACTCTCTCACACACTCATACACACACACTCCCACACCTAAACCTACTCATCACACACACACACACACACACACACACACACTAACCCTACCCCTACCCCTAAACCTAACATCACACACACACAAAATCAGAATAAATTCTTTTGAACCAGTTCTTTCCCAACTAATTGCAAGTTTTCAGTTTGAATCATTCTAATGAATCACTCACTGAATCAGCCAGAGGTTCTGAATCACTCACTGAATCAGTCAAAGGTTCTGAATAACTCACTGAATCAGTCAAAGGTTCTGAATCACTCACTGAATCAGTCAAAGGTTCTGAATAACTCACTGAATCAGTCAAAGGTTCTGAATCACTCACTGAATCAGTCAAAGGTTCTGAATCACTCACTGAATCAGTCAGAGGTTCTGAATCACTCACTGATGTTAATATGAGTTAAACAGTCGGAATTGAATTGCCATTGCTCAGACAAACAGACAAAAACTCGACAGATACACTTCCACAAACTAGTGTTAAAGACTGAAGATCATGTGTTGTGTTGTGACTGAAGATCATGTGTTGTGTGTTGTGTTGCAGGCGCGTGTTATTACGACAGTAACCAGTCGATGTACGTGTTCGGCGGCTGCACTCAGAGTAGCTGTAATGCGGCCTTCAATGACCTGTGGCGTCTGGACCTCAACAGCAAAGAGTGGATCCGCCCGCTGGCGTCAGGTGACTCACACACACACACACTCTCTCACACACACTCACACACACACACTCTCTCTCTCTCTCTCTCTCTCTCTCTCACACTCACACTCACTCAATCTCTCTCTCTCTCTCTCTCTCTCTCTCTCTCTCTGCTGTGTTCAGGCTCGTACCCATCCCCTAAGGCCGGGGCCACGCTGGTCATGTACCGGGACCTGTTGGTTCTGTTCGGCGGGTGGACCCGGCCCAGCCCGTACCCGCTGCACCAGCCCGAGCGCTTCTTCGACGAGATACACACCTACTCGCCCTCCAAGAACTGGTGAGAGCATTAAAACCCTGCTGTGTGGAGGTGTGTGTCGTGTTTGATCACACGGTGTGTCAGTGACTCCGCCCCCTTGTGGCCGCAGGTGGAACTGCATCGTGACGACTCACGGGCCTCCGCCCATGGCTGGCCACTCCTCCTCCGTCATCGGCAGCACTATGGTGGTGTTCGGCGGCTCACTGGGGGCCCGGCAGATGTACGTATGAGCCTGTGTGTGTGTCTGTCTGTCTGTGTCTGTGTCTGTGTCTGTGTGTGTGTGTGTTACGACCCTGGCTCAAGGGAGGCAACATAGAGGAGTCACAAATGTCTATTATGACCAAAATAAGGTTTATTGCAAACAAAGTTAAACAGACAAAGAACAATGGCGGCTGCTGCTAACAATGCTACTGCTCCAGGCTGCAGTGTGAGAGAGAGAGAGTGTGTGGAGCTAGACAGGGGCTTTTAAAGGATGGCTAGCAGGTAATTAGGGAAATGATGGGAGGAGCTTCCAGGATACCTGCAAAACAGGGCACAGAATAACTTTGGACATAACACCTCCTTCCATAAGTAGGTTTCTCTAAAGCAACCACTCAGTTAAATGTCACACAGAATAACACAAAACTAAACTGACTGCATATCGGCCTAGACAGGGCATCTGCAAACACACGGATGTGCTGGATGTCCAAATTAAACCCCTGCAAAAATAAACTCCATCGCATTAGCCGGGGGTTGGAGTTTTTCATCCTACCGAGAAAAACAAGAGGGTTATGGTCTGTATAGACCACTAGGGTCTGACAAGAAGAGGTATAAACATCAAAATGAACCAGAGCCAGAATAAGGGCCAAGGCCTCTTTCTCTATCGTAGAATAATACTTCTGATGTACGTCAAACTTCTTAGAAAAATAGCATATAGGATGCTCAACTCCCTCTGAATCCTCCTGGAATAAGACACCCCCAACACCAGCATCACTAGCATCAACAGCTAGTTTTCAAAAGGCCTATCAAAATCAGGGGCGGCAAGAACAGGAGCACTTACTAACAGGGCTTTCAAGTTCTCGAATGCAGATTGACACAAGCTGGACCGAACAAACGGGACCTTTGGGCTGAGAAGGTTAGTCAAAGGTAGCAAAGTTCTTACAAAAGCTCCTATAATAGCCTGCGATCCCAAGAAAACGTTTCAGCTCACGCCGAGTCGTCGGCACACCAAAGTTCACAATGGCCTCTACTTTAGCGCAGATGGGACAGACCTTTCCATGTCCAACAACCTTGCCCAAGTATGTTACCGTGGCCTGTCCAAACTCAAGGTTCAACGTCAAATGTGCAGCCACCAGCCTATGGAACACCTCTGTCAGCTGGAGTAGACCAGGTAGAGCTGTAAATAACCACATCATCAAGATAAGCCTCACAATCTACAACTCCTTTCAACACCGTATTTACCAGACGCTGAAATGTGGCTGCATTCCGCATCCCGAAAGCCATAACCCGATACTGGCAGAAATCATCTGGTGTTACGAAAGCAGATATTCCACAGGCCCTCTGAGTGACGGACTTGCCAGGAACCCTTTAAGAGGTCCAACTTTGTAACAAATGCTGCAGATCCTACTCTGTCAATACAGTCATCTAATCTTAGGAAGAGGGTAACAATCTTTGCGAAAGTCAGTGCAAAAACGAGGTGTATGATCTGACTTATCCACAAGCAGGCATGGAGAACTCCTGAACTAGCACTAGGTTCAGCAATGCCATGCTGCAGCATATAGTCTACTTCCCTACGTAAAAGCTGACGCTTAACAGGGCTGACTCTGTAAGGAGGTTGCTTAATTGGACCAGCAACACCTAGATCAGGGATGGGCAACTTCGGTCCTGGAGGGCCACTGTCCTTTAGCTCCAACCCTGAAAAAATCACCTGCCTGTAATTTTCTAGTAATCCTGAGGACCTTGATTAGCTTGTTCAGGTGTGTTTGATTAGGATTGAAGCTAAACTCTGTAGGACAGTGGCCCTCCAGGACCGAAGTTGCCCATCCCTGACCTACATCAATATCATGATGAAGAACATTGGTGTGTGTAGGCACATCAGAGGAAAGGGCAGGATGTTGGTGAATTACTTCCATGATGTCAAAACGATTTGGGGGATCCAGGTAAGAAAGATGGTCATCTAAACTGGCCAGGATTCTTGAATTTGACAGCCTACCTTGAGGCATTTCTGGATTAACAACGACATCCGCGTCCTTCTCATCTACATGCACAGCCTGATTTCTCTCACAACAGGACTTTAACAGGTTACAATGGCATAAACGTGTTTTACGCTTCCGATCTGGGGTCCTAACCAAGTAATCACATTCACCAACCGGGCGCTCAACCACATATGGTCCACTATATTGAGCCTGCAAAGCAGATCCCAGAAGGGGCAAAATGACTAACCCTTGTCACCGGGATTAAACACTCGATGCTTTGCCTTTTTATCATAATACCTCCCTTGAGCTCCCTCCAAATTTTGCTTGGCCAGTTCACATGCCTTGTTAAGTTTAGACCGAAAGTTACACACAAAGTCTAAGAGGTTAGTAGTAGAAGGCTGATTTTCCAACCACTTCTTCAAGAGTTTCAGTGGACCCCGCACAGTATGGCCAAACACCAGTTCAGCCGGACTAAAACCAAGGGACTCTTGGGTCACCTCTCTAGCCGCAAAGAGGAGTAAAGGGGTTCCCTCATCCCAATCTCTTTCAAACTCTCTACAGTATGCTCGCAACATTGACTTTAGAGTCTGGTGAAACCTCTCTAGGGCTCCCTGAGACTCTGGATGGTAGGCAGAAGAACCACAGTGCTGAATAGACAGCTGCTGCAGCACCTGGGAGAACACCAAGACCCCTGATCAGTCTGAACAATTCTTGGAAGACCGAATGTTGTGAAAAACGTAA
>CM038625.1:1422500-1447500 GCA_021554675.1 Leuciscus idus | reverse complement strand
TAGCACAGGTGTAGCACAGGTTTAGTATAGGTGTAGCACAGGTTTAGCACAGGTTTAGTATAGGTGTAGTATAGGTTTAGCACAGGTTTAGTATAGGTGTAGCACAGGTTTAGCACAGGTTTAGTATAGGTGTAGCACAGGTTTAGTATAGGTTTAGCACAGGTTTAGTATAGGTGTAGCACAGGTTTAGCACAGGTTTAGTATAGGTGTAGTATAGGTTTAGCACAGGTTTAGTATAGGTGTAGCACAGGTTTAGCACAGGTTTAGTATAGGTGTAGCACAGGTTTAGTATAGGTTTAGCACAGGTTTAGTATAGGTGTAGCACAGGTTTAGTATAGGTTTAGCACAGGTGTAGCACAGGTTTAGTATAGGTGTAGCACAGGTGTAGCACAGGTTTAGTATAGGTGTAGCACAGGTTTAGTATAGGTTTAGCACAGGTTTAGTATAGGTGTAGCACAGGTTTAGTATAGGTTTAGCACAGGTGTAGCACAGGTTTAGTATAGGTGTAGCACAGGTTTAGCACAGGTGTAGCACAGGTTTAGTATAGGTGTAGCATAGGTTTAGCACAGGTTTAGTATAGGTGTAGCACAGGTTTAGTATAGGTGTAGCACAGGTGTAGCACAGGTTTAGTATAGGTGTAGCACAGGTGTAGCACAGGTTTAGTATAGGTGTAGCACAGGTTTAGTATAGGTGTAGCACAGGTTTAGTATAGGTGTAGCACAGGTTTAGTATAGGTTTAGCACAGGTTTAGTATAGGTGTAGCACAGGTTTAGTATAGGTGTAGCACAGGTTTAGTATAGGTGTAGCACAGGTTTAGTACAGGTGTAGCACAGGTTTAGTATAGGTGTAGCACAGGTTTAGTATAGGTGTAGCACAGGTTTAGTACAGGTGTAGTACAGGTGTAGCACAGGGGGGCGACGGAAATTGAAAAACCCGAAATTGACAATAAATTACTTATATAAAGGGATAGTTCACCCAAAAATAAAAATTAGCCCATGGTTTACTCTCCCTCAAGTCCTCCTAGGTGTGTGTGACACTCTTCTCTCAGACGAACACAATCAGAGTTATATTAATAAATGTCCTGGCTCTTCCAAGCTTTATAATGGCAGTGAAGGGCTGTTTCTGTTTTGAAGTCCATAAAAGTGCATCTGTCCTACTAGCGCTTTAATACTGCCATCGGATGAGTGCTTATTAAACGTCTTTTTCACTCACTGAAGAGAGAGTGTGTGTGTGTGTGTGTGTGTGTGTGTGTGTGTGTGTGTGTGCAGCTGTTGAAGGACGCCTGGCTGCTGCACATGAGCGCCCCCAGCTGGACGTGGCAGCAGCTGCGGGTGGAGAACGAGGATCACGGCGCACCGGAGCTCTGGTGCCATCCGGCCTGCAAGGTGCCGTCACTCTCTTACTCTACACACTGCAGATCACACTCACTCTCTCACACTACACACTGCAGATCACACTCACTCTCTCACACTACACACTGCAGATCACACTCACTCTCTTACACTACACACTGCAGATCACACTCAGTCTCTCACACTACACACTGCAGATCACACTCACTCTCTCACACTACACACTGCAGATCACACTCACTCTCTTACTCTACACACTGCAGATCACACTCACTCTCTTACTCTACACACTGCAGATCACACTCACTCTCTCACACTACACACTGCAGATCACATTCATTCTCTTACTCTACACACTGACGATCACACTCAGTCTCTTACTCTACACACTGCAGATCACACTACACACTGCAGATCACACTCAAGTCTCTTACTCTACACACTGCAGATCACACTCAGTCTCTCACACTACACACTGCAGATCACACTCACTCTCTTACTCTACACACTGCAGATCACACTCACTCTCTTACTCTACACACTGCAGATCACACTCAGACTCTCACACTACACACTGCAGATCACACTCAGTCTCTTACACTACACACTGCAGATCACACTCAGTCTCTTACTCTACACACTGCAGATCACACTCAGTCTCTCACACTGCACTCTACACACTGCAGATCACACTCACTCTCTTACTCTACACACTGCAGATCACACTCACTCTCTCACACTACACACTGCAGATCACACTCACTCTCTTACTCTACACACTGCAGATCACACTCACTCTCTTACTCTACACACTGCAGATCACACTCACTCTCTTACTCTACACACTGCAGATCACACTCACTCTCTTACTCTACACACTGCAGATCACACTCACTCTCTTACACTACACACTGCAGATCACACTCACTCTCTTACACTACACACTGCAGATCACACTCACTCTCTTACTCTACACACTGCAGATCACACTCACTCTTACACTACACACTGCAGATCACACTCACTCTCTCACACTACACACTGCAGATCACACTCACTCTCTCACACTACACACTCACTCTCTTACACTACACACTGCAGATCACACTCACTCTTACACTACACACTGCAGATCACACTCACTCTCTCATACTACACACTGCAGATCACACTCACTCTCTCATACTACACACTGCAGATCACACTCACTCTCTTACACTACACACTGCAGATCACACTCACTCTCTCACACTACACACTGCAGATCACACTCACTCTCACACTACACACTGCAGATCACACTCACTCTCTTACACTACACACTGCAGATCACACTCACTCTCTTACACTACACTGCAGATCACACTCACTCTCTCACACTACACACTGCAGATCACACTCACTCTCTCACACTGCACACTGCAGATCACACTCACACTCTTACACTGCACACTGCAGATCACACTCACTCTCTCACACTACACACTGCAGATCACACTCACTCTCTTACACTACACACTGCAGATCACACTCACTCTCTCACACTACACACTGCAGATCACACTCACTCTCTCACACTACACACTGCAGATCACACTCACACTACACACTGCAGATCACACTCACTCTCTCACACTACACACTGCAGATCACACTCACTCTTACACTACACACTGCAGATCACACTCTCTCTCTTACACTACACTGCAGATCACACTCACTCTCTCACACTACACACTGCAGATCACACTCACTCTCTCACACTACACACTTCAGATCACACTCACACTCTTACACTGCAGATCACACTCACTCTCTCACACTACACACTGCAGATCACACTCACTCTCTTACACTACACACTGCAGATCACACTCACTCTCTCACACTACACACTCTCTCACACTACACACTGCAGATCACACTCACTCTCTTACTCTACACACTGCAGATCACACTCACTCTCTTACTCTACACACTGCAGATCACAATGAATCTGAATGTAGTGTTTACATGAACGCTAAACAAGTGATCGGTTGATGTGCGTTTTACCATTGCTAAGAAAATTCCCGCTCCTCCGTGAGAGATGCGAGACCGGCGCGTCTCAGTAATGACGCCACCGGCCTCGCGCCGTTCTCCCGCGCCCCTCAGCCTCGTCCTGCTCGCCACAGTAAACATGATGAATGGCGACTGTAGAACGCAAAAGCCGAATCCCGGACATTTTGGGCGATCTCGAAATCCCTGGAAAACTCATCACGGAGTCTCAAATAGTAGCCAAGCCTTGTTTTCAACTGCGCTCTCTTACCGGTAGGCGTGGCTTGGGAGTGGCCTCCTAGGGCAGCGAAGCAAGTGCATTCTGGGAGTTGTTGTCTTTCATCCACATAAGCCAAAAATACATTTTCTGGCTTTTCTCAGTCTAGAAAGCTCCAAATTCAAAAATTTCTTCACATTTCTTCTACATAAATTACCTATTTTACATACACATTCATCTTTCCAGAGGTGAAGTATCCCTTTAAGGGCGTGGCCACTTGAGTGACAGGTGGATTGGCGCTGATGTCACTACTAGCCGTTTGTCTGCTAGCGTTAGCGTCACGTCACCTCAGCTAATCCGCCTCGCCGCACATTTTCGTTTTTCCGGGAGTGACGCTGCCAAGATGGTGACGGCCGACTCCGCCCACTTTGGGCTTCAGAAACACTACGAGTGACGTCATGCACACTACAAACATATTTTATACAGTCTATGGTCCATATACATAAATATATCACAAATAACACAAGTAAATAAATACAGAGAGCATGTAGATAAAAAAAACATGTTTTATATTCAAACCTCTCTCTCTCTCTCTCTCTCTCTCTCTCTCTCTCTCTCTCAGGTGGGTCAGTGTGTGGTGGTGTTCTCTCAGGCTCCGTCGGGTCGAGCTCCTCTCAGCCCGAGTCTGAACTCTCGGCCGTCCCCCATCAGCTCCACTCCTGCTCCTCTGGGCCCGGACCCGTCCTCCCAGCGCTCCCAGTCCCCGGTGCGTAGCGGCGCGGCGGGGGCGGTTCTGGGCGCGGTCGAGGAGGCGCCGTGTGTGAACGGGCGCTGGGGAACGCTACGGCCCAGAGCGTCAGCGCGACCGCGGGACGGGAGTCCATCACCCTCGCGAGGTCCCGATAGCCCTCCGCTACTCAACGGCTCGTCTCCTTCGTCACGCACTAGCCCAGCGGCGGTGTCTCCACCCACGCGACCCGCGGACTACAGCTGGGACGGCGACCCGCTCGGCGCTAATGGGTTACACACGCCTCCACACACCCCGCCGGGAGCCGTTTCTCCCGCCGCCCTGCGCCGCGGCCTGGAGGCCGTTAAAGCCTCGTCCTCCTCATCCTCATCATCGCAACCCCAGCCTAGCGCTTCCGCCGTGACTCCGCCCACCTCCTCCAGCCCGCCACAGGCTGACGCCCACTCGCTCCCGCCCATTGCCCGCCGGCTCGCACACCACCCGCCGCAGAGCCTCAATGTGGGCAAGCCGCTGTACCAGTCGCTCAACTGCAAACCCATGCAGATGTACCTGCTGGACGTGTCGCGTGCCAAGGCGGAGGGCGTGGTGTCGTGGAAGGTGTACGGCGGCGGTGGAGCGGCTAGCGCGGTCACAGGGCCGCCGGAGACTAGCCTGCACACGGTGGTTCAGGGCCGCGGGGAGCTTATTATCTTCGGTGGACTCATGGACAAAAAGCAGAACGTCAAATATTACCCCAAAACCAACGCCTTGTACTTCGTCCGCGCCAAGAGGTAATGGAGGAGTGCTAGCCGCTAGCCGCCGCGACACGACGGGAACGACTGCTGCCCTTACACTAATTTACCTTAAAATACTGCTCAACTCATATAAAGGACACTCAAACATAGTTGTTGTTTCAATTTATGAGTGAATGAATGATGTTTTTGCTATGTGCTCTGCGAGAGTGTGTGTGTGTGAGAGAGAGAGAGAGAGATCTAGAAGGGAGTGTGTTATTGTTTCTGTCGCATATCACCCTCAGAAACGCCGATCTGACTGAAGGAAACACGATTGTAGGATGAACTGATGAATTGGACCTTTTTTACCGCTCTTTCAGCCTGCATTGTTTACATTAAACGTGAGAGTGTGTGTGTGTGTGTGTGTGTGTGAGAGAGAGCGAGTGTGTGTGTGTGTGCTGTGGAGGGAATGAGACCGTGGATTGTAAACGGAAATAAAGAAAGTTCTCCATGTCTTAATTCTCTGATATAATGTGGCGTTTCTACGATCTTTACTAAAATAACGGAATAAAGCTGTGCGGTCACGTGTGATGTCACATGATCATCGTCTCAATTCCGTTCTACTACAAACACACTCAATTATACATGATGTCATAATTACTGTGGTTTAAAAACTGCTCCTTCAGCTGAAACAGTTCAACCCTGACATTCAATCACAGAGATTATTATAATGTAACAAATTCCTCACAGTTGATTGGATCTTATATGTAAAGCGCTTTGAGTACCTAGGCTAGAAAAGCGCTATATTAATGTAACGAATTAATAATGTATTGATATATGCGTTAGTGTGTGTGATTGCTGCAGTTTGTACCCATTGTTTGTTCTGTTTTCGGCTGAAGAATGTGAGTTTCACATCCTCAGCGGGAATTTAGACAGGATTTCACCTTTAACCCATTTAAATTTATTCTGTGTTGCTGCGACGCCATTGGCTGTCCACCGGGGAGGCTGTGAGGCGGAGGAGAAGCTGTGCGTTGATTGGTCAGGCAGGAGCAGTGGGCGGGGTGTTCGGGAAGTACTTCGTGTTTACGAGTGTGTGTGAATCACAAACAGGAACGCGAGCGGACTCAGTAAGACCATAGACTGGGTAAGACGCTTTAATACTGAGACAATACTCGTGTAAAGTTTATCGTGCAGCTGAATTGTTTGTATATAGTATACACTGCTGTTCAGAGTTTATGATCCGTAAGATTTTTTATGTTTTTAACATAAGTCTGCTCACCAAGGCTGCATTTTACACAAGAAAACCCAGTAATATTATGAAATATTATTACAATTTAAAATAAGTGTTTTCTATGTGAATATATAGTAAAGTGTAATTTATTCCTGTGATCAAAGCTGAATGTTCAGCATCATTACTCCAGTCTTCAGTGTCACATGATTATTCTAATATAATGATTTGATGATCAAGAAACATATATGATTATTATCACTGTTGAAAAGAGTTGTTTACATTTTTATTCCAGGATTCTTTGATGAATAGAAAGTTCAGAGGAACAGCATTAATCTGAAATAGATTGTTTTGTAACATTATAAATGTCTTTACTGTTACTTTTGATCAATTCAGTTCATCCTTGATGAATAAAAGTATTGATTTATTTTATTTTATTAATAAAAATTCTTTCTGACTGCAAACTTTTGAACGGTAGTGTTTAATGTTACAAAAGATTATATTTCAGATTAATGCTGTTCTTTTGAAATTCCTATTAAACTTTCAATCCAAAACTTTGCAACGGCGATGTATATTTGTGCTTGAAGGATTGAAACATGCTTCGATGATTTCGCTAATATGCAAGGTTTATGAATATGCAAATCACGTGATAAACTGATGTTTAACAGTTCAACGTAGAGCATTGAGGTTGTCTATATGGGACAGATACGGGTTTAAACAGTTCAACATAGAGCATGATTTGTCATGTATTAAATGTGTTGTTGTTGTTGATGAATGATTGCAGTGACAGGAACTTTGTTGCAGATTTGAATCCTGGACTTGATTTCTCAGAAACATGCTAATGCAGTGTAATGTCGCACACGTGAACATGACGAGATAACCAGCGCCCCAGCAGGATCTTCGGTGTCTCCTGGCTCCAGACATGCCTGTGACGCGGCTCCTGACCCCCCCGCCCCCCCTCGGCCCCGGGCGCCTGTGGCCCCCGCTGGACTTTAGCCTGGGCGCGCTGGCGTGCTGCGGGGCGTGTGTGTTCACCAACCCGCTGGAGGTGGTGAAGACCCGTCTGCAGCTGCAGGGTGAGCTGAGGGCCCGCGGCTCCTACCAGCGGCTCTACCGCGGGGTCCTGCAGGCGCTGTGGCTCGTGGGCCGCACCGACGGGGTCCGGGGCCTGCAGAAGGGGCTCACGGCGGCGCTGCTGTACCAGGGCCTGATGAACGGTGTCCGGCTCGGGTTCTACTCCTACACGCAGGCGTCGGGACTCACCGACGGCCCCGGGGGGAGTCTGATCGCAGGGGCCGCGGCTGGAGCTCTGGGGGCCTTCGTCGCCTCGCCCGCGTATCTGGTAGGAGACCTGCGTCGCTGAGTATCTGTACTGTTGGTGGTCAGTGTTGGGGAACGGTACTTTGAAAAGTAATGCATTACAATATTGCATTACTAAGTTACTTTTAGAAAAGTATTGCGTTACTAAGTTACTTTTAGAAAAGTATTGCGTTACTTTTAGAAAAGTATTGTGTTACTAAGTTACTTTTAGAAAAGTATTGCGTTACTAAGTTACTTTTAGAAAAGTATTGCGTTACTTTTAGAAAAGTATTGTGTTACTAAGTTACTTTTAGAAAAGTATTGTGTTACTAAGTTACTTGTAGAAAAGTATTGCGTTACTTTTAGAAAAGTATTGTGTTACTAAGTTACTTGTAGAAAAGTATTGCGTTACTAAGTTACTTTTAGAAAAGTATTGCGTTACTAAGTTACTTTTAGAAAAGTATTGCGTTACTTTTAGAAAAGTATTGCGTTACTAAGTTACTTTTAGAAAAGTATTGCGTTACTTTTAGAAAAGTATTGTGTTACTAAGTTACTTGTAGAAAAGTATTGCGTTACTAAGTTACTTTTAGAAAAGTATTGCGTTACTTTTAGAAAAGTATTGCGTTACTAAGTTACTTGTAGAAAAGTATTGCGTTACTTTTAGAAAAGTATTGCGTTACTAAGTTACTTTTAGAAAAGTATTGCGTTACTAAGTTACTTTTAGAAAAGTATTGCGTTACTTTTAGAAAAGTATTGCGTTACTAAGTTACTTGTAGAAAAGTATTGCGTTACTAAGTTACTTTTAGAAAAGTATTGCGTTACTAAGTTACTTTTAGAAAAGTATTGCGTTACTTAGTTTTATTTAACATATTTATATATTGGAGGTCTGCTAAGTATTCTGATTCTACATTTCACTGATTTTATTTATTTTGAGGAATATTGAACAAAATAATTGTGCAAGTGAGACGAGTAAGAGAAAGCTCACATTTAGTCTAGAACTACAATAACCTTCAGGTTTACTGTCTTTAACCGACTCATTTATAGGAACAATCTGTCAGTAACTCGAGCTGTTGTGTTTATGTGAGTCACTCGCGCACGCACACACACACACACACACACACACACTCACTCTCGCACACACACACACACACTCACTCTCGCACACACACACACACACACACACACACACACACACACACACACACACACACACACACACACACACACACTCACTCTCGCACACACACACACACTCACTCTCGCACACACAGTGTTGACAGTAAGGCATCCAGAGACAGGCTCAGATATCAGGAAGGCAGAGGAAGTGAAAGATGAGTATTTACGACAGACTGTAAGTGTGTTTACAGTGATGCGTGTGTTTACATGAGCGTGATGTATTTCCTGTGTGTATCTGTACAGGTAAAAACACACCTGCAGGCGCAGACGGCGGCGGCCATCGCTGTCGGACACCAGCACAACCATCAGGTACGAGATCTGCAGCACCAGTCACATGACCCACCTCTAACTCAGGCTTCTTTTCCATCAACCACCCAAAATATGTGACCTGACCTCTGCATACAGTGTGTGTGTGTGTGTGTGTGTGTCGACACACCTCTCACTGTTCTGCACTGGCAGCCAATCAGAGTCCAGCACACAGAGGCGTGTGAACGAACACAGCGTCACATGATACTGCTGAACTCTGACCAGATCTTTATCAGCCAATCACAGATCAGAGTATATTTGAGTTTATTTGAGTTTATTTGAGATTAAATGAGTATGTGTATATTTGAGTTTGAGTATATTTGACAGTATTAGTGAGAGTGATTCTGATTGGTGCTCCTCAGAGCGTGTCGAGCGCGCTTCTGTCCATCTACCGGCGCGAGGGCGTGACGGGTCTGTGGCGGGGGGTGAACGGGGCCGTGCCGAGGGTCATGGTGGGGTCAGCGGCTCAACTCTCCACGTTCAGCTCGGCTAAAGACTGGGTCACACGCGCACAGGTCAGCACACACACACACACACACACACACACACACACACACATCGGCATGTGTACATGATTCTCCTGTTCATTATGACTTCTGATATTAAAAACCTCTAATAGTGTGTGTCTTCTCCAGTTGGAGGTTTAGTGATTCAGAAGGCAAACATGTAAACTAGAGCTAGTGAGACTAGTGAAGTGTGTGAATGTGTGTTTCAGTGGTTCAGTCCTCACAGTGTCCTCATCGCGCTCATCGCTGCCATGATTAGCGGAGTCGCCGTGTCGGTTACCATGACACCGTTTGATGTCATCAGCACACGACTGTACAACCAACCGGTGGACGAGTTTAAGAGGGTAAAACACATACTTTATTTACCAAGATTATATAGAATAATATTCATTTCAGTGTTGGGGTAACTCATTAAAAAGTAACGAGTTACGTAATCAGATTACCTTTTCAAGTAACTAGTAACGCATTACTTTTAAAATTTACAACAAAATATCTGAGTTACTTTTTCAAACAAGTTATGCAAGTTACTTTGTTTTCCCATTGATGGACTGACAGCTCTCCTGTCAAATCGACAAGTGCAGAGGCGTGTGTGTGTGAGAGAGTGTGTGTGTGTGTGTGTGTGTGTGTGTGTAAACATGATGTTATTGTAGTTCTAAATCTAAATGTGAGCATTTACTCATCTCACTTGCACACAAAAAAAGATTCAATATTCCTCAAAATGAATAAAATAAGTGAAATGCAGAATCAGAATACCATGCAAACCTCCAATAACTAAATATGTTAAATAAAACATACATTTTTATGCATTTAATCTCACTTTATTGATCAATTTGCATTTCTTTCAGCCTGAGGCTTATTTTTTTACTTTTGGTGTGAAAGGGTCTTTACATTTGCCCAAAAATAGAACTTTTTTTATAAAACAATAAGCCCAGCCCAGGTGGAAAAAAAGTAACGCAAAAATAACGTAACAAATACATTTTCTAAAAAAGACACTAAGTAACGCAATTAGTTATTTTTAAGGGAGTAACACAATATTGTAATGCACTACTTTTGAAAGTAACGTTCCCCATCACTGATTAATGTACAGTACGGTGTGTGTGTGTGTGTGTGTGTGTCTCAGGGCCGGCTGTACAGCGGGTTTGTGGACTGTCTGATGAAGGTCTGCGCCACGGAGGGGATTGTGGGTCTGTATAAAGGAATGATGCCGGTGTTTGTGCGTTTGGCTCCTCATACGGTTCTCAGTATGCTCATCTGGGACGTCCTGAGACAGCGAGCGCTGCTATACACACACAGAAGAGATTCCCCGTACATGAACACTCACTCCAGAGATGATGCTGAACGCTTGTGTGTGTTAGCGTCACGCCGGACCTGACCCAGTGTAGTTGGGTTTTACCTCACCAGTGTGTCTTATTTCCAGTAACTATAAAGACTCTTTGTGTTTTTAATATGTGATGATTAAAGTTTTTACTGACTGACTCTCTGTGATTATTAGTGCAAAAACTGGTGTCTTTAGTTCATGCCTGTTTTTTTCTGACAAACCTTTTTTTAATCTAAAATATTCACCCTCACCCCCCATTTTAATTGTTTTTCATTTTAAATTATTTATTTGTGGTATTTTTGCATTTTTATGATTTCATTTATGAATAGCTTGTCATCAACTCGCGATCTCTGCCCTGCAGTTCCTCACGAAGCGCAGTTTCGGAAACACTGCGTTTAAAATATGCCAAAAGAAACTCGTAGGCATTATATTTATGTTTATAATCTATAATGTTTCTCTTTTCTGTATAAATGGATCAAATATCGCTGGTTTCCCTGTAAATCCCACCGCGTTCTGCTCTCTGAGGTAAAACTGTGTAAGTGTTGAGTCACGTGACTCGCGCTCGTGTCACAGTACATGCACGCGCCTCTCACCGTGTCCTCTGCAGTTCTGTCATGTTTTATGTTCATAAGTTGTGTGGTTATTGTGTGATTGTGCTCTGCTGTTTTCCAGCAGGTGGCGCTGCATGATGAGTTACTGTGATGATGTTCTTCTCTCAGGCTTTGAGATGTTGAAGTTCACTTACTCTCTTCCTTTTCTTCTAGTTTTATCGTGAGACACCAGTAATAACCATCATCAGCAGATCTGAGAAGAAAAAAAATCATCTTTACGCCTTTTGCCGGGAATGAATGTATATAGAATAGAATGGAAACTCCACTTTTAAGTTTGACCGTATTTTCGTTTTCGGTCAGATTGTCTTGTGAATGGGAGTGAATGGGAGTGCTCGGGGCTCGACTATAATAGCATCAGAAATCGCTATTTTTAAAACACTAAGAAGGCTCGACACAACATGAAACTGTGCTGAAAGTGTCACCAGCGGCTCTACACATGAACTCCAGCATTGAGGACAGTGTTTGTGAACACTATAGTTTACTACTGTGAACTAATTTACTAAAGAGAAAGTTTTGAACAACTCACTGTCGCTGTTGTGGTTTCCGTCCGCCGGCATTCTGACAGTCAAAAATAGTCGATCCCCGAATGCAGCGTAACCAGAGCGTAACAGGAGGAGAGTAATGCTCCTAAAGCTCAGTTCCATATAAACTCACGGATAATTTGTTGTTTTGTCGTTAGTGAAAATCAATATTGACCTTGTATTTAAAAAAGGATCCTCATATAAGAAACAATACTAAAATTCAGAGTCAGTTCATTCGCATTCGGAGATCGACTATGTTTGACTGACCCGAGCTCTGCCGTTCTAAAGGCGATGTGACCGAAAACGAAAATACGGTCAAACTTAAAAGTGGAGTTTCCAGTCTAATGATGCTTTTACACGGAAGTTTGCCTCGGGAAGACTAACTAAAAGACCCTAGGTTGCATTTTGGCGAGAGTTACACTTTAATCTACAACAGGAAGTGAAGGATTTTTTTCCCTTCTTCAATTAAAGACAAGTACAATGCAGAAAAATACAAGGCATTGTAATACAGTTCAGAGTGTATAAACACGGAATAACAACAACAACAACTAAAATATATAAAGAACATGTAAAAATTACAAATAAAACTAATAATATATTTTTTTTTTTATAAAAATGTAATAAAAAGTGCTATATTATATTAGGGCATTTGCATAAATTTAAAAAGCTTTCAAATTTGTATAGTTTTTATAAGCTTTTTGTTTTGTGATCTCTTATTTGAAAGAGGTTTGAAGTATATTGTGAAATCGGTGTTATAACAGGTAATATATATATACGAGGAGTTATTTTTGTCTTATGAATTTAAAACTTTGACAAAATAATTAAAAGGTTAATAATATAACTTTGTTTTTCAGAAAAATATGGGTTTTGAAAACAAAGAAACATTGTTAAATAATTCATATTAAATAAATATAATTTTTTTCATGTCTATTTGAAAGTCAGTCCAAAAAGAAACAGAAAAAAGGGCAATACAAATAGAAATGAAGGACGCTTTGCTTGTGTGAGTGACAGGAATCAGATGAATTGAATAATTTGTTGTGGTGTTTGTATTGTACCTCAGAGAAGCTCATGAATCATGTTTATCTGATAGATATACTGCAGATAAAGCCGCTATCACTGGATAAACCGGTTAAAGCACGTCTCGCTCAGGAGCTCAAAGGTGAATCATGATTCATGACTCAGGGTTTGAACCAACAACCTTTATATTACCATTTCAAGAGCTACATCAGCCCTCATGAGTCTGATAAGTCTCTATAGCCTAGCGTCGCTCAGGTCGCGCTCATAAACGTGTGACTGTCGAGATATTAGATGATGAAGAGTGTGTGAATCAGAGTCCTCATCTGTCCTGTGGGCGGAGCTTGTGTCAGGACTCGGATGATGTCATCGCGGCTGCGCATGCGCCCTCCCGCAGCAGTGACGTCACCGACGCATTCCTCAGCCCCTCCCCCTCTTCTCGAGGATAAATGCTGATACATGTTGTGTAGTTCATAAAGTTAGCGTAGTTTATATAGTCTGTTTATATAGTTTAGGTTTATATAGTTTGTAAAGTTAATATAGTTTGAAGATTATATAGTAGTTTGGAGTTTAAGAGATAAGTTTATGTAATTAGTTTAATGTACTTTGTATAGTTGTTTATATATTTTGTACATGGCAATGGCAATTTTTTTTAATCACCATTAAATACACAAAGTTGACCAATGTGCTTTACAACAAGATACATCACAAACACACTACTAAATTATATTATATTATCAATGAAATTATTACTACGTGTATAGTTTTTATAATTAGTTTAGTTCACATCAGGTTTATTTAGTTTGTGTAGCTCGTTTGTTTCATGTCATTCCCTGTGAAGAGTCTAATGCAGGAGAGAGAGAGAGAGAGAGAGAGAGAGAGAGAAGGAGAGAGAGAGAGGGAGAGAGGGAGAAAGAGAGAGAGCGAGAGAGAGAGAGGGGGGGGAGAGAGAGAGAGAGGGAGAGAGAGAGAGAGAGAGGGAGAGAGAGAGAGAGAGAGGGAGAAAGAGAGAGAGCGAGAGAGAGAGAGGGGGGGAGAGAGAGAGAGAGGGAGAGAGAGAGAGAGAGAGAGAGAGAGAGAGAGAGAGAGAGAGAGAGGGAAGGAGTGAAGTGGGGGATGGGAGGAGAAAAGAGAAAAGAGGGCAGACACACTGAGGGAGGTAGAGAAAATAACACTGACAGAACAATGAGACGAGACACACACACACACACACACACACACACACACACACACACACACACACACACACACACACACACAGTTTTCACTGCTTTATCACACTGAGGCAACAGGATGTGACTGTACCTGCCTTTTCCAGCTCAGCTCCTGCTTATCTGTGTGTGTGTTCAAGTAACTGCATGCCTTTGTGTGTTTGTAGGCATGCATGACTGCCTGTGTGTGTGTGTGTGTGTGTGTGTGTGTGTGTGTGTGTGTGTGTGTGTGTGTGTGTGTGTGTGTGTGTGTGTGTGTGTGTGTGTGTGTGTGTGTTACACATTTGACTGTGCTTTGTCAGTCAGTAACTGTTTAACTCTTCACCTCTGCTGATCTGAGAGAGAGAGAGAGAGAGAGAGAGAGTGTGTGTGTGTGTGTGTGTGTGTGTGAGAGAGAGAGAGAGAGAGAGAGAGAGTGTGTGTGTGTGTGTGTGTGTGTGTGTGTGTGAGAGAGTGAGAGAGGAAAAGGCGTGTCCTCGTGCAGATACGATCCTTACTGCTACTACTCTCTCTCTCTCTCTCTCTCTCTCTCTCTCTCTCTCTCTCTCTCTCTTCTACACAGATCGCAAGGAAACAGGAACGACTGACTGGAAGAGTTTGATCTGCGGTTTTATCAGGTAGGCTAATGTTCGAGACAGAAAAGAGACGTGATCAGACTCAAACCTCTGACTCCTCAACAGCTGGACAGAGAACAGAGGTTCACCATATGAACTAGTGTTTGTGTGAAGTTCTGCTCTTCATCTGTCATTCAGTCATGTGTGTGTGTGTGTGTGTGTGTGTGTGTGTGTGTGTGTGTGTGAGAGAGAGAGAGTGTGTGAAGCCTCGGACACACTCAACACGTGTGTGTTTTCTGATTTATTCTGTACGTCAACGTACATTCGACCCACATCTCCATCGCTCGACACATGACTGACTGACTGGACTTTGGTACTGAAGACTCGGACACGCCCAGAAACACGTCTAATTCACTTTCTGACGGATTATAAGTGTGTGCTTAATTATTATTTATTTACTTTATCTTTTCTCTGTGCAAAAGTGTTCAGTAATATTATATAATTTATGTTTATGTAGATTGGAAAGTTCATATGTTTGTATAGTTTATATAGTTTAAGTTTATATAATTTGTTTAGTTCATTTATATAGTTTAATTTTATGTAGATTGGATAGTTTGTAAATTTGTTTAATTCTTAGTTGTAACATATATGTTCGGTTTTAGTTTCGTTTTTACCCTGAATTCCTAGTTAGTTCCCTTGTTTTTTTAATAAGTTTCCGCAGTCCCTGATTGCTCACACCTGTTCTGCTGGATCTCTGATTACAGCGCCGGTATTAAAGCCCTGAGTTTCTCTAGTTCATTTGTCCGTTATCATCTGTGTTTATGTGTTTGTGTTTGTGTTTGTTTTATCACTCCTGTTATCTGCGTGTTTCTGTTGTGGATTTATTAAAGATTGTATTTTTGTTCCTACTTCTTCGTCCTGCACTTCAATACAGCCGCTCCGCGACAGAATAACGGACCCTCATAGCGAGTAAAACAGAAACGGACATACCGTCATTCCAGAAACGGAAATACTGTGCCTGGAGCAGTCCTTCACTGTTTCTCCTGTCTCCTGCCTCACCTCAGTCCTCCAGCTCCCTCTGTCCTCCTGCTCCACCTCTGTCCTCCTGCTCCCCCTCGATCCTCCAGCTCCCTCGGTCCTCCTGCTCCACCTCGATCCTCCAGCTCCCTCGGTCTTCCTGCTCCCCCTCGATCCTCCAGCTCCCTCTGTCCTCCTGCTCCACCTCGATCCTCCAGCTCCCTCTGTCCTCCTGCTCCACCTCGGTCCTCCTGCTCCCCCTCGATCCTCCAGCTCCCTCGGTCCTCCTGCTCCACCTCGATCCTCCAGCTCCCTCGGTCTTCCTGCTCCCCCTCGATCCTCCAGCTCCCTCTGTCCTCCTGCTCCACCTCGGTCCTCCAGCTCCCTCGGTCTTCCTGCTCCCCCTCAATCCTCCAGCTCCCTCGGTCCTCCTGCTCCACCTCGGTCCTCCTGCTCCCCCTCGATCCTCCAGCTCCCTCGGTCCTCCTGCTCCACCTCGGTCCTCCTGCTCCCCCTTGATCCTCCAGCTCCCTCGGTCCTCCTGCTCCACCTCAGTCCTCCAGCTCCCTCGATCCTCCAGCTCCCTCTGTCCTCCTGCTCCACCTCGATCCTCCAGCTCCCTCGGTCCTCCTGCTCCCCCTCAGTCCTCCAGCTCCCTCGGTCCTCCTGCTCCACCTCAGTCCTCCAGCTCCCTCGGTCCTCCTGCTCCACCTCAGTCCTCCTGCTCCACCTCGGTCCTCCTGCTCCACCTCAGTCCTCCAGCTCCCTCTGTCCTCCTGCTCCACCTCAGTCCTCCAGCTCCCTCTGTCCTCCGTCTCCACCTCGGTCCTCCAGCTCCCTCGGTCCTCCTGCTCCACCTCAGTCCTCCAGCTCCCTCGGTCCTCCTGCTCCACCTCAGTCTTCCAGCTCCCTCGGTCCTCCAGCTCCCTCGGTCCTCCTGCTTCACCTCAGTCCTCCTGCTCCACCGCAGTCCTCCTGCTCCACCTCAGTCCTCCTGCTCCACCTCAGTCCTCCAGCTCCCTCGGTCCTCCTGCTCCACCTCAGTCCCTAATTTATTAAAGACTGTGTAGTATAACACATTAAAAACTTTATAAAAAACGATATAGTTTGTATAGTTTATGTACTTTGAAGTTTATATAATTTGTTTAGTTTTTTTCTGTTTCTATAATTTATCTATGTAGTTTGTATATTATTTTATTTATTTAGTAAATATATATGCAAAAGTGTTCAGTAACTCCATGTGCAATGAAACAGTTTTTATTAAAAAATAATTCAGTGTGAAATAATGTCAGCTGTTGCTTCAGCATTGAAATAGCGTTGGCAGAAATCTCTTCCACAGAGCTTTGTTCGTTTGATTCTGTTTCTGAGTTGATTTGAGTCGTTTGGTCTGTTTCAGCATCATGGCGTCCGCGGCCCCTCAGAAGAGGGTGGTGTCGTCTGTCTTCATCACTCTGGCGTCTCCGTTCAGGGCGACCGTCACCCCGACGGCTCAGGTCCACAGCAGCAGCCCGACACGAGAGCAGCCGCGGCTACAGAGCTCAGCGTCGCACGAGGAGCGGATCAGCCCGCTGTACGCCCAGCCCAATGCCGCCCCCTGCAGGCGGGACAGCGCACGCACACCGGACGGTAAAGAGAGCTTCACATCATCTTCATGTTTATAGTTGCATTTAGCAAGTTAGAGCTGGGCGATGATATATGTTAGGGCTGCACGATTAATCGCAATTAACATGAAATCGCGCTTAAACTGCTTTGGTGATGAAATCGCAAAGGCTGCGATTGTTTTTGTTATGCGCAGCTTGTCGTTGATGTACGGCTCAGCAAACGCTGCTCCATCTGAAAGCACTGCGAGTTTGAGTCGCTTATAACGTGGATTTGAAAAGGCAAAACTCGTAAAAACATCTTTCCAAACATGAGAAGCATTTATGAACCTCTTGTCCAAGAAAAGACAACATTTAATAAATCAAAGCGTTTCAATCTTCTGTTTATTCAGCTACAGCGATAGAGATTTCCTGGAATGATGTGTGTGTGTGTGTGTGTGTGTGAAACGCCCTCTGGTGTTCAGAGGGATATGTGGTGTGTGTGTGTGTCTGGAATGATGTGTGTGTGTGTGTGTGTGTGTGTGTGTGTGAGACGCCCTCTGGTGTTCAGAGGAATATGTAGTGTGTGTGTGTGTGTGAGACGCCCTCTGGTGTTCAGAGGAATATATATATTGTGTGTGTGTGTGAGACGCCCTCTGGTGTTCAGAGGGATATGTGGTGTGTGTGTGTCTGGAATGATGTGTGTGTGTGTGTGTGTGAGACGCCCTCTGGTGTTCAGAGGGATATGTGGGGTGTGTGTGTGTGTGTGTGTGTGTGAGAGACGCCCTATGGTGTTCGGAGGGATATGTGGTGTGTGTGTGTGTGTGTGTGTGTGTGTGTGTGTGAGAGAGACGCCCTCTGGTGTTCGGAGGGATATGTGATGTGTGTGTGTGTGTGTGCAAGAGCGCCCTCTGGTGTTCAGCATTTACCACCGATCACAGAGCCGTACTTCACTGACAAGCTGCATGTTAAATAATCGCAGCCTTTGCCAAGGCGTGTGCGGTTTCATTTTGATTAATCGTACAGCCCTAATATATACATTATATTTTATTTTCATAAAAAAATCTCGCAGTTGAGATTTGCTGTAGAGCAAATATGGCTTTATATTTTGCGTGTGTTAGTAAAGAGGATTTGCTGATTGATTCTTGATCTGTTAGTGTTTGTAAGCAGTTACTCTGATGAACTCCCTCCTCCACATGACCCCTGTGACCCCGAGCCCGGACCCACGGTTGCCCCTGCAGAGGTCAGTCTGCCAGAGAGATCGGTGCCCCCTGCTGGAGGGATGGTGAAGGAGCCGTCAGCCGGACCGCACTGCACTGGTGAGAATCCTCCTGATAACTGGAATAATCCTGTGAGAGGACAGTCGTTCAGAGCTGCTGTGTGTGTGTGTGTGTGCCTCAGATGTGTGTGGGTTCTGCCGTAAGCTGGTGCCGCTGTCTGAACCGGCCATCGACGCTCTGAACCGCACGTACCACGCCTCGTGCTTCCAGTGCCGGCAGTGCCACGCTCCACTGGCTGCCAAACTCTACTACACTAAATCTGGGATTCCTCTGTGTGAGGACTGTTACCAGGTACTGAGTGTGTGTGTGTGTGTGTGTGTGTGAGGACTGTTACCAGGTACTGAGTGTGGGTGTGTGTGTGTGTGAGGACTGTTACCAGGTACTGAGTGTGGGTGTGTGTGTGTGAGGACTGTTACCAGGTACTGAGTGTGTGTGTGTGTGTGTGTGTGTGTGTGTGAGGACTGTTACCAGGTACTGAGTGTGTGTGTGTGTGTGTGTGTGTGTGTGTGTGTGTGTGTGTGTGTGTGTGTGAGGACTGTTACCAGGTACTGAGTGTGTGTATGTGTGTGTGAGGACTGTTACCAGGTACACTGGTGTGTGTGTGTGTGTGTGTGTGTGTGTGTGTGTGTGTGTGAGGACTGTTACCAGGTACTGAGTATGTGTGTGTGTGTGTGTGCGTGTGCGACTCCTCTCCCTCTGCTCTGAGCACAAACTGGTCATAACCAACAGAACTTTCCAAATGAAAAATAAATACAAAGCATCATGGATGCACCCCAGATCCAAACACTGGCACCTACTGGACTGCATTATAACCCGGCAACAAGATCTACATGAAATCTCCATCACTCGAGCAATGCGTGGGGCGGAGTGTTGGACAGATCATCGGCTGATCAGAACCAAGATACACCTAAAGGTCCGACCTCAACACACCAGGCACCAACCCTCAAGACGGCTCAACTCTCAAGCCCTAAAATCCCCTGACATCACTGCATCGTACCGTCGCTGCTTGGCTGATAACCTTTCCTCCGCTCTCACTCATCCCCTACACAATACAGCTGAAAGCACATGGGCTAATCTTAACTCAGCTATACAACAAGCCGCTACTGACACAACTGGTTTTACTTCCAAACGTCACCAGGACTGGTTTGACGACAACTCCCTCGAAATACTCAGCCTTCTGGAGGAGAAGCGTAAAGCCCTCACTGCCCACCTCTCCAATCCACAATCTCCCTCTTTATGCTCACACTGGAGTAATATCCGTGCTGAGGTGCAACGACGGCTTCGCATAATGGAGAATGACTGGTGGCTTAGGAAAACCAACAACTCTCAAGCTTTCTATGATGCAGTAAAATCACTATATGGACCCCAAAAACACAGAATCACCCTATCAGATCTACAGACGGCACATTACTGCACAAGGACAGACAAGAAATTCTTGAGCGTTGGGCTGAACATTTTAACACCCTTCTTAACCAAAACAATCCAACTGACCCCACTGTCCTGCAGCGCCTCCCAAAGCTCCCACCTGTGCATGAGCTTGATGACCCTCTCAGGTTCTCAGAAGTCCTGGCAGCAATACAAAGCCTCAAGGACAATAGTCTACTGGTCCTGATGGAATCCCTGCAGAGGCTCTAAAAAAGGCAGGTACCTGCTCACCAAAAACCTCCACCAACTGCACAAAAAACTGTTCCACAAGGCTGGAAAGACTCACACATTGTTACCATCCACAAGAAAAAGGATGACAAGTCCATCTGTGGAAACAGTCGTGGCATATCCCTGCTCTCTGTGGCAGGGAAAGTATTAACAAGGGTCATGCTGTTCCATCTTACCAAGCACATCACAGAGAGGATCCTTCCTGAGTCACAGTGCGGCTTCAGGAAGGATCGGCCCACCTCTGACATGATCTTTGTACTACGCCAAATGCAGGAGAAGGCCAGAGAACAGAACAAAGACCTGTCCATTGCCTTCATCGACCTGGCAAAGGCTTTTGACACCATTGACCGGCAAGTCTTTTGGGTCATTCTTGAGAAGTTTGGGGTGCCACCAAGGTTTCTGGACATCCTACAACAGTTTCATGATGGCATGCAGGCTTGTGTGATTGTGGATACATCTCAATCCCCCTCCTTTCCTGTGCAGGTAGGAGTGAAACAGGGGTGTGTACTGGCTCCAGTGATCTTCAATCTCTTCCTGGCAGCAGTCACCCTCCTCTCCGACAATTCCCTCAGCCCTGATGATGGTGTTTGCCTACAGTTTCGTCTGGACGGAAACCTCTTTAACCTCCGCCGCCTGCAAGCCATCACCAAGACCACCACAACCACAATTCACGAACTGCAATACGCTGATGACGGTGCCCTCCTAGCCCACAGCCCTACTGCACTGCAGCACACACTGGATGTTGTATGCACAGTCTACCAAGCTTGTGGCCTACAAGTCAACATCCAAAAGACAGAGATCATTGCACAGACCATGGTCCCCACCCCCACACCCCCTGAATTTAACATCCATGGCACACCAGTAAAGGTTGTTCAGCACTTCTGTTACCTCGGAAGTATCCTAACACCCACCTGCCTCATAGACAACGAGATCCAGGCATGCATAAACCTCGCCTCCTCTGCGTTTGGTAGACTCCGATCTCGAGTCTTTGTTAAAGATCTCCGTACCTTCACCAAAGCGGCCGTCTACCAGGCAGTCTGCGTTTCCACCCTGCTGTTTGGTGCAGAAGCTTGGACTCCCTACCGCAGGCATATTCGGTGTCTCGAGGGCTTTCACATCAGATGCCTCCAACGCATACTAGGTGTCACATGGAAAGACAAAATCCCCCACACGGACACTCTACAGCGCACCAACTCCAGCAGCATGGAGGCAACCCTTGCTAGGCGCAACTGCGATGGGTTGGACTTGTTATCCGCATGCCCTCCCACCGCCTACCCCGGCAGGTCCTCTATGGGCAGATATACGCAGCCAACAGGAGACCTGGGGGTCAGAAGCGTCGCTACAAGGACCACCTCAAGTGGACCCTGAAAAGCTGTGGCATCAACCCTGGAGTCCTGGAAACAACAGCTGTCAACCGTCAGGCATGGAGCTCTGCATGCGATCTGGGGGCCCAACAGATCGAATCACAGCGCGCCCAACACAGAACTGCGCTACGTCAGCGCAGACACCAACGCACACAGCCACAACCACACCCATCCCCAGACTCAGCACTCACATGTCCCGACTGCGGCAGGACATGTGGCTCCCGGATCGGGCTTCACAGCCACCTTCAATGGCACCGCCGACAGCAGCGGCTGCCTCAGCACTCCAACAACGCATCCTAGAAGTGATGTCATCTTCGAAATCGATGGACTGCATAAGAAGAAAGAAGAAGTGTGTGTGTGTGTGTGTGAGGACTGTTACCAGGTACTGAGTGTGTGTGTGTGTGTGTGTGTGTGTGTGTGAGGACTGTTACAAGGTACTGAGTGTGTGTGTGTGTGTGTGTGTGTGTGTGTGTGTCTGTGTGTGTGTGTGTGTGTGTGTGTGTCTGTGTGTGTGTGTGTGTGTGTGTGAGGACTGTTACCAGGTACTGTGTGTGTGTGTGTGAGGACTGTTACCAGGTACTGAGTGTGTGTGTGTGTGTGTGTGTGTGTGTGTGTGTGTGTGTGTGTGTGTGTGTGTGTGTGTGTGTGAGGACTGTTACCAGGTACTGTTTGTGTGTGTGAGGACTGTTACCAGGTACTGAGTGTGTGTGTGTGTGTGTGTGTGTGTGTGTGTGTGTGTGTGAGGACTGTTACCAGGTACTGTCAGCAAAGAGTGGGTATTCTGTACTTCTCTTCTCCATTGTGTCGTATATCCGAGTGAAACTTCTCAGGAACAAGTACTAATGTGGGCGGGGCTTGATTGTGTGAGGAATTGAGTGGATGGTTGGATGGTTGTGGTTTGCTATTGGCTGATCTCATGTGAGTGACAGGCTGTCCCACCCTCGTCATCAGAGAAGAGAATATTGTATAAGTAAGTGATAATGTACATCCAGTCGGTTGTTATCTCAGAATAAACCCGATCAGGATCAGGTCTTCATCAACCTGAAGGGGTTTATTCTGAGATAAAACACACACACACACACACACACACTTGAAGGGGTTTATTCTGAGATAACACACACACACTTGAAGGGGTTTATTCTGAGATAACACACACACACCTGAAGGGGTTTATTCTGAGATAACACACACACACACACACACACACACTTGAAGGGGTTTATTCTGAGATAACACACACACACACACACACACACACACACTTGAAGGGGTTTATTCTGAGATAACACACACACACACACACCTGAAGGGGTTTATTCTGAGATAACACACACACACACACACACACCTGAAGGGGTTTATTCTGAGATAACACACACACACACACCTGAAGGGCGTTTATTCTGAGATCACACACACACACACACACACACATGAAGGGGTTTATTCTGAGATAACACACACACACACACACACACCTGAAGGGGTTTATTCTGAGATAACACACACACACACACTCACACACACCTGAAGGGGTTTATTCTGAGATAACACACACACACACACACACACACACACACCTGAAGGGGTTTATTCTGAGATAAAACACACACACACACACACACACACACACCTGAAGGGGTTTATTCTGAGATAACACACACACACACACACACACACACACACACACCTGAAGGGCGTTTATTCTGAGATCACACACACACACACACACACACACACACACACACACACACACACCTGAAGGGGTTTATTCTGAGATAACACACACACACACACTCACACATACACACACACACACACACCTGAAGGGGTTTATTCTGAGATAACACACACACACACACTCACACACACACACACACACCTGAAGGGGGTTTATTCTGAGATAACAGCCGGCTGGATGTACATTATCCGCTTATTACACGGATACTTGCCACATAAGTCAAAGAGTTGAAATATTTTATTAGCTCTCCAAAAGCAAAACTTCCATGAGGAAAAGCCGTTCCTAGCGAGTGTGTAGCGCTGCTGACATCAGCGGATGAGCCTGTGTTTCTGTTCTCAGAGGCTGTTATCTGGGAATAACATACGGTCCGATTGACCAATCAGAATCAAGTATTCCACAGAGCCGTGTAATAACACACATTATATTATGATGATGATTATGACAGGCAAGTCTGGAGCCGTGCTGGGCGTGTGGTGACGTCATCAAAGACCATGTGATCCGAGCGCTGGAACGAGCCTATCACCCGCCCTGTTTCGTGTGTGTGACGTGCCGGCAGCCAATCGGAGAGCAGCGTTTTGCGCAGGGGGAAGTGGGAGAGGTTTACTGTCTGCAGGACTATTACAGGTACAACATCTGCTCACATCGCTACCTGTGTGTCCATACTCCTGTTTTAGGAGAATCCCGGGAAATTGCAATAAAAACGCTGAATGGAAACGACGAGTTGCACATTAGTTCTAAAAATTAGAATCCGCTCAAATTGCATAAAAAAACGCCTGTTTTTGGGAGGTCCGCTCAAATGAGGCTGATATATTTATTTTTGTCCGATAAGAAGCTGCGACGGAAACATTTAGCGAAAAATTCCCCGATGAACAACAAAACATTCATGTGAGGCTGTGATTGGATAACTGGAGTAACCAGTGGACCAATGGCATCGCAGCATCTCTGATGTTGGTTTGGTGTTTCTGAAACGCCGGAGTGGAAGTGTGTGATCAGGATGATTTGGTTTAGTTCCATCCAGAAGCGTCTCACACATACGAGTGTGTTCCTGAACACCAGCATCCGAACGCTAGAGAACACGACAGCGTTTACTGTGTTCGTCTGACGCTCGACACACACTCGTTTATGATGGAGGGAACAACAGCCGACTGCACAAACTTACACTTTATTACTGATATTTAGTGACGATTTCCCAGTAAGTGAGGGTTTTGTTTTATTTTCACGTTTTATCCGATAAACGCTACTTTATGTTGATGTTGAATAACATAAATATAAAAGTCATTATGATATATTATTATTGTAGAATAACACATGTGTTTCTGTGCAGGAAATACGCTCCTCAGTGCCGCTCGTGTTCAGAGCTGATCATCCCTCGAGACGACGGAACCGACAGCTTCACTGTGGAGTGTTTGAGTCACACTTACCATGAGCACTGTTACCGCTGCGAGGTGTGTGTGTGTGTGTGTGTGAGTGAGTGTGTGAGTGAGTGAGTGTGTGTGTGTGTGTGTGTGTGTGTGAGTGAGTGACTGAGTGAGTGAGTGAGTGACTGAGTGAGTGAATGAGTGT
>CM038625.1:1375000-1417500 GCA_021554675.1 Leuciscus idus | reverse complement strand
TGTTTTCTGTGTGAATATCTTTTGACCATTACTGTATCAGACATATCAACTAGTCTTTTGCATTCTTTTTTTGTAATATGCACAAAATGCAAAGCACCAAAGATATTTATTCAACAGCAGCAACACCAATATCCCATATCCAGTGTTATTTCCATTGTAAAAGGAATATGACTCCAAATAAACTACTAATATATGCCATCTTGTGCTCATTGTGACTTGATTATTTGCGCAAAATATTCAGTATTTGGTATGTAATATTATGCTATGACACATCGTGACATTTGCTTTGATGTCGCATAGTGACGGGGGCGCGCAGGGTTGCGGTGCGCGTCGCCGAGGGTTCCTTCGCGCGCTCCCGCTCCTGCACGCGCACGGCCGCGAGATCTTTTTTCTCGCACGAGCTCGCGGCGGATTTTACCTCACGGTCAGAGATTAAACGACGCGAAAGCGCATATGTGCATGAACGGGACACGGTCGACGCAGGATGGTTCGGGAAACCAGACACCTCTGGGTGGGAAATTTACCCGAACATGTTCGCGAGGAGAAGATTGTGGAGCATTTTAAACGGTGAGTTACACAAGAAGCGGAGCTGCGCGCGCAGTGACGGGGCCTCGCGCGGACACAAACAGCCTCAGCGCGCGATGCCAGAAAATAAACGAATAAACGCAAATAAAAACGAGCTAAAACACCCGCAATGAGCCATAAGCACGATTTAAAATATAAAAACAAACCGCAGCGATCTCTGATGAGACGCCAGCCCGCGAACATGACCAAGTTGAGCAGTTAGCTGGCCGCTTCACTAGTGACTAGTTAATGTTTTGCTGGTGGTTTAGTGGAATCTATCGTCTTTTTCACAGAAATCGTCCGTTTTGCGTTAACGCCACAGTTACGCCTCACGAAAAGTCGCATAAAACGCGGTCTGAGTGTGAGAACAGCGAGTGTGTGTGTCCGTGTGCGGTGTTAGCTCGCTGCTAACAGGCTGAGCCGGTTTAACAGCGAAACCGATTCAGTCCGAGGAACAGAAACAAGAGTGAGAATCTGATGTTTGCGTTTAACTTCATTCCGCGATAGTTCTGAAGTAAACTCAAAGTTTTACTACGTAAACATGCAAGTATGGTGTTCTAGTTGAGTGAGCTGAATTAAAGTAATATAGGAAACCGTTGTGAAATCGCTTTAATGTCGTAGTCAAGTCACCTTTATTTATACAGCGCTTTTAACAATATAGGTTGTTTCAAAGCAGCTTTACAGTGATAACAGGAAATTACAGTAACAGAGATTGTTTAGGCTTTACAGCAGATCTAGAATAAAGTTATTGTCCAGATAAAGTTAGTTTTTGATTGATTTACTTTATAAAGATCATTAGTTATTAACTTAGGGGCCGCTAACACGACACCGTTCTAACAGAAAACCTTTAACATGTTCCTGGACGTTCATTTGCAGGACAACAGTGTTTGGCGCTCGAGAACGCAGACTTTGAAATAGTTTCAAGGTGCAAGTTTTGAAAAATGTTATCATCTCCGTGTGAACTTCAAAAACGTGAATCTGTGAAAACTGTGACGGATGCGCCCAAACGAACATTATGAAGGTGTAAGTTACAAAGTTTTTGTATGTCAGAAAGTGTATTTTTGACTTGTAAATGTGTGTGTGTGTGTGGCTGACGCCGGTCCCGTGACGCCTGGTTTACAGTGGCTCGTCTCTTTCAGGTATGGCCGGGTGGAGAGCGTCAAAGTCCTGCGCAAGCGCGGCTCCGAGGGCGGCGTGGCGGCCTTTGTGGATTTCGTCGACATCAAAAGTGCTCAGAAGGCGCACAACGCCGTTAACAAAATGGGGGACAGAGACCTTCGCACCGATTACAATGAGCCGGGTTCGGTGCCCAGCGCCGTGCGCGGTCTGGAGGACGCCGCGCCCGCTAGCACTCACGGAAGGGAGGTTGCAGGGTTCTCGAGGAGCGCCGTGGGGCCGGTGTACGGGCCTCCGGTGACTCTCCACACCAGAGAGGGGCGCTATGAACGCAGACTAGACGGGTAAGTGGGACTACGGTGTCAGATACAGGGGTTGAGGTGGGGTTAAACACAATACTGATTCTCCGTTCTCTGAGGCCTGACTTCCTGCACACGGGATTATTAATCCTTGTCTATCATGTAAGAATGAGTGGATTAGATTGGTGTGTTCAAAATCAAAATGTGGGATTACTGTGTGAGCCATGAGCTGGATATCACCCACGTGGATATTACGAAGTCCGGCGGAGACGTAACGGGTGAGTTTGGATATTAGGCGTCCTCCAAATCTGGGATATTACGATTCCTCGGATGGTGCCGTGTGGAAGTATGTGCCGACGACGGATTTAACAAGATTTTTAACCAGGGAAATAGAGATATCGCAAAACCTTTTTGTCAGTTGTCATTTGCCTTGCACGAGTATCCCATCACCCATCTGGTCATTGTGCTACTGTCTGTCATGGATGTGTATCACTGCCGTGGATTTAGGAGGAATCGCCCGTCGCGTGTGGAGTAAGTGTGTCAGGGTTCATCATCTCATCCTCCGTGTCACCGCACGTCATTCGTTAGAGAGGGCCGCTAACGCTCGTCGCTCGCGCTGGGATGTTTCCACCAAGCTTCGAAGACCAGAAGATGTGGCGGGAAGATTGATCACGCTTCCCGAATGTTGGATCTAACCTCACGTTGGATGTATAGGTGTAGACCGAACTGGATTACCTGATCTCGAGTGGATGTACGGGAGAAGAGTTCGCCAAGTCCCACCGCTGCCGTTCGGAGGAAGTAAATGCGCTGGAATTACGCACCGTTTGTTTTTTTTGTGTGCGCCGTTCGGATTATTCCTCACCAGTGGAAAGCTATGTTTTTCCTCAGAAGAAGATTGTTTTTGGTTGTTTTTGGTAAAGACTTTATTTGTTTTTCCTAAATATTATTTTTGTTAAACGCATCAAGACGACGCACGGATAACTGGCGCAGCCCTGATTGGATGAAGATCACATAGTGGAATCCGATCCGCTTCTTTCGACCGCTTTCCGCCGTCGCTGTTTTTGGCTCACACACAATTCCTCCTATATTGTATTGGGAATAAGTAGGGTCAGTTACTGCTCTGAAAAGGTTGGTATTGCCCTGCCTTACGCATCTCTGTGCTTTTTCTCTCTCTCTAACCTAGACACATAGTCTCTTAACCCCTGTTCTTTACTAACCCTAGAGCCTTGTGTTATTATTAACCCTTTGATTTCCCCGCGGCGTTCAGAGCCAGATAGCCAGCATGGTTCATGAGTCGGATAGAAACACTGCATGATTGGTGTAGAAGTCCATTTCCAGCAGCGCTAGAGCCTCAGTGTAGCTCGGATTTAAACCGTGGCTCAACCAACCCGTTAGATTTGTACGATGAGTTAGCTAGCTGTGTGAGAATGATCCAGCCGGAAGCTAAGTGTGTGTGTTCCTCTTTCTGTCGTGTCTCTTCCCTGTCTCTCTCACAGCAGCGGTTCTGACGGACGGGAACGGGCGTATGAACACAGTCCGTACGGACACCACGAGCGCAGTGGCTCCTTTGACCGGCCGCGCCACTACAACACAGACTATTACAGAGACCGCTCCATGTTTGCTGGCTCCAGCCCGGCCGCTAGTGCTCTTAGCGGTGGCTTTGACGCGACCGAGTCTCACTTTGAGCCTCGGATCCGCGACCCTTTCACCCTGTCTGGTTCCGCTCGCCGCGACCCATACCGTGACGACAGGGGCCGGCGCGCGGACCGGACGTACCATCACCATCGGCGGAGCCGGTCGTCGCACTCGTCGCAGTCGCGGCAGCCGTCACCGCAGAGGAGTGTGGGACACACACCTAAAGCCACGCACTCGCCCAAGCGAGCGCCGGCGTCTCCGGGTCCGCGGTCTCGCTCGCGCAGCCCGTCCTCCAGCTCCGACTCCGCTAGCAGCACCAGCAGCACCGGCAGCGGCAGGTATCGTACCAGCGCTAGTTCATACCTGTTTCAGTTCATGTTTATGACATTGTGCAGTTGTTACAACCTCATTATCAGAATCCTAGCTGAACTAAAATACATTTCAAGCATTATTAAAGACAAGTAAACACTAATTTATTAAAAAAGAAATATAGGTACAACTGAACAAAGATACGATTGAAATAAACAGTGTTTTAAGATTTTCAGGTACAGAAACGAATCAAATTGTGTGCAATCAAACTTATTTTTTATTACTAGCTTTTGTGTTTCGCCTCCCTCCGCTGTTTTACGCTTACGTATTGTGATGCGTATGTGACGAATAACGCCAGAGAAACGTCAGTAGGGTATAATCAATTTCGGTCTATTACTGCGACGATGCAACGATTAATTTCAACACCGACTGAATACAGTTTAGAATACGGCCTATTAAATCCATTCCATGTTTTCAGTTTTTCTGGGTTCCATGTTAATGGGTTAATTACATTTTTAATAATCAAATTTGTATAGTTAATTTTGTACAATTTTTACAGTGTGTTATAAATATTTTTTTTAAATTCTGTTTTGGATTCTGTGATTTATGAAATAATACAAATTTAATATCAAAACATTAGTAATCAAATGGTTGCATAAAAACTAGGGTTTGGGCTCCTATGAAATTTTTTTTTTTCTAAATTCAAACCAAATTCTGTGGTTTCCATTTAAATTTTTCTCAATTCCATTTTTAATGGTTTAATAAATTATCATCAAAGTGTGTCTAACCAATTGAATTAAAACGTTAACAATAATATTATTATTAAAAAACATTTTATTGTTAATTTTTATTAAATTACCATATTATAGTAAAATTGTAATATTAATATCAGGGTGAATGACGGATAAGGATTAAGATTTGAAAAAAAATAAAACTGCCAAAAAAATTCTAATTTTAGGACTTTCTATACTTATTAGAGTATTGTGTATGTAATGCAATGACATGTACACATTGCAAGAATGTAATTAACCACTTTTTTTGGTGAATCAGATCTTTTTCCCCATGAAAATGTCATTCCTGGGTAACGTAATGAATTTTTAAATTAACTACATTTCTACCATTGTTGGCATATACAAATGTACTGATATCCATAATTGGAGCTCAACAAACAACTAGTGCTCGTAAAACTACATTTTAATCACAATTAATATAATCAATTTGGGATTTCATATAGACATGGGCTCAGTTTTGGCTGCTGATAACTCAAAATTCAGAACCAAATTTAAAAAAAAGCTGGAAAATGTTTAAAAATGTTTTCCAATAAAGTAAATAAGACTTGTTTTATCATTAACTCAACAAAAAACAGAATTGTGTAATCTAACACACAAATATGGGTTAAATGAATTGCCTGTGTCATTGTTAGCCGGAATGACATACTGTTAGACGGAAGGACATTCTGCAATATTTTTCAGGATTACCATAAAAACCATCCTCAGTATCATTTTTTCCTTTCCAACACTCAAACTTGAAACAAAGTAAGAGACACTGACAAGTTTTTAATGATTTAAAAAAGTTAAATTCATTGATAATGACCCATGTGACTCATTGAATCATATGAAATCAAGATGAATGACAGCTAAAATATGGCAAAAAAACATACAATTATGTAAATAATGTTAATGTTAATAATATAACAATAATAACTTTGCCTAAAAGTTTACAAATGTTAATTAAAAACTAGATTGTTGTGCATATGTCATTCTGGATAACTGATGACATGTCCTGGCTAACAGGTTTTTTGTTATACAAGAATGACATGTTGTTATCCAGGAATGACAAAAAACAATATTTTTTCTTTATAATCAGGCACTAACTTAACCACCTATGGAAAACTACAACTTAGCTATCATCACTTAAGGTAACCTTTTAGATCAAATAGATAGTTTTTTTTTATATAAAATCATTATAAATGTTTTATTAGTGTTATCCAAAAGGACACATGATATTGCTACAAAGTGCACCAGTGACCGAAATATCAAAATATCGACATTTTAAGAGACGCTTCCTGACCTTTGCACATGTTCTAGTGCTCCTTCAGGGTCTTCTTTTTGATACAATATTATGTCACATGACATACCAAAATGCATTATGGTCCAAAATGGTCATTGATGTCTGTTATCCAGGACTGACATTAGAGAAATCACAATTTGGGGACAAAAGTCGTTCTGTCATAAAAATGTAAATAAGCTTAGTATTATCACTATATTTGTAGGAATCATTGAAAACATCAATACAATTATGCCCAAGTAGATTTTAAATACTTTTATATATATTTTTTAATTTTTTGTTGTATTTTTGTATTCAGATTTTAAGCCGGGACAGTTACCCGGAATGACATTTTGAGACTTTTGAGCTCAATAGTTCCTTAAAGATTAATTATTTATAATGAATTCTCACATGAGTAATTAAAGAGGGGGAAGTTGAGTCACTTAATGAAGTGCATTTAAAAATGTATACATTTTTATATTATGAATATGCTTGGGACACCAGAATTGACACGCCACGTCATTGACCCGTCAATGTTATTATTACTTTACAGTTGTTACAACCATATAGTTAGAATCCTTCCTTTTCTGAAAACAGTTTAAAATACGACCCTATGAAATACATTTTATTTTGTTCCAAATTTGTGTTTTCCATTTAAAATCTGGATTCCATTTTAATGGTTGAATTTTAATTAGAATTTTTTTATTGTCTAATCAATTGAATTCATAAAATTTTTTTTTCATTTTTCTGTTTATATTTCTGGATTCTGTGTTTTATGATTTAATACAAATGTATCATCAAAAGCAGTGGTAATAAAACTAATGCATAACTTTTAATTTAACTAATAATTAATTTAATTTATTATTGTTGGGCGATATGCTCCATTTCCACATCATCCTATCGTCAGCCTGTGAGATCAGCGATTCACGATATTACCGTGAGGGGGCGGGGCTTACTTATTAGAGTATTAACTCGCTTATTTACTCATTAGGGTTAGAGTACTCTTGACAATTTGTGAATGATCAACTTGCAATTCAGTTTTGATGTGGGATGTAGTTTAGTCTGTTTTAAAACATTTTCTTAGAGTAGTCCTCATGCGTGTGTGTGTGTGTGATGTCGCTAGTGTTAGGCTGTGTGGTGACGTCGTTATGAATTTAGGCAAGGCAAATTAATTCTAGTTCCTAATATTAATTTAATAACAATACTAGCTTTATTATAATAATAATAATAATTTAATACATTAATGGTAAAACGAGCCAATTATCGTTCTGATATCGTGGATACTATCGTCTATCGGCACAACCCTATAATTTATCCTTTAAAATGTAATCAAATAAAATGTGAACAATTCCTTTTTTGCCAAACAAAGTTAGTGTTAAAATTAAAACACAAATGAAACCGTGTGATGTCAAATGTGTATTGATTTTCGCGCTTGTTTGGATGCCCCCTTTCTATTGGCCGCGCGGGTAATCGTCACAGAGCGCAGCGGCAAAAGTTGAACTGTTTTTGACCACGGCGTGCGCGCGAGCTCGCCAATGCTTTGGAGAAAGCTTTCAAATGGACCTTGAAAGTGCTTGAAAAGTGCTTGAATTTGACCTTGGAAAAGGTGTACGAACCTGGAGTTGAGTTCAGAGACAGGCGTGTTTAACCCTCCGCTGTCTTCGCTTTCCAGATAAAAAAATTATTTCAATGAAATTAATGAACTATATTTTAGTTCGATAATGTTTTTTATTTAATATTTTGTTAGGAGATATTATGGTACTAAATTATATTTACGCTGTATTTATAATATATTTATTAACTTTTTGAGAGAATTACATTTCCAACTTAAACTGGTAAATCTTGAATGCTTTAGATCACAGTTTTTTTGTTACAGAATTTTACGTATTTTGAATTTTACCTATAATGAAAAATGTGCAAAAATACTATTTTAAACTTTTATATGAAATATATATTTTCAAAAACATAAATCTAAGCCATAAATAAACAAGTTGTTAAAAATGTGAGGTTGATATCTCAGTAAATGAGCGTTCAGTGAGATGTTGTTCAGCTGCAGTACCAAACGCTTCCACTAGAGTAAACTCGTCTCATGTTCATTTCCAATGCGTCATTTCTGACCGCGAGGAGCACAAGTGTTTCAGGACCATTTAACCTGTGTGTGTGTGTGTGTGTGTTCACACAGCAAGTGCCAAAACCGTTACCAAGATTCGTACTATTCTGATAGTAAAACAAGTGTAAATCTTTACCAGAGGCTACTCTCATGCTGTAATGATGTTAAATGCTTGTAGTTTCTCTAAGATAGCTAATGGCGTTCTCTTTGATCCACATTGTGTGTGTGTGTGTGTTGTGCCCTGGCAGCAGTGACTCGAACAGCAGCTCCAGTGAAGGCTCGCGAGCACGCTCAGTGCAGTCTACGGCTACACACGCTCCTCCCGCTCCGCCGCTCACCATGGACTCCGACGAGCCGCGCAGGAGCTTCGGCATCCGGGTCCAGAACCTGCCCACGCGATCCACAGGTCAGCTCCTCTGCTCACCTCACCGGTTTAAAGCGGTCCTATAGTGCCCTTTCACAAGACGTGAATCAGTCTCCGATGTCCCCAGAGTGTGTGTGTGTGAAGGGTTAGCTCAAACACGCCACAGATAGTTTTATAGCCTGTTAAAATTGTTAGTTACTTAAGTCCTGAGTGATATTAATTAACTACATGTACTTACTATAGGGTTAGGGCAGGATTAGGGTTTGGTTGAGGGTTAGTTGTGTGTAATTATGCATAATTTACTGTTATTACTCTGGTAAGTACATGTAACATGTGTAACAAGGACACTGTAACATAGCGTTACCGACTCTTTTTGTAGTCGCGGCTTTGAGCGATCACGTAATCATGGCATCCGTAATGGCGATTAGGAGTTTGATTAATTGTGCAGCCCTGATCTATAGTGTGTTGAGGACGTTACATCACACTTTCCTGTGTTTGACTCCCACCAGATACGAGTCTGAAGGACGGGCTGTTCCACGAGTTTAAGAAGTACGGCAAGGTGACGTCGGTGCAGATCCACGGCGCGCTGGAGGAGCGCTACGGCCTGGTGTTCTTCCGGCAGCAGGAGGACCAGGAGAAGGCCCTCAGCGTGTCCAAGGGCAAGCTGTTCTTCGGGATGCTGATCGAGGTCACGGCCTGGAACGGCCCCGAGACCGAGAGCGAGAACGAGTTCCGGCCCCTGGACGGCCGCATCGACGAGTTCCACCCCAAGGCCACGCGCACGCTGTTCATCGGGAACCTGGAGAAGACCACCAACTACCAGCAGCTGCTCGACGTCTTCCAGCGCTTCGGCGAGATCGTGGTACGCTAGGCTAACCCCTCAGGCCTGGGTCGGAGTACACGCTTTGGCACGATCCGTTTGACGTGGGGTGTCGTGGGGATTCGTTAACGAATACGGGCGTCGGGACGCAAGATGCGATCGCTTCATCTCGTATAGTGTGCCGTAGCGGACGACGACCGACTAGCGTCTGCGAGGCTTCACGACATCACCATAAAAAGACTAGCATGTTGGATTTTTTTTTTCGGTCCTCCATGAAGGGTTCCGTCAAGAGTGTGTGTGTGTGTGTGTGAATGTCAGCGAGCGAGTGAGTGTGTGCGTATGTATCTGTGTGTGTGTGTGTGTGAGAGAGAGTGTGTGTGAGAGTGTCAGCGAGTTTGAGTGAGTGAGTGTGTGTGTGTGTGTGTATGAGAGAGAGTGAGTGAGAGAGAGTGTGAGTGAGAGAGAGAGAGTGAGAGAGAGTGTGAGAGAGAGTGAGTGAGAGTGAGTGAGAGTGAGTGAGAGTGAGAGTGAGTGAGAGTGAGTGAGAGTGAGTGAGAGTGAGTGAGAGTGAGTGAGAGTGAGTGAGAGTGAGTGAGAATGTGACAGCGAGCGAGTTTGAGTGTGTGCGAGTGTGTGTGTGAGATGGCTGACATGTTTCTTGTCCCCGACAATATTTTAGGAGTCAAAATCGCGTAGTCTGACAGTGACTATCGTAACAAACAGTGTAATCTGAACAAGTCTTTAGGGATCGCAATTTGGTACCGAACGACGAGAGTTTTTGATACTCGGTGGAATCGAGGCAATTCGGGCGAAGCCTAAAAAGTGTGTAACTCTGATTCAGTGCCAGAACTGTTCAGCACAGATCTCACTGCTCAGGCTCTAGATCTCACTGCTCATGTTCAGCACAGATCTCACTGCTCAGGCTCTAGATCTCACTGCTCATGTTCAGCACAGATCTCACTGCTCAGGCTCTAGATCTCACTGCTCATGTTCAGCACAGATCTCACTGCTCAGGCTCTAGATCTCACTGCTCATGTTCAGCACAGATCTCACTGCTCAGGCTCTAGATCTCACTGCTCATGTTCAGCACAGATCTCACTGCTCAGGCTCTAGATCTCACTGCTCAGGCTCTAGATCTCACTGCTCATGTTCAGCACAGATCTCACTGCTCAGGCTCTAGATCTCACTGCTCAGGCTCTAGATCTCACTGCTCATGTTCAGCACAGATCTCACTGCTCATGTTCAGCACAGATCTCACTGCTCAGGCTCTAGATCTCACTGCTCATGTTCAGCACAGATCTCACTGCTCAGGCTCTAGATCTCACTGCTCATGTTCAGCACAGATCTCACTGCTCATGTTCAACACAGATCTCACTGCTCAGGCTCTAGATCTCACTGCTCATGTTCAGCACATATCTCACTGCTCATGTTCAGCACAGATCTCACTGCTCAGGCTCTAGATCTCACTGCTCATGTTCAGCACAGATCTCACTGCTCAGGCTGTAGATCTCACTGCTCATGTTCAGCACAGATCTCACTGCTCATGTTCAGCACAGATCTCACTGCTCAGGCTCTAGATCTCACTGCTCATGTTCAACACAGATCTCACTGCTCAGGCTGTAGATCTCACTGCTCATGTTCAGCACAGATCTCACTGCTCATGTTCAGCACAGATCTCACTGCTCAGGCTCTAGCCACAGTCTGTCCTGTAACTGACCACAGTGATTAAGTCATGTTAAACTGGGGTGTTTTTCCAATATACTTTTATAGTGTTAAGGGTTTTCTGTGAGAACGGTGTCGTGTTAGCGGCCGCTAAGTTAATAACTAATGATCTTTACAACGGAAGTGAATCAATCAAAACTAACTTTATCTGGACAATAACTTTATTCTAGATCTGCTGTAAAGCCTAAATAATCTCTGTTCCTGTAATCTCCTGTTATCACTGTAAAGCCGCTTTGAGACACTCTATATTGTTAAAGCGCTGTATAAATGGAGACTCGACTTCATCCCAGTTTGATTCAGTCATTCTAGAAATTCTGAGTGGATTTGAGCCATAAATCTGTTTAATATGGACATTTCTGCCTGTTTGTGAAGAAAAGTCAGATGTTGTTCACTATGGTTCCAACAATCGAACAATCTTAATTGCTTTTTGTCATTGTTGCAATCTTTATTTTAAATCATGGATTTGTCTTGATTGGTTTCAGGATATTGACATCAAGAGGGTGAATGGCATTCCCCAGTATGCATTTGTTCAATACTCCGATATTGCAAGTGTTTGTAAAGCCATTAAGAAAATGGATGGAGAGTATCTCGGCACCAACAGACTCAAGGTATTTGCATGTTCTTGGCAGATGCTTGTATGTGTAACTGTGTTGGCCTGGATGGTCAGTCATGTTTTGTGTCTTGATTGCAGCTGGGGTTTGGGAAGAGTATGCCGACAGCGTGTGTGTGGTTGGACGGGCTGACCTCCAACATCACAGAGCAGTATCTCACGCGACACTTCTGTCGCTATGGGCCCGTCGTCAAGGTACATTTCACATGCACTACATGGTCATTCCAGGTCAAATCTAGCAAATTACGGAAACTTCCCCAGATCAAATTTTTGATTTTGTTAATATTTTTTCTGAAAAAAGCCAAATAAATAGTGATGAAACCCCAAATATTAAATGTCACAGATGTATATTGACTGAGTAATCCACTGTTTTGCAGAGGATGGTCAAAATTACCATTTTCACCTGAGATTCTGAGCCAGTATTACAGTGGTGTAAAAATGACTTTAGGAAGATGGCGGCATCACTTCAGTTTTACATAGAGATTGGTAGATTTAGTATTGAAATCTGCTGACTTAAGCAATCTTTGCTGCATTATATGCCACTCAGAGAGGTGTGTTGTGTGCAATTATTTTGATGGAGGGACATAAGATACATTTCTAGTTTCAGTATTATTTGTTCTTCAGACAATCCTCTTTAAACACTAAGTATCCGCTGTTTGAAAAGTGAACCACATTTGGTTTTTTACCATTGAAAATGAGTAAAATTCAACAATTTGAACATTGATTCACATTGGGATGCCCATATCTATAAGATTGAACCATATAGAACCTTAATTAAGATTGCAAAATAAATGTTTAAGAATTATCTAGAAGGACATTAAGAGTTACAGGCATGCAAACTTTGGAAAAGGAATATTATGGCTCTCAGACAAGTACATTCTTTGCAAAATGTGTTGATAGAAAAAAAAAAACCTAGATACATTTCTAGTTTCCACATTTTTTGTTGTTCAGATATTCCTCTTAAAAGAAAAGAGCATCAGCTGTGTGCAGAGTGACCCACATTTGTGTTTTAACCTCTGAAAATGTGTAAAATTGACCAATTTACACACATGGATCCGCGTTAAGATCTCCATATCTCTGGCACTGAACCATCAAGGGCCTTTAAAAGAAAAAAGAAGAACCAGAATCTAAAAGGATATTAAGATATCTTTAATATTTCTTGAGTGACAGGCATGCAAACTTGAGGCTAAAAACACAAGAAGTGCTTTTTCCCATTTTTGGACCGTCACTGTTGGCATATAATGCAACAAAGATTGCTTAAGTCAACAGATTTCAATACTAAATCTACCAATCTCTATGTAAAAATAAAAATGATGCTGCCATCTTTCTAAAGTCATTTTTACACCCCTGTAATTTTGGCTCAGAATCTCAGGTGAAAATTGTCATTTTGACCCTCCTCTGCAAAACAGTGGATTACTCAGTCAATATACATTCATTACATTTAATATTTTGGCTTTCTTCATGTATTTCTTTCACCAGAAAGAAAAAAAAGTATCAAAAATGTTAGCCAGGGACCTCAGGTTGACTTGACACCGCATTACCCTATATTGATTTTTATACTGAGTTGTGTAGAGTACTAACTATTGTCCTCTTTTCCAGGTTGTGTTTGATAGGTTAAAAGGAATGGCTCTTGTTCTGTACAACAACACTGATTTTGCCCAAGCAGCTGTTAGAGAAACCAAAGGATGGAAGATAGGAGGGAACAAAATTAAGGTGTGTGGAACTGACTAGTGACACTTGAAATTTCTATTCATCTAGAATCTTTGAAAAGTCAAATGTATCACAATTTCCTCAAAAAATCTGAAGCAGCGCAGCTCTTTTCAATAGGGATGTCCCGATACCACTTTTTCACTTCCGATACGATACCGATGCCGCAGCTTTGGCTATTTGCCGATACCAATATCAATCCGATGTTTTTATTTTATTCTTGAACTAATACTACTAATATAAAATATATGGAAGCACTTTGCTCAATTAGCCACATAAGAACATCTCACTCAAATGGAGAACAAATACTTCTCCAGTATATAGTCCACAACAACAGTTGATAATGAAAGACTGCCACCCTTTATTCAAAAGACCTTGAGATATGTTTGGTAATTGTACCTGAATGAATTTAAAATTAATTTGCTATATTTCAGATCAATATATTTGTTTCCTTAAAATTTTAATTAACTTTAACTTTATTCTCATCTGAATTATAAATAATTTATTTCTGTATAAAATAATACTACCATTAAAATCACATTTGATTTTCTTTTTTAATCGATGTAGAATGTGTAACTTCAAAATAAACAGATTAGTGCTCTGTTTTAGGACAAGAGATGAAAACCAATGCAATATGATGAATGTCCAAAAGATGAGATGATTTTTGCTTTTAAACAGTGTGTGTGTGTGTGTGTGAGAGAGATTTTGGTTGGGTGACAGTTGTAGGTTACAGTTTGACAAGAGTTTACAGTTTGACAAAAGCACAATGTTGTGTTTTACACAAATATAAGTAGGCTAAACACTTTTTGCAGTTTTAATGATGTCCTGTATGAACAAAATGACGGAGTATGTTTTTATGTTTCCACTGTTCGATCGCGCCCGTGCCTCTCTCTCTCTCTCTGACACACACACACACACACAAATTCCAGCATTGCAATCTTGATATCGCAGCCTGTTCATTTCGCTGCGTTCACACCAAACGCGAATAGAGCGTCAAATTCGCGTCTATCGCGTCTAGTTTGATGCTTGAACATTTTGAATCCATTCGCGCGTCCAAAGCGAATAGGATGCGCCGCGCGCGTATAATGATAAAGCAAGCGTTTGAAGCGAAATAGACGCGCGTTCAGAGCTAAGGCGGGCTACAGATTAGGTGTCCCTAAAGAACCCGCGTATGTCTATTCGCGTATCTAACAGTAGTTCCGCATTACATTAATTAATGTGCACGCGAGTTTTATTTATTTTTATATCTTGTATTCTCCGTGTTAATCCATGCACCGAACCGTGACGCACGTACCGAACGTACGTTCAATACGAATACATGTACCGTTCCACCCCTAATAGGTATCGATCATATGTATCGGATAATTTTTTTTGTCCCCTCCGATATCCGATCTAGCGTTCTGGGCCAGTATCGGCACGATACCGATGCCGTGGATCGGATCGGGACATCCCTACTATTCAACATTAATAATAATCAGAAATGTTTCTTGAGCAGCAAATGGAGTAATGATGCTGAAAATTCAGCTTTGATCACAGGAATAAATTACATCTGGCAGTTTATTTACATAAAAAAAACAGTAATATTTGTGAAATATTTTTACAATTTGAAATGGCTGTTTTCTGACACATGCATCCATAGTGAGCAGAGAGACTTCTTTTTAAACCTTTGACCGCCAGTATATGTACAGTTATATAATGTAGTGTGTTTGTTTCTTATGTCCAGGTTGATTTTGCCAGTCAGGAGAGTCAAATGGCTTTCTATCGATCTATGCAGGCATCAGGGCAGGACATCCGTGACTTTTATGATATTCCAGCAGAGAGGAGGTGAGTGCTGCCTTAAGGACAACACCCTAGAAGCTATAATTCCTCCCTGCAGTTTGCTTATCTTCAGGCACTTGGCTAATTATTGCCCAAATCTTGTTTCGTTTTGCCAGGGAAGAGCGGCGAACTCCTTATCATGAGTTTTCAGCTGAGCGGGCGTATTACGAAAATGTAAGGACTCCTGGTATTTACGCCGAAGACCCCCGTCGGGAATATCCTGGTCGCAGTAGGGATCGCTATGCAGAGTTGGATCATTACCAAGGAGAACACTACGATCCCCGCTACCACGAGGACCCACGGGAATACAGAGATTATCGAGACCCTTTTGAGGACATCAGGAAGTACAGCTATATCCAGCGAGAACGTGAACGGGAGCGTGAGCGATTTGAGGCCGACCGGGGCAGGTGGAGCCCGTCTCATCAGCGGCGTCCCTTAACTCCCTCTGCTTCACCCTCACCATCTGAACGTGTTTCTCGAGAAGCGGAACGACGGGTGTATAGACACTCCTCTGAGAGATCTGGAAGCTGCAGCTCGCTGTCTCCACCTCCAGCTCAGTTTGAGAAGTCTGAGAAATCGCCAGTGGATTACAAACCGGAAGGACTGGAGAGAGAAATAGAGCAGACCGAGGCAGAGCGCGCAAGTGGAGCGGAGATCAAAAAACGTGGCAGACGCAAAGAAAAGGCTGACAGAGAGAAGGGGGAGAAAGCAAAGCAAAGGAGAGGTAAAGTACAGTCTCCCAGTGCACCTCATTCTGAAGCAGATAGAGAGCCCAGTCTGGATATGGGTTCTGGGAAGGGAAAAGTTTCAGATGTGGAGAGTCAAGAAAGACAGAAGCATAAAGGGGACAAAGAACCCTCCCCGGTTGACCAAGTAACTCGCCTTGAGTCTCAAAAGGGAGAGCGACTCGATCAGTGCAAAAGTGAGTCGTTAGACAGGGATGGCAAAGGAAAGTCAAAGAAGCATTTAAAGTCTGACTCTGGTAGTGATGGCAAAGATTCCCTTTTAGATTCTGACAGACTTGCAGCGAGAAAGAGGCGTTTTGGCGATCCCAGTGGGAAAACTATAAGGCAGAAAAGGGGCCGTCTAGAGGATGATCCAGGTTCTGGAATTAGCCAACCTGTTGACTTTGCTACAAACACTGGATTTGCAAAAGAGACCGATATTGATGTGAAAGCAGAGAAAGAGGTTCAAAAGAGAGAACACTCCAAATCCAGGACTGGCCCTCATTATAGTCAAAGGGAAGAGCTGGATAGCGCTATGAGAGGGACGTCTCAGGGTCCATCGCTACGACCAGGGGAATTATCTGAGGTGGATGTTTTGGACTCAAAATCGCACCCTGTGCCTAGACGATTTTCAATCGACGGAACCTCCGATAAGGACAGCAAAGTGAGGGACGAATATCTAGAAAATATTGACCTTTCTCAGAGTTACCGCAAACAGATGGAGCAAAACAGACGGCTTCGGCAGCAGCTGCAGACCCCTGATAAACAAGGAAAGGCAGAGTCTCAGCAAGGTATAGATGCAGAAGATCTTGAGCATCGTAGCCTGGTGCATGAGGTTGGCAAGCCTCCGCAAGATGTAACCGATACCTCGCCTCCAAATAAGATCAAGAAACAAGAGTCCTTTGAGATGGAAATGAGTGCTAAGAGAGAGAGGATTTACCGAACAGGTCGCCAAAAGAGTGAAGACCCTGAGTGGAATAACACAAATTCTCCGAGGTTACAGCATGCACCGCTACTAAGAGAGGTAGAATATGCTGACCCTCCTACTCAAATGATTGTGAGAGAAGTAAAAGAGCCATCAAAACCTGAAGATAATGTTCCATTAGATCTGGAGCTTGCTGGTAAACGGATGCACACCGTACAGATGTCAAAGATGAGTACATCTCTACCAGATGAGCAGCAAAGACGTTGGGAGAGTCGACTAAAGCAAGAGTTGTTACCAGACTTTTCAAGGGGCTCTGAGAAAAGACGTCTCAATCGGAAGTACTTGGATTATGGACTTTGGCCCGATTTGGAACCTGGTGAAGTGCGTTCTGACTCTGAAGAGGATCGTGAAAATAAGTCCAACTCTCCTGCACCATCAACTTCTGTAACCTTCTCTGAAAGACATCGTCCAGACAGGTTGTCAGAGTCCAAGCTAACATCTGCCCTAGAGAGAAACAAATTCCGTTCTTTTGCAGATGATCAGACAATCACACCGGATACTAAAGCTTTGTTAGAGCGTGCAAAGTCTTTGTCCTCCTCAAGAGAAGACAACTGGTCTTTCCTTGATTATGATACACATTTTGCCAGTTTAAGGAGTAGAAAGGACACAGAAAAGGTAGAGTCAGCCCCACGACCAACTCCCTCATGGTACATGAAGAAGAAAAAAATTCGAAGTGAGTCTGATGACAAAGTGGAAGAAAGGAAAGAAGATCCAAAGCCAGAAGAACAGGAGAGACGAGAGTTGTTTGCGTCACGTTTTTTGCACAGTTCTATTTTTGAGCAGGATTCAAGGCGTCTCCAGCATCTGGAACGAAAGCATGAGGACCCTGAACATGGTGTTGGATATCTGTACCCTCAGCAAGGCCCAGCAGAAGGGCAGCCTGACCCAGAACCAGTTGTGCTTTTCCATAGCCGGTTTTTGGAGCTAACAAGGTTGCAGCAACAGAAGAATAAAGAACAAATCCCTCAAAATTCCAAGCATGAAGAAACCGTAGATACAACCAGAGGAAGTAAAACACCAGAGGAAGAACAAGCTCCACAGCAACAAATTGCTACTGAACCTAGTATCCATCCAGCTGAGAGCAAAATAATTAGCCCTGTTCAGGCCCCTCAGACTAGTCCTGTCCAAGCTCCTCAAATATCACCACCTGTTATAATAGCCAAAGAATCCTTGCCATCAGTGGAAACAGAATGTGTTGATACTCCTGCCTATAATTTGTTTGATCCTTCCATTAAGGAGGAAGATAAGGAGCATGAACAGCCCTCAGCTCAGCCACTACAGCCTTTGCTAGAGCAACCCTCAGAACCTAATTTTTCAGAATGCCAAGAGTCAAAGATCCCAGTCGGGGAGATGGTATTGAAGACTAATGACTTTGAAAGTGCTCCTGAAACAAACAAAGTGGTTTCAGAACAGCTTTCAAGTAACGAAACACCACCCAGCATTTCACAACCAGAGACTGAGTCTCCAGTTAAGTTTCCAGATTCACCAAGTCCCCTCTCACAAATCTCTTCTGAGCCACATGAAAAGGAACCTGAGCCACCTGTTACAGAAGCTGAATCTATCAATGCAGGTGATCAGAAAGTTGCTGATAATTATCCAGTTGAGGAAGCTGTGTCTCCCCCTCCAAAGTCAAGAAATAAAAAGACTAAAACCTCACCTAGCACACCAGTAACTACACCTCTGCCTGCTACCCCAGACAAACAGAGCACCCGCAAAAGTGAGCGCATTGACAAAGAAAAACTGAAACGCTCATCTTCTCCAAGAGGAGAGGCATCCAAGTCAGTGCCCGATTCAAAGTCAGTAAGTAAGTCCCCTCTGCACAGCATAGAAATGGAGCAAAGTACAGAGCAAAATTCTCAGCCAGTTAGGGCAAGGCGTAGGAATGTGCGTTCTGTTTATGCTACACCAATTGAAGATGAAACTGCACTGCAACCTGGAAAAGACGCTGAATCACCTCGTGTAAGGAAGCGTATAGACAGAGATGTGGGTTCTGATGTAGAGACCGTTGCTGCACCGCCACCGACCTCGAGACGGGGGCGCCCCCCCAAGAATCGACGCCAAGCTGAGGATGTACCAGCAGGAAAAACTGAACGGTCAAAATCAACTGAGTCTAAGGAATTGGATGCCAGTGAGATGAGCAGTGAGGGGGTTCCTAAAGTAGGTAAAGGCAAATGTTCACCCCACACACAAAAAGGAGTAAGTCCAGTGAATGTAACGGCATCTGGAATCGGAAAAAAGGGAGATAAAATGGAGAAAATATCAGAAAGCTCCAAACTCATTACTGAAGAAAACCCTCTTGTTCTTAAAAACCTTACAATTCGGCTTGATGTGACCGAGGTGAAGGCAATGCTTCAGACTAGTGAAGATGAACCTGGAACTGAGGATTCTCCCAAAAAGAGCTCACCTGGTGTGTCTTCAAAGGATGAGGTAATGGAATCTAAATTTGAAAGTGATGCCATGGATGAAGTTAATAGTGAAGGGGAGGCATTGCCTGCTGCAACAAAATCCATTGAGTCAGATGTATCTTTGCTGTCTCGAGAGCTGGAACTTGAGCAAGCTGTTGAGAATATTGCAAAGCTGACAGAAGATGCATCTCCTCCTCCTCCTCCTCCTCCTCCTCCTCAGTTTAAAAGTAACTTGACAAAGGCACAACAACGTTCATTACCTGAAGAACCAGAGCGTGACTCAGAAGAAGAAAAGCCTGCAATTCCATCTAGTGAAACCGAGCTTGCTGCTGCTATAGATTCCATTACAGCAGAGGAAACATCTTGTACCCTGCCACAAGAACAAATCATCAACTCTGTTGTAGATTCAAATGCTGATATACAGACACTTGCACCCAGTTCAAAAGTATCTGAAACCTGTGTTGGCACAGCAGATGTTCAGGAGGAGACTGTAACCTCTCCTAGAAAAGGGTTTAAAGGCAGAGCAAAAGCTTCAAAGAAGGGCAAAGGCCAAAAGGGTGCTGGAAGCAAAAAAGAACCATTCAAAGATGTAGTTTTGGATGCTGAAAACATCCCTGTGAAGTCACCGGAGTCCATACCTGCAGAACTTCCAGCAGTCAAAGAAAGATCACCCACAAGTACAGCTGCTGTCATTACTTCCTCTTCCAAGCAGGTTGTAACTTTAACAGCGCCTAATGCAGACGTTCCAAACGAACCAGAGTTGCCTCTTAAAACTGAGATGGATATCCCAAAATCTTCTGCTCCCAGCAGAAGCCCAACGTCACCCAAGTATCAGCCTTTTTCCTACAAAAACACGTCCCCCTCACTATCTCCAACAAGAACTTGCCTCAAGAATTTGTCCTCATACCCAAGCAGGCTTTCTGTTTCCCCTACAGAGCGTTTCAATCCGCCGAAAGAAGCTGGGGTCCTCTCCCCTCCACAGACCCCTTTAGAGAGCCCAACATTACCCTCAGACACCCCTGTTCATGACGCCAACTCGGGTGATTTGCGTAAAATCCTCACAAAGCCTAGAACTGGCCCAGTGTTGGACATTGCCGCTACATCTGGGAATCTGCAGCCTCATTCTGCAAGGGAAAGTGACATTAAACCAGATGTGGTAACCAGCAAAAGTGCTCATCAAGATAACAGGCAACCCTCTGTTTCAGCCCAACCTGTAGTCCGACAGCCTGCCTCTATTCCATCCCCAGAAACAAAGCAGATCTTCAGTGAGAAGTCGGTCATTTCAGTTATTGCTTCCACTCCTACCTCTGTCATCAGTCGAGTTTGCAATCCCCCTGACTCTGAGGAGAAGCCAAATGCTCCCATTGGAAATCCCTTTCTCGACAAACAACCTCCAAAACAGATTTACCAGCCAAGCTTGGAGGAAAGCAGTACGTACCATGGTCCACCAGTCGGTGAGGAAGGTGGAAATGCTGGTCGTTATATTGTGGAGAGTACATCGCTGAGCACAGGTTCCAGCACAGGGCTGAGAGTTCAGACGTCAGAAGGTGTGGTGGTGCTGAGTCATTCTGGCCAGAAAATGGAGGGGCCACATCGCATAAGTGCCAAAATCAGCCAGATCCCACCGGCCAGTGCTGTGGACATAGAGTCCCAGCAGCTGGTGTCCATGCCCCAGATCAAGCAGGAACACTACAGTGCCTCCCAAACACCATCTTCAAAATGCCCACTTCCTTCAGATCATGGGCATTCAATAAAACCACAACTAAATGTCTCCACAATTAAACAAGAGTCTGCAATGGACAAATTGGAGTCCTCTTACGCCCCAGTTCAAAGTGGAGTTGTTAAATTATTGCAGCAAACGCCTGGCCCATCACAGGTCATGAGTTACCATCACACAGTGATGAAGCACCCCAAGAAGGTAGATGGGTCAGAGTCCCTCAGTGTGGATGGCGTGAAACCCGCCTGGGTCCCAACTATTAGTCCTGCTATAAGTCCTCATCATCCCCCAGCAGCAGGTAACCATGTCGGGTTCATAGCTGGCACAACGACAGATCGAACTCCGTCCCTTATTCAGCCTAAGCAGGAACCGCGATCTCCCCGGAAATCTGGACACCCTCATTCTTCTTTTGCCAAAGTGTCGTCTCCTATTGGCTCCTCATCTCCGAAAGGTGTGTCTATGGTCCTTTCCTCTGGATTACCCTCTCTGTCCCCATATGTGTCCACTGTCCACCACTCTGAGCAGTCTGTGATCATGCCCCCACATAACGCTCACGGGAGCATTGGACGAATGTCGCCACACCGCGTTGGCCCGATGGGGCACCTTACTCAGGGTGAGGTACGAGTGAACACTCCTCCTCTCTCTATGATGAACTATGCCATTCACTCTGACAGCCTCCCCTCCTCTTGGCCACCTGGCCAGCAGAGACCCATATCTCCCCAGGCCGTGGGGAACAGGGAAATGGTCCTCAAGGTTAACACAGCCAATGCAAGAAGCCATGATGGAGGAGAAGAAGAAGCGAGGCGTTTCCACACAGCTCTCGGAAGACCAGCTGCTCAGCTGAAACCAGAATCCATACCAGCAGAATATCGTGGAGCTCTCCCCAGTGGTTTACCCATTGATCGATTCAACATGTCACCAAGAGACATGCGAGTACTCATTCACCACCAGCAGAGCGATCGTCCCACTGCAGAATTACACCAGGTGCACGTCCCCGAGAACATGCCGACGTCTTCAACTCCTACCAGCATGGCGGCATCTCTCTCACCTCGGCCACACTTGTTAGCAAAGGGAGTGTCTGAGAAGGACCCCTCGAAAACATCCGAGCATAGGAGGGCACAGACACCTCCCAGTAAGGAGGGAATGATGGCGATTCGTAGTACAATGCCTCCGATGGCTTCTCCTCAGAGAGTTCAGCTGATGACAGCAGGAACTGGAACGTCCTTTCCTGAATATTCCAACATGTATACAAACCTTCGACCCGCCCACGCTCAGTTTGCTGATAATTCTCCAATGGGGATTAACCAGTCCACCCATAGCATCCCATCGTCACAGGCACAGGTAAGTTTGAGTGTGCATCAGTTTTTAAGTTGACTAGCTTTCAGAGCTGTGCAAATTACATTTGTCCCTTTCGTTTTAAACCAAGGGAGTTCAAGAGCCGGAGTCCAGTCAGCCTCAAGCTGAAGCAAAAGTGGAGCTGGTTGGACATCAGCCTGTGAACATGGTGCAGCTTCTGACGGTGAGTTTCTCATTAACTACACACAGAACGCTTTATTCTGTCCACCCACAACTTCAGATTTGTACCTGTCCTGCCATATTTTCACTATCCCCCATCAAAATAATCAGTTTTTACTTTTAGTAGTGTATTTATTTTCTGTACAAAATGTGAAAATTATAGATTTTATAATATTGCACAATGTTAATCATTAAATGCAAACTGGTTTGTAGTTTCCAACATTCATACTGATGCCTCATTAGTTTTGAAAGCATTTAATTCAGGGTTCGTACAAGGAGCTCAAAGTGCTTGAGTTTCACCGGTTTTCTGTTAGTTTCGTGTTAGCGGCCGCTAAGTTAATAACTAATGATCTTCACAACGGAAGCGAATCAATCAAAGCTAACTTTATCTGGACAATAACTTTATTCTAGATCTGCTGTAAAGCCTAAACAATCTGTTACTGTAATCTCCTATTATCACTGTAAAGCTGCTGTGAAACGCTCTATATTGTTAAAGCGCTGTATAAATGAAGGTGACTTGACTTGAATTTGACCTTTTGAAATGTAAGTCCTGGAAAGCCCTTGAAAACAGCCATATTTATGAAGAGGTCCTTAAAGTGCTTGACTTATTTAAATACAATAGATATGAAATATATTGTATAGCATTTCTCAATATTATAAAATCTATAATTTTCACATTTTGTACAGAAAAATAAAATAATATACACTACTAAAATTGTTACAAAGCATCTTTACAGGAAATTCTATTGAAACAATCCTTATTGTTGATTTTTGTACAGTGACCAGGGAAAGTATTTGATTTCTTAATATCTTTATATTAGAAAACATCACGTCAGGTGTGCCAGCAGAGTCACCAAAGGAGGAGTCCCTCACATCATTGCACACTGAGTCCGAAACCTTCGTATGCATTTTTTCGTATTCGTCATTCGGTGGCTCTGAAACCGATCCGAATTTTTTTTTTTATGACAAAGAAAGTTTTGGAAGTTTTGGAGGCAGTGTGTAGACGTGATTGACACAACGTGAGGTCATATTTATTTTTTAATGTGCGAAAAGTTCGTACTCTGTGTGCAAGGACCTTTACACATCAGCATGTTCCACAAACACACCATTCCTTGTCTTCATCTTCAGCCATCTGTGTGTAGTGAGAATGCGAATGTAGACCCTGAAGATGTGCTGTGTTTTATAACCTGTCCAGAAATACCCTATTGTGTGGCAAGGCCTGCTGGCGCTGAAGAACGACACCGCCGCGGTCCAGCTGCACTTCCTGTGTGGGAACAAGGCTCTGGGCCTGCGGTCTCTGCCTCTGCCGGAGAGCGGGGGGATCCTGCGCATCGTTCAGCGGATGAGGCTGGAGGCGCAGCAGCTCGAGGGCGTCGCGCGCAGGATGACGGTACGTCAGGTCTCCTCTATTTATACAGCGCTTTTCACAGTACAGAGTGTTTCACAGCAGCGTCACAGAGATAACAAGAGAATAATGCAACACAGCTTAAGTTAGTTCAGTGATGGTTCATTTCTGTTGTAAAAAAGTTACTAATTTAGTTCATTAATATAGCCGCTATGGAGAAAACTGTGATGTCATCGTCCAGCTCAGTTCAGTTCTCATATAATGGTGTCAGTGCAGGAGATCAGTAATGTTGAGTATTGAGGGCTATCAGTTCTAGAAATAATCAAATATGTTATATTTTTTTGATGCAAATGCAAACTTATTTTGAGTATGCAAACACATTTTCACTCACCATGACTGCTCTCTCCCTATTGGTTATGAAAGTTTTGTCTGAAAAATCAAGCGGTCTAAACTAATATGTACGAATGGAGTGTGTAAACTTTCAGGCTGTAGACAGAGGACCTGTTACGCCCTCTCTCTAATTCTTGATTGTGACTTCTGGGCTCTACTAGGCTCAGTTCTCCTGCTTGAATGTTGACTCTTTCCTCCATATTCTCCATTGTTGCGGCTCCTCTCTTCCCAGTCTGTCAGTAACGCTCAGGGGTGTGTTTTCCAAAAGCATCGTTAGCCAACTATGATCGCAAGTTCATTCGTTATCAGTATAGTTCAACGAGTCTGTGTTTCCCGAAGCAATAGTTCTAACGAACATTTGGGGTGTGTTTGAGCGACAGATCTTGACCAGTTTAAAAGCAGATTCTTGTTTGCATGTGGACTCAATAAATCCTGATCTTGAGCTGACGTTCAGTATGATCTATAACTTTTATTTAGAATATATACAAATGACAGCTGGAGAAAAGCAGAACAGATGTGAGCTGTAGAAACTCTGTGAGATGATGATGATGATGATGATGATGATGATGTGTGTTGTGTGTCGTCAGGGGGAGAGTGACTTCTGCCTGCTGTTGGCCATGCCATGTGGCGTTAACCAGGACGACGTGTTGAACCAAACGCAGGCACTCAAATCTGCCTTCATCAATTACCTGCAGGCCAAGCTAGCGGCTGGAATCATCAACGTGCCCAACCCCGGCTCCAATCAGGTGCGTGCCCTCTCCTGGAGCCAAGCTCTCCATGCTCAGGTGTCGTCTTCATTAAGATGAACATTAGCCCATGGTTTACTCGTCCTCAAACCATCCTAGGTGTATATGACACTCTTCTTTCAGATGAACACAGTGTTATATTAAAAAAATTTCTGGCTCTTCCTAGCTTTATAATGGCAGTGAATGGCTGTATTTATGATGGATAGATGCACTTTTATGAGCCAGGACATTTTTTTAATATAACTCTGTGTTTGTCTGAAAGAAGAATGTCATATACACCTAGGATGAGTTGAGGGAGAGTAGATCATGGGGTAAATGTAATTTGTGGGTGAAGTATCCCTGTAAAGCGCTATGTTCGTCTCTCCACAGCCAGCGTATGTGCTGCAGATCTTCCCACCGTGTGAGTTCTCCGAGAGTCACCTGTCCCGCCTGGCCCCGGACCTGCTGAGCCAGATCTCCAGCATCTCCCCGCACCTCATGATCGTCATCACCTCTGTGTGATCACACACACACACTCATCCCGGATCTCCAGCATCATGATCGTCGTCACCTCTGTGTGAGCGCACACACTCTGCCCTGCTCGTATTTATTCATCAACTGCAGTTTTGTTCATGGAAACTGGGCGAAAAAACAAAAAAAATCACAGAGCGACAAGTGACATTTTCTTCATTTGTTGATTTTGAGTCTATTTTTTGAAGAGCGAATCATAGAAGTTATTGTAACATAATTATGTGTTTTTAACTGGTCATGTGGTCCCCGTAGAGGATTGAACATTGGGATCGTCTCCGACGGCAAACCGACAGGATCATGGAGTTTCTGGTTTGTCGGACTGTAAATATTTTAAATATTTAAAACCCTGGCGAGAGGAAAGAGCCCGGAGAGTCGGCTTCACCTTCAGGATCTGGAGGAGTGGAGTCAGGCTGGAATCAGAACGCTTTTGTGTTGTAAATACTCCAGACTTCGGGGCTGGCAGCTCTTCGCTGGGTTTATTGGGGCACTTCAAATTTTCTTACTCAAATAAAAAAAAAGTACATAAAACTTGTTTTTTTGTCTCGTTTATTCATCAGAGAAATGGCAAATAAAACAGAAATAAGGTTAAAGTGGTGTTTTTAGCAGATATATCAGGATGTGTCCGTTTACTACAGGAAGTCATGTGTGAAGAAGTGAAAGGCAGGATTGAAGAGTTCAGATGTGAAATGTTTGACAGCGCTTTAACTCTGCGCAATATATATATTTTTTGTTAAATTCTTTTGCTTTTTTTCTAATACTATAACACACATCAGACACACAGGAGGCACAACAAAAGGGAAACTGGAGACTCGATGTAAAACACTTAGACAATCAACTTATTCAAGTCATGTGACTACATTTATATCAGTCAGAAAGAGTTTCAGATTTGATGAAATAATTCCCTCCTGCATCTCACTGAATAGTTCTCTTCTCTAAGGGTACACACACACATCTCACACACACCTGCACATGTGTTTTCTGTGGTAATGTTGAGTGTGTTCAGTGTTTGATGTGGACACTGGACCCGAAGACGGCCACCAGCTGCTGCTCGTACTGCCAGATGTTCCTCTTCAGGATCTGCTTACAGGAGCCCAGGAGACGCTCGAACGCCTGCACGTCGATCACTGACACACACACACACACACACACAGCTTCTGTGTCAAACACTCTTACATCAAAACACATTTACTGGAGAAGACTTTTTTTGCCTTAAATTACAAACATAAACAATCCACTTTATCAGACAAACGGCATCAAATGTACAAAACATGAGATTCAACTGTTCAGATATTTAGTATGAGCAACTTAACATGTAAAATAGTAAGAACCCGCACTAATGAGGTGTTTGTGGAGCTGTTTGATCATAAACTTGGTCCATTTGAGGAAATACCCATAATCCCTTGCACATGAATAATGTAAGGAAGTGTTTGGTCATATTGGCCAAGTGGCAACATTCTAATCTGAAAAATGAAGCCTACCCGGAAGTGCGAAAAACTGCAATACATCGAAAATCCGCTAGGGGGAGGTCCCAAAAGGGAGCAAATGTCCATACACCCCCATGTTAAAATGTCCGTTTTCACAGCATAAATTCATGTTTTTACAGGTTGGTCCCATGGACTTTTATTGTATTTTTCGATAGGTTCCGAGTGCCTGACAACTGTGAGGGGGGTGAATTTTTTTCTAACTCGTTAGTTTAGATCGTATTTAGATATAAAATGTATGACAAATAAGGGCGTGGTTAACTTTGATTGACAGCTTGATTGACAGCTGATAACGAGCATAGGCTGCGCCAAGGAGAATGACAACATAAGAAGCGCCATTTTTTAATATACAGTTGAAATATAATACTACTGTTTCTGTATCATAAAATGTAGTTTTAAGAGTTTTTCAGGCGAGAATGTAGTTGTTTAAAGCTCAAATCTGTGGTTTATTTATAAAGATTTATGAAAATTGTATCCAGGTTGTGAGATCCAGCGATGACCGGGCGCTCGGCGCTCATGTACCCCGCCTGGAACAGCCTTTCCTCGGCTAGTCGTTCTGAGGTTTGCCGCTGACTCTGACGTCTCTGTAGTGGTTAAACATGAGATATAATTTGTCTTGTGTAACGTTATATCTAAAGGGCGATTTTTGGTCTCGTGAATCTATAATTTGTTCCCTGGCCAATCGTTTTGGCTGAGGGGAAGTTTCATAACTTTATAAGCTATTTAACTTTACCATTGTAAGGATAGACTAGAGCGCTGACTTTGTATGTTTGACTGAATTGTTTGCATTATTTGTATAGCTTCTTGTACCATTTACTTATACTTTTATAATGGCTAATATTGATAAAAACTGAAATTTAACAAAAAGAGACTGGGTTGAGTTTTGTCATTTTAAATTTTAATACAACGAAGATGATCTGTAATGTTGTTTACTGCAACATCTGTTGTTTAGTACAAATGCACATATTGCCTGGACCATATTAAAATGTTTAATAGTTTTATATTATATTTAAACGAAAAGAGGCAGGTTTGTGTTTTATATTTCGTTTTGTTATAAATAGGCAAACGTTATATGCAGTGAATATAATCAATACGCGTTGCCTGAACCACATTTGTGTGGCTATAATGTTTAAGATTTCTTTAAATGAAAACGAAAAGAGGCAGTGTGGTGTTTTATAACATATTTCGTTGCCTAAAATATACATACAGAGATAACCAGAGTAGCAGAGCGAGCTGAGTGACGCGCTGTACCATTTGCAGAATAACCGGACTCGCCTCCTTTACCCATATATGGATTGGCCAGAAGGTGGGCGGGGTTAGGATTTCCCAAGATTTTCCAAGATGGCGCCGCCCATACCCCCCATAAACGGCTTCAAAACCGTTCTTCAGAAAGTCTATGGGTGACGTCACAGACGCTTTGTCCATATTTTTTACAGTCTATGATATTGGCATTATGAGGACGGTATTTAGTTTTATAATGTTGGTTTGTTTGACGTCACATCAGCATGATTCGTCTTCAATGCTTTCATTATATTTAACTGTAAATATGAATCCACGGGTGTATTCGGACTGAAAGCGGTTCATGAATCTGCTTGAACTTACAAAAATGTTGGTTTCTTTATTTTGTTTCTAATTATTGAACTTCTCAGGGTCGAACAAACTCATTTCATGGCAACACTTGACTATAAGGTTTCATTTGTTAACATGAACTTACAATAAACAATACTTCTACCGCATTTATTATTCTTAGTCAATTTCAACATTTACTAACACATTCTCTGTTATCTCTATCTGTTAACTAATGCGGTGTGAACATGAACATTTGTATTAACTAACATTAACAAAAAATAATAAATGTATTGCTCATTGTAAGTTTGCTGTATTACTGTAGAAAGGTTGATTTAACTCGAGTGAACAAACTAAAAACTAAAAAACTTCTAACAATGGTTTAATAAGCAAGACAGATCATTAGAGCGTATGACTAAGATCATAATGCGGCATGTTGTCCTGTTATGATGTTATGATGTTATCCTGTATAATGTTATCCTGTTATGATGGTTAGTCTAGTTTAGAAGGACATCGATGAGATCAAACTTCAACATGCAGAATAGAAAACAACAACAATCAACTAAAAACAAACAACTACTGTAAAAGTGACACCAGAAGCAACAGTATACTAAAATGTTAACTATTTTTACATCTAAACAAACTAGAACATTGTTTCTTTAAACGAATTAACATGTAAATCAAGATATTCATAGAAGTTTCACAGGCGCTCTTTAATCTGGTGTGAAATTGACACAAATGAAATAAAATGTTGAGTTGGAAACATAAAGTGTTTGAGTTTTCTGATGGTTATTGACTCAACCATTGAACAACTGAACGAACTTTGTATGTCTGAAATTTGCATGGAAATTAACAAAAAACAGATTTAAAAATAATATAGTAACTTGTACCAATGTTTTTCATTGTATACCTAAAGGACAGTTAGTAGCGTTTGATGAGGAAATAGCGGATTTAAAGTGGAACGAGATATTATCTTCTAAGGATATAGATTATGGTTGTAATAAATGTTTTAATAGAATTTAATTTCTGGAAGCGGATGAAGAATAGGGATTCAGCATTAGGGAAAAGCTATGAAGTCTGGAAGAGACTCTTGGCTCTGTTGTAAAGGTCTGTGAAGTAAAGTTATTCGAGAGCTGTGAGGAGCCTAATCCAGTTATTATCTCCATCTAATGAACGAGGCAAAAGGCAATAGCAAGTTCATTTGGAAAAACATAAATACTCTTTTACGGAAGGAACCAAATTTTACAGGAGATCTTAAGTTTAAAGTTCAGGGAGAGCAAATTGACGATGATTATGCCATTGCTACTACTTTTAATAGTGTTTTTATTAATTCAGTTAAAGAATTAGGGGGAAAACTTGCAAGAAGGTAAATAAATATTAGTCCGATTGATGATGTGGGTAAAGGTTTTAATCTAACCAAGACAACAGTATGATCTCAGGCACTGTAATGTGCTCTGGCCCACTTCCTGTTCGCAGGAGTGATGAGATAGTTAGTAGATTGTCCTCACTCAATGGCTGGCTGTCTAAGTGGTGTCCGCAAAATAATATAGAATAAAAAAAATAATTTTGGATTATATCTGGATTACTCACATAAGAGTATGACTGATTATATTTAATGATCAATGTTAGTCTTAAAAGAGCTGCAGAAACTTACCCAAGAGAAACCCTGACGTCAGACAGAACATTATAGAATATCAGAAACTTTAAACACATCTACGACATCTATTAATGCTATATTATGTGCTCATAAAGAACACAATATTAAATTGTTCAAGTGCAAGGGATTATGGGTACTGAACTGTGTCATATTTGACTCACGAATGGGGAAACGATCCTTAGCTCTCGAGTGAAGAACTAACTGTTGGTATCGTTTATCGAAAATATAAATCATAATTAGTAATTATAAACATTGTTTCGGTCATAATCAGCTATTGATATGACTATATAAAACATAAGAGCAGATTTCACTGGTGCAATCTGATGATGTTTCAGTTTGAACTTCAGCTGACACTGAACACTAGACACGTTTGTTCATCAAGTATTTCTTCAGTATTTATGTCTGCATGCATTAATATTAGGGGTGTAACAATATATCGTGTCACAATATATCGCAATACAAAAATGAAACAATATGTATCGTGAATAGTGGGAGAAAAAAATTAAAGTTTTTAGTGTCAGTACTAAATTAAACTACTATTTATAATGTTGAATATAATGTACAATAATGCAATGGGGGAATATGTGGGTCCTGATAATGCCAAATGTCTGATGTTACCAGTAAAAGTGGCCTTCATTATTTTACATTTATCTAGTCAGTGACAGATTGCAAACATATTAATCTAAAATAAATCTGTATTTTCAGCTTCTGAATCATGAATAATGTTATTCTGGTGTCTCTATTGTCCTGTGCTTTGGGTTTCCAGCACCAAGTCCAAGTCTATTCATTTACACACACAATGTAATATCAAATTTAGCATTTTAATCAACAGTAAATGTTTTGTTAACCTTTTATCATATGTCTTAGAGTATCGCAATAATATCATATCGTGAGTTCAGTATCGTGACATGAGGGAATCGGTACACCCCTATAATATACCTCATAATTCTGAATAAATCAGACTGTGTGTGTGTCGAGGACATCAGACCTTATCAAACCCGAACTATCTCTCTATGAAAGCAAGCGGTTGAAGAGCTGAATGAGCGTCTGGTGTTCTCACCTAAACACCGGGTCTCTCCTGCCGCGTACACCGATGCTGCCCGCGGTTTATTGGTGACCAGCGCCAGCTCGCCGAAGTACTGTCCCCGCGTGCAGCGCGCCACCTCCAGCTCCTGGCCTGACCTCTGACCTGTGCCAGTCTATGGAGACAGAAGTGTGTGAGCGCGAGACGGGCCGAGGACGATGTGTCCGTGTGTGTGAGGTTCTTACTCTGCTCCTGATCATGATCCTGACCTCTCCAGACTCCACGATGTAGAAGCAGTCGGCCGAATCTCCCTGAGGAACCACAGAACACCTTATTATTTAACCACGCCCAGATAGCACACGTACGTCTGCAAGATGTCTGTTAAAGATCACTTCATCTGGAAAGCATCTGCTGTTTACGAACATCTGATAGACATCTTTAAGATGTCAGTTTAACATACATTCTAAATCATTACATCTTAAAGACATCTTCTAAATGTCTATTTGACATCTGACAGGAAACGTCCTATAAACGTATTGCAGATGAGCAAACACTCTTAAAAATACGTCTTCCAGATGTAAACACGCACATCAAATAGACGTCTCCGTGATGTACGTGTGCTAGAACACCTGCTCATCTCTAAACTACAGCGAACAAAACTGTCATAAACATCCAATGTACTGCAGAACACACAGAACGGCACAGAGTTTGAATAATCAGATTGCGATATGGACCAGTGTGTGTGAATATTAAAGCGCAAAAAGTTGGGTTTAACTTGAAGAAATTGTGATCGAAATGTATTACTATTGTACAGTAGAATGTACCTCTCAAAGTAATATGAGTACTTTGAATAAATGTAAAGTTTTTATATTTTAAGTTTTTTTTTTATTGTTTTAGTTTCAGTTTCAGTAATGACCCTCAACACAACGGAGAATTTCTGAAAACATCAAACATTTCATAGGGCTGTATTATTGATAAAAAAAAAATTTTAAAAAAAAGATAAAATTATGAAATTGTTCAAGTTTCATGAATTCAATTGATTAGAAATGAAAACACAGGATTTGGGGAAAGTTTTTTGTTAAACTTTTAACAAATTGTTTTTAAATTGTAAATGTTTCATGATTTCAATTAATTAGACATGCTTTTTGATTACCAACAACAAATTTGTGAGAAAATCAAAGGTAATTTGTGAGAAAATCAAAGATAATTTATGAGAAAATCAAAAATTTGCGAGAAATCAAAGAAAATTTGTCAGAAAATCAAAGATTGTTTGTGAGAAAATCAAAAATTTGCGAGAAATCAAAGAAAATTTGTCAGAAAATCAAAGATAATTTGTGAGAAAATTAAAGATAGTTTTTGAGAGAATCAAATGTAATTTGTAGAGAATTAAAGGTAATCTGGTAGAGAATCAAAGGTAATCTTGTAGAGAATCAAAGGTAATCTGGTAGAGAATCAAAGGTAATTTGGTAGAGAATTAAAGGTAATCCACCTGCCGTATGATCAGCTCTCCGTCTCTGAAACTCTTCATCCCCAGGACGTCGACGATCTTCATGCGCTCGGAGACCTGAGAGAGAGAGAGAGAGACAGAGAGAAAGGGTCATGAAGCGAACGGCACAAGCGCAGTGAAGGTCTCGACTCGACACACCTGCAGTGACTTGAGCAGAGGCACGCTCTCGATGAAGTGCTCGTACATCTTCCTCTTCTTGGCATTATTCCTCACGATGAGTCTGTGGAACGTGGCTCTGTCCTGACGGCACAGAATCACAGTGTTTCACAATCACTAGGACTCATTCATCAATACGCAGTGAAGCACAACAGGCAACAGCAGACTAGCAATTTTATTCAGTTTTGGTAGTTTTAGATTATTGTTTTAAGAGCAACAAACTTTGCTAGTGTTCTGAAAACTTGAGTCTGATTCGAGACACGAATGCAGGGCCCTATCATACACCCGACGCATGTGTTTTTAAGTAGTTTCAGCCTGATGCAGTTTTCATTTTTCATGTCCTGCTGTTGTTTAAATAGCAGTTTTTTTTGCTCCTATTTGTGAAATGCCAAATTCCTCAATGTAAATAGTGAATCCACCATGGTGCGAGCGCAACTGGCTTTTAAAGGGAATGGGAGATGAGACTCTGATTGGTTTATTGCACGTTACGCCCAAAACACACCCATTACTCATTAAGAGAATAGAGACAAAACACACCCATTACTCATTAAGAGAATAGGGACGACCCTTTTAGACCATGCGCCGGGAGCGCCGACCATTTGTCCCGTCGTTAAACTAGCAAAAGTGGATTCGGACACTTGCACCGTGCGCTTTAGACCATGAGCTTAGATCGTTAAAATAGGGCCCCTAGGACTCATTCATCAAGAAATGTGCGAAGAGTGAAACACAGGAAGCTGAAGCTGCAGAGCAGGAAGTGACCTCACCAGCGCCCACAGCGCCCCCTCCTGAGCAGCCCTGATGGTGGCGGCCCGCGGCGTGTTGTACATGAGGGCGAGTTCACCGAAGCTGCCTTTATTATCATAGCGACCCACACAGCAGCTGGAGCCGTCCTTCTGGATCAGGATATCAAACACACCCCTGCAGAGAGACAGACAGGTGTCACAGAGACAGACGGGTGTTAGAGAGACAGACGGGTGTCAGAGAGACAGACAGGTGTCAGAGAGACAGACAGGTGTCAGAGAGACAGACGGGTGTTAAAGAGACAGACAGGTGTCAGAGAGACAGACAGGTGTCAGAGAGACAGACAGGTGTCAGAGAGACAGACAGGTGTCACAGAGACAGACGGGTGTTAGAGAGACAGACGGGTGTCAGAGAGACAGACGGGTGTCAGAGAGACAGACAGGTGTCAGAGAGACAGACAGGTGTCAGAGAGACAGACGGGTGTTAAAGAGACAGACAGGTGTCAGAGAGACAGACAGGTGTCAGAGAGACAGACGGGTGTCAGAGAGACAGACAGGTGGCAGAGAGACAGACAGGTGGCAGAGAGACAGACGGGTGTCAGAGAGACAGACAGGTGGCAGAGAGACAGACGGCTGTCAGGTGTCAGAGAGACAGACGGGTGTCAGAGAGACAGACGGGTGTCAGAGAGACAGACGGGTGTCAGAGAGACAGACAGGTGTTAGAGAGACGGCAGAGGATCGTCTCACCTCTCGATGACGTAGAAGTTATCGCCATCGTCCCCCTGGTTAATGATGCTGTCGTGTGGTTTGACCAGCACCTCAAACATGCTGTCTAACACCTCAGCGAACTGATCCTGAGACAGACAGACAGACAGACAGGTGTCACACATGCGCTGGTGTCCCGCGTGTGCAGTGTGTGAAGGCTGACATTCACCTGCTCCAGTGTTTTGAACAGCAGTATGTCCCTGCAGGCCTCCTGTAGACGCTGACGCTGAGCCTCTGTTTTATAGTGAATCACCTTCGCCTCGCCGGCCTCGTCTTCGTCTTCATCAGGGTTATAAGCCTCCGCACACACTGAGGAACACAGTCAGTGTCTCACACACCACTAACAGCTCAAGATACCACAGGGCTTCATGAAAACACACATTCACTGAGATAAAATTAAATACAAAAAGATTAACTTCAGCTAGTTGGCAAGGCAACCTTTCTCATTTTCAGTTTGTTTGCCTTGAAGTACTAGAATAACTAAAACCAGAGCCATAGAGAGAAAGAGTTGCGACACTCCCATAGACCTCCGTTGTAAAAAATGGCGGCGCTTTTAACCGCCTACTTCCGGGATTTGAAGATCGGATTAGTTCCAAACACTGTCATTTGGGCGTTGGACACCATTCACTTACATTGCTGCGCGTCGAGTTGTTCCAGAGGTAAGTTGCTGAAATATCGACCTCTTTTGAATTGTCAACTGTCTATATTGTATCAGAGGCCCTTTGCGATGCTTATACTGGTCTTCATTTGTACATGCACAGCGTAATTATTTATATTTTATGTTGGTTGTTTCAACCAATTTTCAAGCACTGCCTGCTAGCTTGCGCGAGTTCGTCAGCTGTGACAGTAAGAGTTCGGTAATGAATCGCTAACACCTTTATAGCAACTTTTATTTAATTTAATTTTTTGGGATATAACTTTTCATTATGTTTTGTTGTCTTGAGTGAAGCGGCTTGTGAGAACAATGCTGGACCTCTAGGATTGTTATGGCCATCACCAGTCCTGTCTGTTTCATGGATCACCTGCCCCTGGTTTTTGTTTTTCTTGTTCACACACACTCACACAAGCACACATTTTTGTTGTCTGCCATTGTTTAATAAAAAATATTTTATTTGAAAACCTTCATTTGTCTTCAAGTGTTGTTAGTTAATTGCTTAAGTTACAGCTACCCTTACTCTTAGCCTACTCTGTACACTAACCCAGAGCCATAGAGAAAAATCTTCACTCTGCACTTGCCTATATACCCAAACATAAATTCGTTTTTAATCTGTTATAGTTTTGATAATATGTGTATGGCTTAATCTTAAAATTATATTCTTAGTCTTAACATGATCATGTTTCACGTTGTGGTCCTGGGGTGGCCACTTTCATCAGAAGAAGTGAGCTATAGCTTCTAAGCGAATTCTGAACGGACCGCCACGGCAGACCTCTTTGCGTGATCACGAAGGTAAGCTAATGGCTGAATCGGAATTTATAAGCAAAATCACGGGAATCAATAGCCTAATACAGCCCAGTTGTGCTAAAATAAATATCATGAGACGTCTATGGGATCAAATTCCCGCCAAATGTATAGCGATCACGTATAAAAAAATAATAAGCGTGAATCAAAAATTTAAAAACACATGTAAAAATATATTGCACAAACTGAAAAAAAAGAATGCAAAATGATCAGAATAGCAAACAACGTGGTCACGGATCAAAATATAATAAGCGTGAATCAAGAAATAACAAGCATGAATAAAAACTTTAAACACATTAAAAGTTATTTTGCAGAAAACTTAAACTTATGGTCATGCTTTCTTAAAAAGTATGTTTTCTTTGGTTTTATTACTGTGTACTTTGTGCTTTCTTGCATTTTCTGCTCATATTTTACTCTTTTGTACGCTTGTGCTGTTTTTCTCTTCGCTCTTCTTTCTATGTTCTGCGCTTGCTTTCCCAAATGTTGCAGTTCGAGTTTCATGTAAATTAGGGCGGGCTTAAGCGTCACCATTGGTCCACTAGTTCTAGATTGACAGCTACTCCTCTAGCCAATCAATCGAAGAGGGGAGTTGACGTCACACCAATGCGACTCGTGGCTACTGATGCTTACTTGTTATACAGGGGAAGATGACCATCAACTCAGTTGGCAAAAAAATGTCCGTGGCAGGACACCTTTAAACTGCATGTGTGCCTGCAACTCAACCTGTTGCCGGTATATACGTATACCTAGCAATATGGTATCATTAAATTCGTCATCCTAACGATGACCTGTTACAGTTATGCCTGTCTGATGATCCATCATTCACCTCTAATGCACTGGACCCACCTGGCACCGCGAGCGTCGATCTTCTCCGAGCAGTAACTTGCCACCACCTACTGGCCGTTTTACTTTCATATTTAATCAATAACAAGGATGGGTAATGTCGGTCCTGGGTGCAGAGTTTAGCTCCTCCAACCCTAATCAAACACACCTGAACCAGCTAATCATCGTCTTTAGGATATTTAAGACAGGTGAGGTTTTTAATCGGAGTTGACGCTAAACTCTGCAGGACAGAGGCACTCTAGAAACAACGTTACCTATCGCTGATGGAGATGTTGCTGTATTCAAACTTTAAGCTATATTTAAAACATTAATCCTAAAGTAATATGCAATTATGTAGCTATGTAAGTAAACACAATAAGTTTGTAATAAATCACTGTATTAAATTCAACTGGTTTCTGTATATCTTCTCTGTAACACAATCATTTTCAATAATCTTGTCAAATTTGGCGAGGTTAATAAAAAAAAAAGGTAGGCAATGCGTAGCGGTGACAGGTCAAAGTCCTAAAGTCTTCAGACAATGGCCACATTAACATTCTCATGTATCTCAAAAAAGATGAATTTAATTATTTATGTCCAGAGTTCAGATGGCTTTACTGCTTGAAAGTCTTTGTAAAGTTAAATTGAACTGCCGTCTTCCCTGTAATATTCACGTAAGCACTGAATATTTGCGACACTGATTTACGGCGCCACGGCAAGGTTGCTGGGGGATATTGGTTTGGCGCCAGAGTTACTTGCACTATGTGACATGTGTGACATGTGAAGACGGCTGCACGTTGGCTAATAAAAATCCCAAGTTTGTTCGGTACTCGCTGTACGTCTCCTTATAGGACTGCACGCCCTGTGCAATATAAGTAGTAAAACAAGAACAAGACATGGTGTCAGAAGAAAAAGAACTAAAATGGATTTTGCAGCAGTACCATCGCCGCACATGAATTGGGAATCGTCTAACTTACCAGATGCATGGCGTAAGTTCAGACAACATGCAGAGCTCATGTTCGCGGGTCCGTTGAAGGCACGAGGTGAAGACGAAAAGTGCAGTTATTTGCTCCTGTGGATAGGGGAGAAAGGAAGAGATATCTTCAACACATGGGCGCTGACGACAGATGAAGCAAAGGTACTGAAAACATATTACGACAAGTACGAAGCATATGTGATGCCCAAAACAAACACAATTTTCGCCAGATATAAATTTCATGAGCGAATTCAAGGAGCCAACGAAAGTTTTGAGCAATTTATGACTGAACTAAGACTATTAGTGAAAGACTGTGCTTATGCAGACAGCGAGGAAATGGTTAGAGATCGCATTGTGTTTGGCATTCACTCTCCGCGAGTGCGAGAGAAACTGTTGAGCGTCGGCTCGGAATTAACATTAGACAAGGCCATGGATATAGCCAGATCACACGAAGTTGCACAAGCTCAGCTCAAAACGTTTGCAAACAACGCATACAACCCCCGCGATCAAGCAGTGCACGCAGTCATCTCGCAGAAAGAGTCACAGAAGCGAACAGTAAAAGCTGGAATGAAAGCCTTTCATCGGAGCAGCAATGACGTTGCGGAGCGCGGCAGAAATTGCGGTTACTGTGGCAACCAGGCTCACGGTCCATCCGGAAAATGCCCTGCAAAAGGTAAACAATGTGGCAAATGCGGGAAACCCAACCACTTCGCCAAAGTGTGTCGTTCTGATTACAAAAGGAATGTTCATACAGTGAGCAAAGATGCTTCCCATGATGAAGAAGACCCACATGCAGAGTTTTTCGTGGATGCAGTCATTGCAAAAGTCATGTGACACAGAACAAGCATTTGCAGACATACTGCTGGGAGAAGAAAAAACTGAAGTTAAGTTTCAAGTTGGACACCGGAGCTCAGGTGAATGTCATTCCACTGCACACATTTAATATGCTAAAAGGTCAGTGCAAGCTCACACCGACTAAGCACAGCCTCACTGGATATGGTGGTCAAATGCTCACAGTAAAAGGGACATGTGTGTTGCCGTGCAGATACAAAGACAGGGAAACACTGATGAATTTTTACATAGTCAACACCCAAGCACCGCCTGTGTTAGGTCTAAAAGCATGCCTGGACTTGGACTTAATCAAGCTAGTGCTCTCAGTGAACGCACTTAAAGAGGACAAGTCCATCATGGAGGAATATGCTGATGTATTTGATAGCATTGGATTATTCCCTGGGGAGTGCACAATCCATCTAAAACCCGATGCAACTCCAGTTGTTTATCCACCGAGAAGGATACCTCTGGCTCTGCGTGGCAGACTGAAAGAAGAGCTGCAAAATATGGAAAAACAAGGAGTCATAGTCAAGGTAACAGAGCCTACAGACTGGGTGAACGCACTTGTGGTCGTGGAAAAACCGCGAACTGGCAAACTCAGAATATGCTTGGATCCCCGCGACCTCAACAAAGCTATCAAGCGTCCACACTACCCCTTGCCAACGATAGAGGACATCACGCCCAAGCTAACGGGTGCGAAATACTTCAGTGTTTTAGATGCCCGTTCAGGGTACTGGGCAATAAAACTAACAGAGGAATCGTCCAAGCTGACGACATTCAACACTGTACTAGGGCGATACAGATTTCGTCGCCTTCCATTTGGCATCATTTTAGCTCAGGATGAATTTCAACGCAAAATCGACTAGACATATGAAGGTCTAAATGGTGTCGTTGCAATCGTCGATGATATCCTGGTTTACGGACGAACCAAAAAGGAACATGACGACAACTTGCACGCAGTACTGCAAAGGTCCCGTGAGAAAGGTGTGAAGCTCAACAATGAGAAAAGCATTGTGAGTGCCTCTGAGGTTCGCTACTTCGGTCACTGCTTATCCGCTGAAGGAGTCAGGCCAGACCCTGAAAAGGTCTCAGCGATCAAGCACATGGAGCCACCAAAGAGCAAGGCGGAGCTCGAAACAGTCCTGGGAATGGTAAATTACCTGTCCAAATTTGCACCCTGCTTATCAGACATCAATGCACCACTTCGTCAGCTGCTCAAACAGTCCAGCGAGTTCATATGGGATTCCCAGCACGACACCGCATTCCAAAAAATGAAAGATCTCATTACTAAGGAACCTGGACCCGTACTTGCGTACTATGACCCACAGAAAGAACTGCACCTTCAAGTTGATGCATCGAAATATGGCCTCGGTGCAGTCCTGCTGCAGGACGGGAAGCCGCTCAGCTATGCTTCAAGATCACTGACCGAATGTGAAGTTAGCTATGCTCAAATAGAGAAGGAGCTCTACGCGGTTTTATTCGGCTGCAAGCGTTTTCATCAGTACGTATATGGCCGGAAAGTCATAGTGGAGTCTGATCACAAGCCGCTTGAAGCAGTGATGAAAAAACCACTAGCCGCTGCTCCGCCGTGACTTCAAAGAATGATCCTGCAACTCCAGAAATATGATATCACTATCACACACCGGCCAGGAAAGGAGATTCCTGTGGCAGACACCCTCTCTAGAAAGTTCATAGATGCAGAGAACGACAATCTCAGTGAAGGAATGGACATGCAGGTCCACATGGTATACAAAAGCTTACCTGTCAGTGACACAAGGCTGCAACAGATCCATGCTGAGACTGAGTTGGACAGCCAGCTTGTCCAGCTCAGACAGGTGATTCTGGATGGATGGCCTGGAGAGAGGAGAAAATGCCCTGCAGACATCAGCGACTTCTGGAATTTCCGAGATGAACTGTCATTGACCAACGGAATCATTCTCAAAGGTGAGAAGATAGTCATACCCTCCTCACTCAGAGAAGATATGCTCACACGCATTCACGTCGGTCACATGGGCATAGAGAAGTCGAAGCAAAGAGCACGAGATGTGTTATTCTGGCCAGGAATGTGTAAACAAATAGAACACATGGTCGAAAGATGCGATGGAGCGACGCTGTTCAAACACCGAAGGAGCCCATGATTCCTCATGAAATTCCAACCAGACCATGGCAGGTGATAGCTTCAGACCTCTTTACCTGGAACAGCGAAGAATACATGGTTACAGTAGACTACTATAGCCGCTTCTTTGAATTGGATAAACTCAACACCACCACAGCTGCCACTGTCATCAGCAAACTCAAAGTCATTTTTGCAAGACATGGCATCCCAGAGAAAGTTGTATCCGACAACGGTCCACAATATCGGGGCAAGGAGTTTGAAGACTTTGCAAAGACATGGGGTTTCATGCACACCACCACGAGCCCCCATTACCCCCAGAGCAATGGTTTGGCTGAGAAGACTGTGCAGATAGCAAAATCGATCTTGACAAAAGCCAAGATGGACAGGAAAGATCCCCATCTCAGTTTGTTAGAGTATAGGAATACACCTGTTGACAACTTCAAGTCACCTGCCCAGCTTCTCATGAGTCGCAGACTGCGATCCATACTGCCAACCACCATCAAGCAGCTCCTACCCGAAATTGTCAGTCTCAAAGAGGCACGCTCTAAAAGAGTAAAGCAGCAGCAGCATCAGAAAAAGTATTACGATCGCTCGACTCGTCCACTGTCACAGCTTCACACTGGACAACGTGTTCGCATTCAAGAGCACGGACTCTGGAAACCAGCTGTCGTTGTGCACCCTGCCAATACACAAAGATCATATCATGTTTGCACTTCAGATGGTCGGGTGTATCGCAGAAACCGTCGTCATCTTCTCAGCACAAAAGAAGAGCCTGTGAAAAATACCTGCGTTTCTGCAAACATAGAGGAAGAGCAAAACAGCACTGCCTCATCAATGCTTCAGGTACACACTGAAGTACCAGCACAGCATTCAAATGACAGAGAGATCCAGCCCATACAATACTATACCAGATCGGGTCGGGCAGTGCGACCGAGAACAATCCTTGATTTGTGATTGGTATTTCGTCTGGGGTGTAGGCGGATCGCTGCCCCTATGAGAGAAATGGAATCTAAGATCTGGTATGGGCTGTCTGAGAATAATGGATGTTTTGTTCGGAAGTATTGTTGCAAAGTGTGTGATACGTTAAGTGTCAGAGGTGTTTAGATGTTTTGTGAAATACAGCAACCTCTGTGTTTATGCTAGGGTAATGTTTCAGTGATTTGAGTATGCATACTGCATTGACTTAATGTGTTTTTTTTTTTTATTCTTTCAAAAGAAAGGAGATGTAATATTCACGTAAGCACTGAATATTTGCGACACTGATTTACGGCGCCACGGCAAGGTTGCTGGGGGATATTGGTTTGGCGCCAGAGTTACTTGCACTATGTGACATGTGTGACATGTGAAGACGGCTGCACGTTGGCTAATAAAAATCCCAAGTTTGTTCGGTACTCGCTGTACGTCTCCTTATTTAGGAGTAGTAAAACAAGAACAAGACATTCCCCTGTATAAGTAAGTGCAGCACTCCTGAAAAAGAGTAAGGATTAAAGAAAAATGAAATAAAAGAGAGCGCAGCAGTGCTTCTTTGTTGTTATATTTACTCAGAACGAAGTGCATCACGGGCGCGCACCACCCACTGAAGTGTGCGGTGACGTAATCACGCTGGTATGCCAAGCGAAAATAATTAATTTAATAAATGCACATAACAAAGCACAAATAAGAAATCGAACAGTATATAAAAGTATTAGAAAAATAACATTTTAGTATATTATAATGGAATTGAAGAAATTGTACAAACATAAACAGCTCCTACATAAGCATCAGTAGCCACGAGTCGCATTGGTGTGACGTCAACTCCCCTCTTCGATTGATTGGCTAGAGGAGTAGCTGTCAATCTAGAACTAGTGGACCAATGGTGACGCTTAAGCCCGCCCTAATTTACATGAAACTCGAACTGCAACATTTGGGAAAGCAAGCGCAGAACATAGAAAGAAGAGCGAAGAGA
>CM038625.1:1367500-1370000 GCA_021554675.1 Leuciscus idus | reverse complement strand
CCTGTCCTCGAACCGACGATGTGGTACTTGTCTCCGGACTCGGAGTGTACGTTAACGTTAGTCTTCATTAGAGTCAACAATGTTTTCATCATGGAAACTCTTACATGCAAAACACCGTATATGTTATGAATCTTACACGAAATTCATCTTCATCACAGTGTAACTGATGGTAATGGAAAAACGTGTATCAATGCAACCTGTTTTTAGTTTTGCCTTATAAATATAGCTCGTTACCGAATGAAACTTTACCATTATCGATATGCTAGCTTGATAGTGAGTACTAAAAGAAATCTTATTTGTTTATATTCATAGTGATAAAGTTAGGTATTTTATTACATGTGATTCTGACATGATGTCACTGTATGTACTGCGCTCCTTCCTCTCCACTCGTCTCAGGTAATAAATGCGTCTTGTTCCAGCCTGAGCGTTTGGCGTCGCGCGTTCATGTGTTTTGGGGGCGTGGCTTTGGAAGGAGCTCAGAAGGGAGGGGGTGGAGTGAATGGAGTGAAAGCTGTGTTTATTGCAGATTAAAAGGTCTACAGTCACTCGATTTTTTAATTTTCTTTTTCAGAGTACTTACATTTTAATTATGTATTGGTATATAAAGACAGTTTAAACAAATTTGGAATGTTTTTTTTTTTAGAAAAATGATTACCTACCCTACCTTTAACAAGCAGAATCACTGAAGAAAAGAGAAACACAAGAACTATAAGTGACTTCAGCCAGTCTCAGACGAAATCAGCTGAAGATAAAAGAAGTTAAATCTCTCGATCTCAGCAGAGGAGGATTACACAACTCCGCAAACATCAGTACCAGTTCCACCAATACCAATGTTGTGAATTAACAGAGGATTAGATATTGATATTTTATTGACACCGTTTTGTCACCATTATGATGATCGGTGTTTCCTTTAGTCAGCCAGTTTGACTTTTTATATGAGTTTGTGGTCTTTGTAACAGTAACACCAAAACACATCATTTGTTGCAAAGTAAACCACAAACAAAGATGATCAGGTTATAATAGATAAAGTAGAATAAATCACTTATCTTATCCCTGACCAAATGTGGTTATTTGTTATTAATAGACTATATTCACCAACAATACTTTCTTGCAACAGATCCGACATTCAGAATGTTCAAAATGTTCACATTTTTGAATTTTAAAATGCATTATGGGAAAGCAATCTTTAGACATGACCTCTAGTGATGTGACATTAGAGCCGAGGCGTCGGAGCTCGTGGTCCGGATGAAGCCGTGGTTCGAGGCTTGTGTTGTTAATCACGTGCGCGATTCATTTGGCATGTCCGAACCCACAGATCTTACTTTACAAGCAAGTTTTCACTCAGACTTATTCAATTACATTTTTAAATACCCAGTCATACACTCACACACACTATTAGGCTTTTTTGTGCACGTAACATGAATCTAGGGAAAGCGTGGTGGCTGCTTCTTTCAGGATTTTGGCTGCCCTGTTGTTTCCCAAACCCCAGATGCAATGTTTGCAACTCTCTCAAAGCTTTGAATCTATTTCTGAAACAATTATGGAAAAGCCTCAGTGCCTCGTGAGGCTTCATTTGCCCATCCCTAACAAACACACAGACATCAAGAATCAGCATATGAAGCTCAACAACGGTGACATGCTTCACGCAGCAATGGATGCTGGGAGCCAATTTAGTATAAAACTCATGGCTCCCATCATGCACTGCGGCATGAAGCATGTCACCATTGTTGAGATTCATATGCTGATTCTTGATGTCTGTGTGTTTGTGGGCGTCGAGGGTGAGGGTGAGGGCGAGGGCGAGGGCGAGGGTGAGGGCGAGGGTGAGGGCGAAGGCGAGGGTGACGGCGAGGGTGAGGGTGAGGGCGAGGTCGAGGGTGAGGGCGAGGGTGAGGGCGAGGTCGAGGGTGAGGGCGAGGGCGAGGGTGAGGGCGAGGGTGAAGGCGAAGGCGAGGTCGAGGGTGAGGGCGAGGGCGAGGGTGAGGACGAGGTCGAGGGTGAGGGCGAGGGCGAGGGTGAGGGCGAAGGCGAGGGTGATCCTCGCTCCGATGCGGGACAACAGGTCCTCAAACTGGGCGAGGGACAGGCGGAAGTAGCGCTGAGAGCGGCCGTCATCCAGGCACAGCTCCTGGAGCAAGTGGATTCAGAGTTACTCTGAGGAGAGTTAATTTAACTCTGAGGATTTTGCTGTGTAAAAGTCAATTTATTAAATTGAAATTATGATATAAATGCGGTTTATTATATTAAAGTCGTAATTATGGCATAAATAGTTGAAATTATGACATAAAAAAGTTGAAATTATGATATAAAATAGATTTAGAGGCAAGATAACATGAGGACAGAGGCGGGAAACACAAATCAATACAGCATCATATGAAAATGATCAATATACATTTATTTATGTACATGATGTAGGTGATAATAACTGAGAATTAAACATAATGAACAAAACAATTAAAGAAACAGGCCTTGACTGTGTACTGTATTCCTGTCATGAGGGCGA
>CM038625.1:1347500-1362500 GCA_021554675.1 Leuciscus idus | reverse complement strand
TTTCAACTAATATTTATACTTCATTTCAGCTTTATTTCAATTAAAGGAAATGTTTTTAATAATTTTAGTTTCTTAGTTAACAACTGAACGCTGGTTCAACTAATGTTGACAAATGAAAACTTATTGTAAAGAGTCACTATTAAAATAACATGATAACAAATACCAGTTTGGGTAAACTGTAACGTGGGTAAACTGTAACGTGGATAAAGGGTAACGTGGGTAAACTGTAACGTGGATAAAGGGTAACGTGGGTAAATTGTAACGTGGATAAAGTGTAATGTGGGTAAACTGTAACGTGGATAAAGGGTAACGTGGATAAACGGTAATGTGGGTAAACTGTAACGTGGGTAAACTGTAACGTGGGTAAACTGTAACGTGGATAAACTGTAACGTGGGTAAACTGTAACGTGGGTAAATTGTAACGTGGGTAAACTGTAACGTGGATAAACTGTAACGTGGGTAAACTGTAACGTGGGTAAACTGTAACGTGGATAAACTGTAACGTGGGTAAACTGTAACGTGGGTAAACGGTAATGTGGATAAACTGTAACGTGGGTAAACTGTAACGTGGGTAAACTGTAACGTGGATAAACTGTAACGTGGGTAAACTGTAACGTGGGTAAACTGTAACGTGGATAAACTGTAACGTGGATAAAGGGTAACCTGGGTAAAGGGTAACGTGGGTAAACTGTAACGTGGATAAACTGTAACGTGGATAAAGGGTAACCTGGGTAAAGGGTAACGTGGATAGACTGTAACGTGGATAAACTGTAACGTGGAAAAATTGTAACGTGGATAAAGGGTAACGTGGATAGACTGTAACGTGGATAAACTGTAACGTGGATAAACTGTAACGTGGATAAAGGGTAACCTGGGTAAAGGGTAACGTGGATAAACTGTAACGTGGAAAAACTGTAACGTGGAAAAATTGTAACGTGGATAAAGGGTAACGTGGATAAACTGTAACAAGGATAAAGGGTAACGTGGATAAACTGTAACGTGGATAAAGGGTAACGTGGATAAAGGGTAACGTGGATAAAGGGTAACGTGGGTAAACTGTAACGTGGATAAACTGTAACGTGGATAAACTGTAACGTGGATAAACTGTAACGTGGGTAAACTGTAACGTGGGTAAACTGTAACGTGGGTAAATTGTAACGTGGGTAAACTGTAACGTGGATAAACTGTAACGTGGGTAAACTGTAACGTGGGTAAACTGTAACGTGGATAAACTGTAACGTGGGTAAACTGTAACGTGGGTAAACGGTAATGTGGATAAACTGTAACGTGGGTAAACTGTAACGTGGGTAAACTGTAACGTGGATAAACTGTAACGTGGGTAAACTGTAACGTGGGTAAACTGTAACGTGGATAAACTGTAACGTGGATAAAGGGTAACCTGGGTAAAGGGTAACGTGGGTAAACTGTAACGTGGATAAACTGTAACGTGGATAAAGGGTAACCTGGGTAAAGGGTAACGTGGATAGACTGTAACGTGGATAAACTGTAACGTGGAAAAATTGTAACGTGGATAAAGGGTAACGTGGATAAACTGTAACGTGGATAAAGGGTAACCTGGGTAAAGGGTAACGTGGATAAACTGTAACGTGGATAAACTGTAACGTGGAAAAATTGTAACGTGGATAAAGGGTAACGTGGATAAAGGGTAACGTGGATAAACTGTAACAAGGATAAAGGGTAACGTGGATAAACTGTAACGTGGATAAAGGGTAACGTGGATAAAGGGTAACGTGGATAAAGGGTAACGTGGGTAAACTGTAACGTGGATAAACTGTAACGTGGGTAAACTGTAACGTGGGTAAACGGTAACGTGGATAAACTGTAACGTGGGTAAACTGTAACGTGGGTAAACTGTAACGTGGGTAAACTGTAACGTGGGTAAACTGTAACGTGGATAAACTGTAATGTGGATAAAGGGTAACCTGGGTAAAGGGTAACGTGGGTAAACTGTAACGTGGATAAACTGTAACGTGGATAAAGGGTAACCTGGGTAAAGGGTAACGTGGATAGACTGTAACGTGGATAAACTGTAACGTGGAAAAATTGTAACGTGGATAAAGGGTAACGTGGATAGACTGTAACGTGGATAAACTGTAACGTGGATAAACTGTAACGTGGATAAAGGGTAACCTGGGTAAAGGGTAACGTGGATAAACTGTAACGTGGATAAACTGTAACGTGGAAAAATTGTAACGTGGATAAAGGGTAACGTGGATAAAGGGTAACGTGGATAAACTGTAACAAGGATAAAGGGTAACGTGGATAAACTGTAACGTGGATAAAGGGTAACGTGGATAAAGGGTAACGTGGGTAAACTGTAACGAGGATAAAGGGTAACGTGGATAAAGGGTAACGTGGGTAAACTGTAACGTGGATAAAGGGTAACGTGGGTAAACTGTAACGAGGATAAACTGTAACGTGGATAAAGGGTAACGTGGGTAAACTGTAACGAGGATAAAGGGTAACGTGGATAAACTGTAACGTGGATAAAGGGTAACGTGGATAAACTGTAACGTGGATAAAGGGTAACGTGGATAAAGGGTAACGTGGATAAACTGTAACAAGGATAAACTGTAACGTGGATAAACTGTAACGTGGATAAAGGGTAACGTGGATAAACTGTAACGTGGATAAAGGGTAACGTGGATAAACTGTAACGTGGATAAAGGGTAACGTGGATAAACTGTAACGTGGATAAAGGGTAACGTGGATAAACTGTAACGTGGATAAACTGTAACGAGGATAAACTGTAACGAGGATAAACTGTAACGTGGATAAACTGTAACGTGGATAAACTGTAACGTAGATAAACAGTGTTTTACCTCTCATGAGTGTCAGAGCCGTTCCTTTATAGATGCTGCGGAGGCCGTTCTCTCTGTACAGCTGCTTCACACAGTCCATCGGCCCCGAGTACTTCACCTCTCCAGTCGCCGCCTGGATCTGCACATGCACACACACACACACACACACACACACACTCGTCATATACACACACACACACACACACACACACAGTTCACATGTGGAATAGTGAAGCACATGTGTGTCTCTCACCTGCAGGAGGCATTTGATTCTCTCTCCTGGAGCCATGATGGCCGTGGTGAAAACACCTGAGAGCATACCGGCCGCGAACAGCTGCGGATACCTGACACACACACACACACACACACACACACACACACACACACACACACACACAAACAAACAGATACACACCACACACAGATACACACCACGCACACAGATACACACAGACACACACAGATACAGACACACACAGATACAGACACACACAGATACAGACACACACAGATACAGACACACACCACACACACACATTTATCTCATAATTATGACCTTTTGACTTTTTAATCTCATGCATTTATTTTGTTTCTAATTTGGCATTAATGGCTTCCATTTGCTTCACCCCAAATCAAAAGGATAATAACTGAATTAATCTGATCATCATCAGCGCCTCACGTCAGAGCATCGTCTGGTGTTTTCTGCTGAAGCTTCTTCCCGAGGCCGAATCCGAAGAAGCAGACGGCGAACATGGGCGTGACTCCGATGATGGGGGCCGCCATGCCCTTATACAGCCCTCGCAGACCCTGAGAGAGACAGACAGGTGCAGTGAGACAGGTGCAGTGAGACAGACAGGTGCAGAGAGACGCCATGCCCTTATAGAGCCCTCGCAGACCCAGAGAGAGTGAGACAGGTGCAGTGAGACAGGTGCAGTGAGACAGACAGGTGCAGAGAGACGCCATGCCCTTATAGAGCCCTCGCAGACCCTGAGAGAGACAGACAGGTGCAGTGAGACAGACAGGTGCAGAGAGACGCCATGCCCTTATAGAGCCCTCGAAGACCCAGAGAGAGTGAGACAGGTGCAGTGAGACAGGTGCAGTGAGACAGACAGGTGCAGAGAGACGCCATGCCCTTATAGAGCCCTCGCAGACCCTGAGAGAGACAGACAGGTGCAGTGAGACAGACAGGTGACAGGTGTAGTGAGACAGACAGGTGCAGTGAGACAGACAGGTGCAGAGAGACGCCATGCCCTTATAGAGCCCTCGCAGACCCTGAGAGAGTGAGACAGGTGCAGTGAGACAGATGCAGTGAGACAGGTGCAGTGAGACAGGTGTGAGACAGATGCAGTGAGACAGGTGCTGTGACAAATCTTTGAAGATGCAGTGAGAAGGTGCAGTGAGACAGATGCAGAGAGACAGACGCACTCAGACAGACGCAATGAGACAGGTTCTGTGAGACAGATGCAGTGAGACAGGTGCTGTGACAAATCTTTGAAGATGCAGTGAGAAGGTGCATTGAGACAGATGCAGAGAGACAGACGCACTCAGACAGACGCAATGAGACAGGTGCAGTGAGACAGGCGCAGTGAGACAGGCGCAGTGAGACAGGTGCTGTGAGACAGGTTCTGTGAGACAGGTGCAGTGAGACAGGTGCAGTGATACAGGTGCAGTGATACAGGTACTGTGACAAATCTTTGAAGATGCAGTGAGAAGGTGCAGTGAGACGATGCAGTGAGACAGACGCACTCAGACAGGTGCAGTGAGACAGGCGCAGTGAGACAGGTGCTGTGAGACAGGTTCTGTGAGACAGGTGCAGTGAGACAGGTGCAGTGAGACAGGTGCTGTGACAAATCTTTGAAGATGCAGTGAGAAGGTGCAGTGAGACGATGCAGTGAGACAGACGCACTCAGACAGGTGCAGTGAGACAGGTGCTGTGACAAATCTTTGAAGATGCAGTGAGAAGGTGCAGTGAGACAGACGCAGTGAGACAGATGCAATGAGACAGACGCACTGAGACAGGTGCTGTGACAAATCTTTGAAGATGCAGTGAGAAGGTGCATTGAGACAGATGCAGTGAGACAGACGCACTCAGACAGGTGCAGTGAGACAGACGCAGTGAGACAGATGCAGTGAGACAGACACACTGAGACAGGTGCTGTGATAAATCTTTGAAGATGCAGTGAGAAGGTGCAGTGAGACAGACACAGTGAGACAGACGCAGTGAGACAGACGCAGTGAGACAGGTGCTGTGACAAATCTTTGAAGATGCAGTGAGAAGGTGCAGTGAGACAGACGCACCCAGACAGGTGCAGTGAGACAGGTGCAGTGAGACAGACACAGTGAGACAGACGCAGTGAGACAGACGCAGTGAGACAGGTGCTGTGACAAATCTTTGAAGATGCAGTGAGAAGGTGCAGTGAGACAGACGCACCCAGACAGGTGCAGTGAGACAGGTGCAGTGAGACAGGTGCTGTGACAAATCTTTGAAGATGCAGTGAGAAGGTGCATTGAGACAGATGCAGTGAGACAGACGCACTCAGACAGGTGCTGTGACAAATCTTTGAAGATGCAGTGAGAAGGTGCAGTGAGACAGATGCAGTGAGACAGGTGCAGTGAGACAGGTGCTGTGACATCTTTGAAGATGCAGTGAGAAGGTGCATTGAGACAGATGCAGTGAGACAGATGCACTCAGACAGGTGCAGTGAGACAGGTGCTGTGACAAATCTTTGAAGATGCAGTGAGAAGGTGCAGTGAGACAGATGCAGTGAGACAGACGCACTCAGACAGACGCACTCAGACAGGCGCAGTGAGACAGGTGCAGTGAGACAGATGCAGTGAGACAGACGCAGTGAGACAGACGCAGTGAGACAGATGCAGTGAGACAGACGCAGTGAGACAGACGCAGTGAGACAGGCGCAGTGAGACGCTCTCTGTGAGACAGGCGCAGTGAGACAGATGCAGTGAGACAGACGCAGTGAGACAGGCGCAGTGAGACGCTCTCTGTGAGACAGGCGCAGTGAGACAGATGCAGTGAGACAGACGCAGTGAGACAGGCGCAGTGAGACAGGCGCAGTGAGACAGGTGCAGTGAGACAGATGCAGTGAGACGCTCTCTGTGAGACAGATGCAGTGAGACAGGCACAGTGAGACAGGTGCAGTGAGACAGGCGCAGTGAGACAGGTGCAGTGAGACAGACGCAGTGAGACAGACGCAGTGAGGAAGGTGCAGAGAGACAGGTGCAGAGACAGATGCAGTGAGACGCTCTCTGTGAGACAGGTGCAGTGAGACAGGTGCAGTGAGACAGACACAGTGAGACAGATGCAGTGAGACAGGTGCAGTGAGACAGGCGCAGTGAGACAGGTGCAGAGAGACAGGTTCAGTGAGACGCTCTCTGTGAGACAGATGCAGTGAGACAGACATAGTGAGACAGGTGCAGTGAGACAGGTGCAGTGAGACAGACGCAGTGAGACAGGTGCAGTGAGACAGGCGCAGTGAGATAGGCGCAGTGAGACAGGCGCAGTGAGACACTCGCACCTCTTTCGCCAGTGTTTTCTTGCAGCAGTCGAAGGTTCCCCGGTAAAGCGCAGATTCACCTGGACGGGGTTTGGGCTGCGTCTGCAGTCGCACCTGCACATGATCACAGGAAAACACACTGTTCAATAAGACACTACTGGCCACACAAACAGATCCAGGTCAAAGGTCACAAATCCAGGGGTTATCTCAAACACCCCACTGACAATAACACGTGTACACAACTTATATATAACATATAAAGGCTTCCTGTGTTCCTCTTCAAATTTCCATTCTTTTCCAGGCTCAAATTTTTTCAAACTTCTCTATTCTTCAGACCACATTTAACATTAAACAGAAACACATCTACAGATGACTGTACTATATACCTAACATAATGCTGTATGAACCATCTATCAAAGTGTGAATGACTAATATGACAGCAAGGACTAATACTTTGGCCTTGATTATATCCAGCGAACACTAAACAAACCAATAATGAAAATAAGCAGAATAATAGTGAATGTTGTTACTTTGATGGTGTCCAGCGGGTGTCCAGCGAACACTAGGCACACTCCCCCGAAGCCGCCGGCGAAGAAGTTCTTCATCGGGCTGATGGGCTGCGGCTTCGGCTTCGACATGATCGGCTCGGTCCGGTAAACAGAGAGGAATCAGTGTGTGTGTGTCTGAGAGAAGCACAATGACGGACTAATGACAGATAGACAGGTGCTTTCAGCCGTGAGTCTCAACCGTGACCTTTCACACACTTTCACACACACACACACACACACACACACACACGAACACACCCGGAACTATTTCACCGACGCACCGCAGCACTGGAACGGGTGGAGCTTAGCGGATCATAATGCGCACAATAACTATATAATAACTCTTCACTTATATGTAATAACTATATATTTTGTATTTTTAATTAGATCCATCAAAAGTTTGTCCTTGCCATGATAGTTCAGACCGCTGCTAATCATCACAGAAGCGGCTCTAATAACATTTCGCCTTTGCATCTCATATATGACAGATATACTGTCATCATTTTGTCTTTTTTATGTCATAATTTCGACTTTCATCTCATAAATTAATTAGCATGTCATACTTTTGACTTTTTACATCAAAAACATTTCATCTCATAGATAACTATGTCATAATTTAGATATACAAAAGCATTATCATTTTCTTATGTGGATAAAATGTCTTCCATACAATATACATTATAGGTTTAAACACACACACACACATATTTCAGGTGCATTAGGACAGCAGCATTTTAATAAATGTTAATTATTATATTATTTTAATTATTTGAATTAATAACTCTTCAGTTATAACATAATAACTATTTTAATTCTATCAAAAGTTTGTCCTTGTCGTTATTTATGTATGGATGATTGTTGCCGCTGCTAAATTTAATATTTAGATTATTATTAATCTTCAACAACATTATTGATCTGCCTTAGGGTGGACGATGACGCAGTTTTCTTCTAGAAACAAACTTTGGTGTGTTATTTTCCTGTCATCACTGAGAAGCTGCTCTGATAATCCGCTGTATAAATAAAGATTACTAAATCTGCATATAACTGGCTCATCATTTCGACTTTGCATCTCATAAATGTCTTAGTTTGTCATCATTTAGACTTTTTTTGTCAGAATTTATACAAAAGCATAATTTTTTTTCTTATGTGGATAATATAGCTTCCATACAACATAGATTCTAGGTTTAAAAGAATCACACACACATATTTCGGGTGCATTAGGAGGATAGCAGCATTTATTAGTCTTTCACCGTTAAGAAAATATATTGTTACGTTTCCCTTCTGAACACAAAACCAAGAGAGGAAAAATAGATCATTTAGCAGTGAGACACACAGATCAATGTATTAATACTGTAAACTCATATTCCACGAACCGGCGAGTATAGTTAGGGCTCTCGTTAGAGGGTTAGCGTTATTGATCAGAGGGTCAAAGGTCACCAATGGAACTGAATGATACGAACACGTTATAAGCGGCTAGTGAAGGGTTAGCAGTAAGACTAGCAGGGTTAGCACTGATCAGATGTGAGGAAACTCCTGGTAGATCTGCTGCACGATGAGTCTGTCCATCTGTCCGCTGGCTCCCGCATCCTTCCCACAATCCTCCTCTCCCAGAATCCTCTGCAGCGCCGCGCGCAGGTCCGCCAGCCGGTGCCGGTGCTCCAGGTAATCAGTGGAGCGCATGATGTTGAGCATCAGAGACAGATACTCCATCCGCATCTGAAGAGAGAGAGACACGCGTCACATGACCCTCACAGCACAGGTCACATGACACTCGCAGCGCAGGTCACATGACCCTCTCAGCACAGGTCACATGACACTCGCAGCGCAGGTCACATGACCCTCTCAGCGCAGGTCACATGACACTCGCAGCGCAGGTCACATGACACTCGCAGCGCAGGTCACATGACCCTCTCAGCACAGGTCACATGACACTCGCAGCGCAGGTCACATGACCCTCTCAGCGCAGGTCACATGACACTCGCAGCGCAGGTCACAAGACACTCACACCACAGGTCACATGACCTCTCAGCAAAGGTCACATGACCTATCACAGCGCAGGTCACATGACCTATCACAGCGCAGGTCACATGACCCTCTCAGCGCAGGTCACATGACCCTCTCAGCGCAGGTCACATGACCCTCTCAGCGCAGGTCACATGACACTCGCAGCGCAGGTCACATGACCTCTCAGCAAAGGTCACATGACCTATCACAGCGCAGGTCACATGACCTCTCTGAGCGCAGGTCACATGACCTCTCTGAGCGCAGGTCACATGACCTCTCTGAGCGCAGGTCACATGACCTCTCTGAGCGCAGGTCACATGACCTCTCTGAGCGCAGGTCACATGACTCACTCGGTCTCCAGGCGACAGGTCTGAGATCTGCCTCACTGCGACGTCGATCATCACCATCAGGTCCGAGCGGTAGAAGATGTCTGACGTGTCGCGGCTGGAGAACACGTCCTGCAGGAACTTCAGCACAGCGTGAGGCGCTGGAGGAGAGTGTGTGAACATACAGACTGGGTCCTCTGCACACACACACACACACACACACACACTTAGATGAATATGTAAACATGCTGAGCTTTCCTCTCAGGCCCCGTCCACACTACTGCGTTTTAGTTTAGAAACGGAGAATTAAAACGAATACGATCTCTGTCCACACCAGCGTTTTAGCTGCGTATTAGAATTGATCTCCGTCCACATTAAACCGCGGATCACGTGACCATTCACCAACACTAGGCATGCGCGTGCCGGTGTAAACACAACTTCATTGCTAAAATGATCCCACCATGCGCTGGTTCTTCCCGGGTTAACCCAAAACCAACGCTCCATGTACGGTCGATACCGCCGCTGCACACGGGAATTGTCACAGATCGCTGGAATAATAGCTTGCCTCCGGCGCATGTAGGCAGTTATAGCAGTGTCAAATGCAGAATTTACTTGCACAACAGCTGCTAGCAAAGATATACGCCATGACTGATGACACCCAATCATAGAGCCGAGCGTGAGCCTCTACTACGTCATCGTTTCTAAAGTCCTCCGTTTTGACCCGTCCAGACTAAAACGCCCTCCGGAGATTCAAAACGAAAAACGGGTCGGCAGCGTTTCTAAACTTCTCCATGTTGGGTCTCCGTTTTTGCCGTTTTAGTGTGGACGGGAGGTGCAAACGTAGCAAAAGGTCTCAGTTTTTAAACGAAAACGCAGTAGTGTGGACGGGGCCTGAGTGTGTGTGTGTGTGTGTGTGTGTGTGTGTCTCACCTCCTCTGTTGAGCAGTAGTGAGAGTTTCTCTGTGAGAATCTTCACATTGCGTCTCTTGATCAGCGCCTGCATCACCATGTTAGCCTCCGGCACTGCAGGGGGCAGCAAACACAAACACATGCGACGAGTCGTTAATAATAATAATAATAATAAAAGATGAAAAGTAATTTACACATTGACACTAATTGTAAGGGGAGGTTTTGTGTTGTTTGTGTTGTAACCCTAACTGTAACTAAACTGTAATGATAACTATAACAATAACTATAATTATACCTATAACAATAACTATAACGATAACTGTAACAATAACTATATTTATAACGTTAACTATGACAACGACAACAATAACTATAATAAACAGAACAAAATGTGTACATTGTGTGGATGGTACTGTAGTTATCTTTATAGTTATCGCAAACAGCTATGGTTATAACTATAGTTATTGTTATAGTTCACAGTTCTGGGTATAGTTATCGTTATAGATATTGTTACAGTTCTAGGTGTTGTGTTGTGTTGTGTTGTGTGTGTGTGTTGTGTTGTGTTGTGTTGTGTTGTGTTGTGTTGTGTTGTGTTGTGTGTGTGTGTGTGTGTGTGTGTGTGTTGTGTTGTGTTGTGTAGTGTGTGTTGTGTACCGCTCAGGTGGAGGTTGAAGGCCAGGAGCAGGTTGATGAAGAGTTGTGTAGTGTTGTGTGTGTGTGTGTTGTGTAGTGTAGTGTAGTGTGTGTGTGTGTGTGTGTAGTGTAGTGTAGTGTAGTGTAGTGTAGTGTAGTGTAGTGTGTGTTGTGTTCCGCTCAGGTGGAGGTTGAAGGCCAGGAGCAGGTTGATGAAGAGTTGTGTAGTGTTGTGTGTGTGTGTTGTGTAGTGTGTGTTGTGTACCGCTCAGGTGGAGGTTGAAGGCCAGGAGCAGGTTGATGAAGAGTTGTGTAGTGTGTGTGTGTGTGTGTGTGTTGTGTAGTGTGTGTGTGTGTGTGTGTGTGTGTGTGTGTTGTGTTGTGTAGTGTGTGTTGTGTACCGCTCAGGTGGAGGTTGAAGGCCAGGAGCAGGTTGATGAAGAGTTGTGTAGTGTGTGTGTGTGTGTGTGTGTGTGTGTGTGTTGTGTAGTGTGTGTGTGTGTGTTGTGTAGTGTGTGTGTGTGTGTGTGTGTGTGTGTGTGTGTGTGTGTGTTGTGTTGTGTAGTGTGTGTTGTGTACCGCTCAGGTGGAGGTTGAAGGCCAGGAGCAGGTTGATGAAGAGTTGTGTAGTGTGTGTGTGTGTGTGTGTGTTTGTTGTGTAGTGTGTGTGTGTGTGTGTTGTGTAGTGTAGTGTAGTGTGTGTGTTGTGTAGTGTAGTGTAGTGTAGTGTGTGTTGTGTTCCGCTCAGGTGGAGGTTGAAGGCCAGGAGCAGGTTGATGAAGAGTTGTGTAGTGTGTGTGTGTGTGTGTGTGTGTGTGTGTGTGTGTTGTGTTGTGTAGTGTGTGTTGTGTACCGCTCAGGTGGAGGTTGAAGGCCAGGAGCAGGTTGATGAAGAGTTGTGTAGTGTGTGTGTGTGTGTGTGTTGTGTTGTGTTGTGTTGTGTTGTGTAGTGTAGTGTGTGTGTGTGTGTGTGTGTGTGTGTGTGTGTTGTGTAGTGTGTGTTGTGTACCGCTCAGGTGGAGGTTGAAGGCCAGTAGCAGGTTGATGAAGAGTTGTGTAGTGTGTGTGTGTGTGTGTGTGTGTGTGTTGTGTAGTGTGTGTGTGTGTGTGTTGTGTAGTGTGTGTGTGTGTGTGTGTGTTGTGTTGTGTAGTGTGTGTTGTGTACCGCTCAGGTGGAGGTTGAAGGCCAGGAGCAGGTTGATGAAGAGTTGTGTAGTGTGTGTGTGTGTGTGTGTGTGTGTGTGTGTGTGTGTGTGTGTGTTGTGTAGTGTGTGTGTGTGTGTGTTGTGTAGTGTGTGTGTGTGTGTGTGTGTTGTGTAGTGTGTGTGTGTGTGTGTGTGTGTGTTGTGTAGTGTGTGTGTGTGTGTGTGTGTGTGTGTTGTGTAGTGTGTGTTGTGTACCGCTCAGGTGGAGGTTGAAGGCCAGGAGCAGGTTGATGAAGAGTTGTGTAGTGTGTGTGTGTGTGTGTTGTGTAGTGTGTGTGTTGTGTAGTGTGTGTGTGTGTGTGTGTTGTGTTGTGTAGTGTGTGTTGTGTACCGCTCAGGTGGAGGTTGAAGGCCAGGAGCAGGTTGATGAAGAGATCTGGCAGCTGCTCTGTGGCATCGGAAGGCAAACCGTCCTCAATCACATCCAGCAGGAACTGGAGGAATGCGGCGTTCAGATGCTCTGAGACAGAGAGACAGACACCGTTACACACACACACACACACACACACACACACACACAGCCAGCGTCTCTTACCGTAGTGGTGCAGTGGGATCTGCTCGCCCGTGGAGAACACCATGGCCATCAGTAGTGCACTGTAGCACATCTTCTCATGCTCTGCACAAACAACACACACATCAGCTGGCGAGCAGAGACACATCATCACCGTAACTGTAGCTGTGTGTGTGTGTGAGACTGACCGTGTGTGTGTGTCTGCAGATCTCTCGCCAGCTCCATGGTCAGCACAGAGTTGAGGAGTGTGGAGATCAGCGCGGGATCTAGACCACACATGGCTCCAAACACCTTCAGCAGCAGCAGCCGCAGCGACACGCGGTTCTCCTGGAGCATCACGCACGTTAGTGACCCTCATCCAGCTCTCGACACGAGAACCACCACAACTATAACACTAACCTAACCTCTGACCTTAACTATACCTCTGACCTAAACTATAACACTCACTATACCTCTGACCCTAACTATACCTCTGACCCTAACTATACCTCTGACCCTAACTATAACACTAACTATACCTCTGACCCTAACTATAACACTAACTATACCTCTGACCTTAACTATACCTCTGACCCTAACTATACCTCTGACCTTAACTATAACTATAGTTAACTATAGTTATCATAAGAGTTACTGGTATAGTTATTGTTACAGTTATTGCTATAGCTACAGTTATAGGTATCGTGTGAATGGGCTTTAATTATCTCCCATGATGCATCAGCAGGGGACTCACCATCTGATAGTACGACACCAGCGACAGAACCGCTTCAAACTCGTTCACACGACACATCTTCTTACACACCTCAGGATCTGCGTCAGTCTGAAAGAAACACGCAGAATTATGATATGAATATAAAAGATCCATTCTGCAAACCGCTTGTGCTCTGAAGGGTCAATAACTGCAGATGAACGCGTCTCACCAGTATCTGCAGTAACTCCTCCAGGTAACATGCGATGAGCGCGTGATCTTCGTACAGCGCCCAGCTGCGCTGCTGAGAGTCGTCACGGTGACGCGCCAGATCCCCGAAGATCACCTGCAACCGCTGCTCGTCGTGACACACCTGTCCTAGCGGGAGCGCCGACCGCTGATCCTGAGGAGAACCAGCGCGTTACTGGCTGAGCACAGGTGAGTGAGGGAGGAGCTACTGACCTTACTCTCCACCAATGAGAGCAGCACCTGCTTACTTACTTTCCTATAACGATAACTATTACAATAGCTGTAACGATAACTATACTTATAACGATAACTATACCATAACAATAGTACAATAGCTGTAACGATAACTATACTTATAACGATAACTATACTTATAACGATAACTATACCATAACAATATTTATACCTAAAGCAGTAACGATAACTGTAATGATAACTATTACAATAACACTAACTATTATAAACAGAACGATATTTTACATTGTGTGGATAGAATAGAATAGAATAGAATGAGGCATTTATATAGCGCTTTCATATGTACTACTGTACACCCAAAGCGCTTTACAATCATATCAGGGGATCTCTCCTCAACCACCACCAGTGTGTAGCATCCACTTGGATGATGCGACGGCAGCCACAGTACAACGGCGCCAGTGCGCTCACCACACACCAGCTATAGGATTTATGGATGATAATATAGTTATCGCAAACAGTTATTGTCATAGTTATCGGTGTTATAGTTATCATTATAGCTATCAGAGTTATAGGTATAGTTATCGTTATAGTTAGAGTTATTGTTACAGTTCTAGGTGTAGTTATCGGAATAGTTATCAGTATAGTTATCGTTAGAGTTATCGTTAGAGTTATCTGTATAGTTATCGTTAGAGTTATCGGTATAGATGAGTCCAGGGTTGAGCTATTGAGCTACTAACCTTACTCTCCACCAATGACAGCAGCACCTGCTCCAAGTCGGATGCCGCCGTTGGCAGAGCGCTCTGCAGGTGTCCCACGACCACGCCCACGGCAACCCGCGACAGCTCGTAACTAAGGTTGGTGTTTTTGCGCACCAGTTCAATCAGCTCTGCTCCGATCGTCGTGGGAACGGCTGAGGACTGGGTGGGGCTACCGAGGGGGCTGAGAGACATAGAGGGCGGGGCCTGTGGCCACTCCACATCTGATTGGCGTTCGGAAGCAGGCTGTGGACTGATTGGCTGAGGCGCCGGCCTCTTTTCGGAAGGGGTCGGAGCCTGTGTGCTGATCAGTTGAAGTGCTGGGCTGTTTTTCGAAGGCTCTTCCTGTGGGGAGCGGTCAGGCAGAGGAGGGGGCGGAGCCTTGCCTCGTTTTGGCACAGGGGGCGGAGTGCTACTGATGCTGGGAAGACTGACATCTGAGGACACACCCGAGTGGGAGGAGCCAGAGTCTAAGGAGGCGGAGCTGATAGATAGAGAGGGTCCAGAAGGAGGTACAGAGCTGGGGGCGGGGCTTGCTGAGGAAACGCTCGTTGGCACTTCCGGGTCTGTAGAGAGAGAGAGAGAGAGAGAGAGAGAGAGAGAGAGAGAGAGAGAGAGAGAGAGAGAGAGAGAGAGAGAGAGA
>CM038625.1:1330000-1342500 GCA_021554675.1 Leuciscus idus | reverse complement strand
GAGGTTTGCAGTTCTTCATCATCATTAAAGTTTATTATCTGCATGCGTTTTAAAACTATATCAGTTAAAAACACTCAAAGTTCACACAAACACAGTCGGTTACGTCTGTGAACATAAACAGGAGGGAAATTTATTTAATGTGTATATTATATGCGTGTATTAAACTGACGGCAGTGTAATATACAGAACTGCTATGCTGTTAATATGAATCAAACAACTAAAGAAAAACAGAAAATCACTCACTGCTCTCAACTGAATAACTTTAGTAGCTTTAAAGTGTAGCCTAACTCTCGCCAAAATGCAACCTTGGGTCTTTTTGTTAATCTACCCGAGGCAAACTTTCTTTTAAAAGCATCATTAGAATGGAAACTCCACTTTTAAGTTTGACCGTATTTTCGTATTTTCAGCCAGAACTAACTCTGATAGAAAGTCAGCAAATTCTTTGATAAAGTCTGTATGGTGCCCTGGTGGCCTGTATACAGTAGCCAGCACAAATCTCAAATGTGATTTATCATTTATACTATATATTGCTACATTAAGCACCAACACTTCAAAATAATTATATTTGCAACTAGACTTCTTAGTGATTCTGAAGATATTACTATAAATTACAGCAACACCTCCCCCTTTGCCTTTCAGACGAGGTTCATGTTTATAACAGTAATCTTGCAGGGTGGACTCATTTAAAGTAATGTAATCGTTTGGTTTTAGCCAGGTTTCTGTCAAACACAGCACATCTAGATTATAGTCTGTAATCATATCATTAACAGTAATTGCTTTTGAAGTAAGGGATCGAATATTCAGCAACCCAAGCTTTATCATTTGCTCATCTGTATTATATCTGTTTTTTATTAGTTGAACATCAATTAAATTTTTACCCTTAGATGGGTTTGGAAGTTTTTTTTATGTCCTAGTTCGGGGAACAGACACAGTCTCTATATGATGATAGCTAGGTGAAAGAGGGTCTATGTGATGGGATTTATCTGACCTTGGTGACGAGAGACAGCTAGCAGACGGTCGGTTTAGCCAGTCGGTCTGCTTCCTGACCTGAGCCCCAGATTGTCATGTTTGAGCTCTAAGACTATGTGCCATATTACTAGAGAGAAGAGCAGCACCATCCCAGGAGGGATGAATACCATCTCTTTTCAACAGGTCAGGTTTGCCCCAAAAACTTTTCCAATTGTCTATGAATTTGTATATTATTTTGCGGACACCACTTAGACAGCCAGCCATTGAGTGAGGACAGTCTACTAACTATCTCATTACTCCTGCGAACAGGAAGTAAAGTGCAGTCCCCTTTATTGCCCCTGTAATGTTTGATGTGCTCCTGCAGAGCGGCCCCGGTGCGCAACCACAGGCTCGGCCCCGCTGACGACGAGCTGTACCAGAGGACCTCCGTGTCCGTGATGCAGAAGGAGCCTGACGGGGCCGCCATCATCTACAGCTACAGCCCCAGAGGATTCAACATCAGCGGCAACCGAGTGCTGGGCCCGTGTGCCCTGGTGCCGCCCGCCATCCTGCAGTGGAACGTGAGCTAGCGGTCGAACGCTGCACAGATACTCATGCTTCACGCTAGCCCTGCGCTCACTGCTGTGTGTGTGTGTGTGTGTGTGTGTTTGCTGTCGCAGGTGGGCCATCACACTGACATCACAGCCGAGAGCTTGTCTCTGTTTCATCTGCTGGAGCCACGCATCGGTGAGCAAACACACACTCCTGCGCACCAGTGCCCCCTACTGTCCTCAGCGTGAGGAGCCACACACTCCTGCACACCAGCGCCCCCTACTGTCCTCAGTGTGAAGAGCCACACACTCTTGCACACCAACGCCCCCTACTGTCCTCAGCGTGAGGAGCCACACACTCTTGCACACCAGCGCCCCCTACTGTCCTCAGCGTGAGGAGCCACACACTCCTGCACACCAGCGCCCCCTAATGTCCTCAGCGTGAGGAGCCACACACTCTTGCACACCAGCGCCCCCTACTGTCCTCAGCGTGAGGAGCCGCTAGATGACGTAACTGTCGCCACTTCACATCTGTTTTCTCTACTAATCTGAGCTCACACACTGTATTTTCATATAATGTAAAGCTGTTCTCATTTACATACACTCACCTAAAGGATTATTAGGGACACCATACTAATACTGTGTTTGACCCCCTTTCGCCTTCAGAACTGCCTTAATTCTGCGTGGCATTGATTCAACAAGGTGCTGAAAGCATTCTTTAGAAGTGTTGGCCCATATTGATAGGATAGCATCTTGCAGTTGATGGAGATTTGTGGGATGCACATCCAGGGCACGAAGCTCCCGTTCCACCACATCCCAAAGATGCTCTATTGGGTTGAGATCTGGTGACTGTGGGGGCCATTTTATTACAGTGAACTCATTGTCATGTTCAAGAAACCAATTTGAAATGTTTCGAGCTTTGTGACATGGTGCATTATCCTGCTGGAAGTAGCCATCAGAGGATGGGTACATGGTGGTCATAAAGGGATGGACATGGTCAGAAACAATGCTCAGGTAGGCCGTGGCATTTAAACGATGCCCAATTGGCACTAAGGGGCCTAAAGTGTGCCAAGAAAACATCCCCCACACCATTACACCACCACCACCAGCCTGCACAGTGGTAACAAGGCATGATGGATCCATGTTCTCATTCTGTTTACGCCAAATTCTGACTCTACCATCTGAATGTCTCAACAGAAATCGAGACTCATCAGACCAGGCAACATTTTTCCAGTCTTCAACTGTCCAATTTTGGTGAGCTCGTGCAAATTGTAGCCTCTTTTTCCTGTTTGTAGTGGAGATGAGTGGTACCCGGTGGGGTCTTCTGCTGTTGTAGCCCATCCGCCTCAAGGTTGTGCGTGTTGTGGCTTCACAAATGCTTTGCTGCATACCTCGGTTGTAACGAGTGGTTATTTCAGTCAAAGTTCCTCTTCTATCAGCTTGAATCAGTCGGCCCATTCTCCTCTGACCTCTAGCATCAACAAGGCATTTTCGCCCACTGGACTGCCGCATACTGGATGTTTTTCCCTTTTCACACCATTCTTTGTAAACCCTAGAAATGGTTGTGCGTGAAAATCCCAGTAACTGAGCAGATTGTGAAATACTCAGACCGGCCCGTCTCAACCATGCCACGCTCAAAATTGCTTAAATCACCTTTCTTTCCCATTCTGACATTCAGTTTGGAGTTCAGGAGATTGTCTTGACCAGGACCACACCCCTAAATGCATTGAAGCAACTGCCATGTGATTGGTTGATTAGATAATTGCATTAATGAGAAATTGAACAGGTGTTCCTAATAATCCTTTAGGTGAGTGTATGTTCTGTCAGACAACGAAACCACTATGAAATAGTGACTGGCTACATGTTAACCAGCAGTTTTTAAAAGGTCGGTAATCTAGCGACAAAGTTGTCGACACTGGTGCGTGTGATGCTGAAAGTGTACACTGATGATACTGTAGTGTTCTACTGGGAAAGCTAGTCGTCAGTATGCAGCAGGGCTATATTAGCATGAATGAGATACTATTATAGTTTGTGTTTCTGTATTTTAATTATTTTAGTTAAAATTTAGTTGTTTGACTTTTATTAGTGTTTGTTTGTTTTAAAATATGTTTGTATAGTTTTTAATTAATTTCTATTTTAGTACATCAAGTTAAACTAAATGAAAATGAGAACTGTCACCTTGGTAACTAGCTGAAATAAAATAAGTTTTTATATTTTATTTCATTGCTAAGGAGCCCCATACATGATATTCAGAATTAAATATGTATATCGTGGCCACAAATAAATAATTAGTTCCCACAACAGCACGCTTTACTAATTCGTTCCCTTGTTTTACTAAATCATGGCAACGGTATAATAATTCGTTCCCTTGTTTTTAAACGTAAATCGGCCGTACGATATAATTCATTCCCTCATTTTAAGTGAATCATGTGCACGATATAGTAATTTGTTCACAATGTCCACATCGTAATAACTTATTCCCTTGTTATAGTTCGATCGAAATATATTTTCCCCTTACAGTATGTCATGTGTATTTCAGTTAATGATTATTTTATTTCAAGCAATGAAAATGATGTTTTAGCTGATAGTAACTGTGATGTTGCAGAGGTTCTGGTTGTGGGGACGGGAGCTCGTACTGAACGTCTGGATCCAAACGTGCTGGATTTCCTGAGGAAGAAGGGCATCGCAGTGGAGGTTCAGGACACGGTAAACGCCTCACGTTCTCCACACTCGATTAAACATCACGCTAGCACAGGTTAACCGTTCGAAACTCTTCTCTTGCAGCCGAACGCATGTGCGACGTTCAACTTCCTCTCCAGCGAGAGACGATTGGTGGCAGCCGCTCTGATCCCCCCCCCGACCTCGAGCGCCGGCGAATGACAGTCACGTTTGGTGATGTCACGTGACCTCTGTAAATGTCTTTATGCTGATGAATGTAGAGTGAATAAAGATTAAAGGTATTAAACACTTGTGTGTGTGTGTGTGTCCCAGATTGAGGCTGTTAATCCGTCTCTGTCCTCTGTGATAACGGGTTAATCTGAGCTCATGAACACACACTCGTCATCATGTGCACATCTTTATTACCATCTACCACACAAACATCACAGAACACATAGAAGTGGACAACTGTAGGACTGCAGGAAAACATCAGTGTGAAGGAAACACTTACAACAAACATCAGTGATCATATTCAGAAGATCTGCACAAACTACCATCAGTCATTTCATTGAGTTCATGTGTTGGTTTGATTCTAGTTGATTTGAATTAGCTAAGGCTTCATCTACATTAATCCAGACACGCGTGAAAACGCATCAGTTTCTCTATAGTTTGTCCTTCTCAAGCGGATACATGTTATAGTTTGGACTGAAAACGATACACACGTTTAGTCATGTGACACATATCGTATCCATAAATATCTCTGTCTATTTGTGCAATTCACTTTCGTAATGTTGCCAAAGATGAATCTGTACAATCTTCAAATTGCATTCCTGCACAGGTGACAGAAGATGCACTGCGGTCCACCATGAGAACGATCACATTTGAGACCAAACATGGAATGGTGATTTAGTGAGCCCAGTAAAAGTGGGCAGATATTTAGCTAATATAATGATCATGTTAGAATAATTGTATTAAGTCTGGTCTCTCGCTATCCTCTCAGGGAGCTTTTATCAGGTTTCATGCAGTAAGTGTTTTCAGTGTGGACAAGAAACTTTTGGAAAAGTGGATTTCAGATGAATCTGGATTATTGTGGACGCAGCCTGATTCAGCTGAAGTCAGTAGTTTCGTGTTTCTGACCCTGAAAATCAACAGCAGGGGGAAATACTGACCCTTAAAGGGATCGTCCACCCAAAATCCATCGTTCTGTCATCATTTACTCGTTCAAAACCTGCATGACTTTCGTTCTTCAGTAGCTATTCTTGCCCCAGACACAGTGTTTCTCAGTTGTGTTGGAACGGTAATGATGACAAAACGATGAGGTTTGGCTGATCGTTCACTCGTCAGAGTCGCCGTCACCGTCTCGGGGGTTCCTGAAGATGAACTCTGACCCCGTGATGCGGCGGTACAGATCCATGATGTCTTCAGTATCTGTCTCGAAGTGCGTCGTGGGGTCGTATGATCGAGAGATGAAGATCTAGACGGAAAACACAATAAAACCCATGAATCGGCAGCGCTGGCGTCACGTGACACTAGAGATTTAAACCCTCACAATCTCCTTCCTAAATGACATTGATTCGGCTCTGTCTATTAAACACAGCGAACATTCAAATCTGCGTGTGAGCCAGAGAGAGCCGTTGTCGTGTACAGGAATAAAACACACAGTACTTATTTCTGTTACTAATCATTCATATTATCACAGAAGAACTGGGATAAAAGTTTATAGTTCAGATATAAACACTGATGTCTATGGTAGAGATCAGGGTTAGAGTTAGTAAAACCACTGTTTGAAAGTAACTTGACATAATAACGATTGATTACTTTGTTACACCAGTAGGTTACTGTTTTTAAGTTACTGTTAAAAACATGTGTTTGTCATTGAATCATTCATTCAAGAGATTCATTCAAAAATGCTGATTCATCCAGTAATGAAATAAGTGAAGTCTTAATTGGTGAGTCATTGAATCATTCACTCCACAATAATTAATTCAGATTAATGAAACATTTTAAATCGACTGCAGCAATTCATATTTTGTCAGAACCTCTAGTAAATAACATGTTATTTTGTTTAGTTTTCTGATCAGAATCGTGGGAGAATCGTGATCACTTTTTGAAACAAAAATAGTGGTGATTCTCAATGTCTCCAGAATCGTGCAGCTTTACGTGACGCTTGACTCTGTGTTATGAAATAAAGCTGTGTTAATAAAGCTGGTTTGTTACCTGACTGCCGCGGCCGTCGTCCGTCGGGACCATCAGGTTACTGACCGACACAAACCTGCGGGACAAAAGCATGTGAGTGACACGCATGTCCACCAGGCCACAGCTGAGAGGTTGAGTTCTCACTTCTCCATGATGGGCTCCAGCAGGGCCAGGCCGGGCTGAACCTCCTTCTCAGGGTTGCTGGTCTCCACCATGGTGCTCACGGTAGCGATGTACTTCCCTTCGGCCGCCACATTATGAGAGTAGGACAGCAGACACACGTAGATATCTGCACACAAACACACAGCAGACGCGTCTGACGGCGAGCTGCAGACCAACACACACACACACACACACACACACACACACACACGTGTTCCGGCACTCACCTGACTTCCGGTTGAGGTGCGTCTGCGGGAGGATGATCTGGCAGGAGTTGGCGTCCTGTGTGTTTTTGATGGGGTGGTTGAGCAGACAGATGACCCGTATGACGCGGCCGGCCTTCTTCACGCGTGTCGGCGTATAACTGGGGTCGCAGATCAGCTGCTTGCAGCGGAAGACCTGCATCGGGACGCAAATGCAGTCAATAATGTAACAATAACTGTAACGATAACCATACCTGTAACAATTATACCTATAACTGTAACTTTAACTATAACAATAAAAGTAACTGTAACATTAACTATACCTATAATGACAACTGTAACTGTAACTATAACAATAATGATAACTATAACAGATCATGATCATCATGAAGGTGTGTTTCTGCTCACCTCTCCCTCGGATCGCACCGCCGCCACTCGCCCGCCCTCCATTACGATGTCGTCCACACGTCTGTTCAACATGTAGCTGTTCCCGTAGACGGCGCTGAGCCTGCGGAGCGACACGCGTCTGTCACGCCTCGTGTGTGTGTGTGTTGCTCATCGCTCTCATGTCATGTGTGTCAACCTCAGTTACCTGATGAATCCCTGTGGCAGCTCGCCCAGTCCGAACAGCGGGTAGAGATACGGGCTGAGGCTGTAGCGCGCCAGAGACTCGGAGTACAGCTTGATCCGGTTGATGGTCGCCAGACACGGCTGCTCCAGATAACTGACAGACATTTACAGACGGTTTCACACACAGGAGGAGGAACTGAGTAACATCTACACAACAGAAAAGACCGAGACTCCCGGAAGACATTAGCACAGCATCGCATGGACAGTGTTATATTTCCCTAATACTGTTCATTAACGTATGAGTTTGTCTCACTTGTCGCTGACGTGAAGGGCGAGAGTGTGACCTGTGAACTCCACGACATCATCGCCCAGGTCGAAGTGACGAAACACGTCCCTCATGGTGGTTCTGCGCGGGTCCATGTCGTGATGAGTCCGCGGATCGTTCTCCTCAAAATTCAGGATGAAGGACATGAACTTACGGAACCTGCGCTTGTCAAACATCCCCATCAGATCTGGAGAAACACCAGGGTCATCAGCGGTAACTCAAACTAAAAACTTCCAGAAAAACATTTACATCACTGGAAATAAACTGAAATAAAATTGTAAAAAAATGTGTGTGTGTGTTGGGGGGGGTTCAGTTAATTGCCAAGGCAACATTTCTTATTTTATAGAGTTGACTTGTTAACTAAGGTTCGGGAGCAGGGCCACGCCTCAAGCAGTCACCTGACTTGAATTGGGCCGCCCCTTAGAGTACTGTTTGTCTTGTTCTCTCCAAGTTCACTCACTACGGATTCAGAGATACAGATTAACTAGCCTGATTCAGATGACGATTGTTCGATTTCAATTCCACCCCATCAAGGATTATCTCACATCTCACCGCGAGCATTCTTGACTAGGGTTGCAAAATTCTGGGAATTTTCAAAGATGGAAACTTTCCATGGGAATTAATGGGAATTTAAGGGAATTAACAGGAATTTATGGGAATAAACGGGAATAAACTGGGAATTTTCAAGTTTGAAGGTTGGCTCTTCATAGGGAACTTAAAATATAGTTGAGGAAAGTATATTTTAGCATAATCTTGACTAAAACAAACAGATTCCATTCAAATACACTTGAATATCCATGCCATTCCTCAATCACATGCACATAGCACACTGCTTACTGCATGGCTACTGAGACCACACCCCCTACTGGCACTGTGCATGCCTCCATCACATGTACAGAAGCCCAAAGCACAAGACTATTGAAGGCACACATTTGAGCCTGTGGACTAAACAAAGTGAAGTAAGTTTTGATGATATTATGGGGAAATATATTTGTTAAATGTTTAAATTGCAAATATCACATTCAAATGTATTCATCTAGCAGATAGCAAGCTGATAAGTTAGATGCTAAATAAGCTAGCATAACTATTTACCACATAAGTAGGGCTGGGCGGTATGACGGTATATATCGTTACTGCGGAAGAAAATGTCAATCGTAACAGATTTTTTTATTCCGTGTATACCGCGACATGTAAATAAGTAGGCGTGGTTAACTCGCGTGCAGCGTGCGTGAGACTGAGACACTGATATTTGTTAAAGAAACATGAAGAAAGACCAAGAGGATCCACAAAAAGAAATTATGTTTTCAAAATTAACGTGATATTTTCGGGGGGGGGAAGGCGCAGAAGTCTACTAGAGCAGTGCAGCACACTGAAAGTTTAGAGAGCCTTTGCTCTTGCTCACAACGGGGCTTACTTGACAACAAGTTCATATATCTATATTTTAACGAATAGAAATAACCTTGAATAATGTATCTATCCGTCTCTTATGTGTACAGTTACTTTCAGAGTGGACGCGCAAGCGGTTGCCGTGGTAATGAATATTTCCAAAATTCCCCAGCTTAACTTCCCATGGAAATTTACCGGAAATTTTCCGCCCCTTTGCAACCCTATTCTTGACCAAACCATCTCAAGAAAAGTCTCCAACTCCGACTCGTTCCCAGACTCCCTCTTCTCCACCTTTGCAGACCATGAACCGAGATCACCAAACTTATAGTAGACGCGGAAACCGACTTCATCGTTCTCTTCGCCAGCCACCCAGCACTCAATTCCTGATAACCCTTCTCGGTGCTCCCACGCGTCTACCAGATCCGAGGACAACATCAGGAACGGGACCGTGGCTCGCCTTCAACATCAGTGAAAGTAAAGGCATCCACTTCAATCGTTCAGAAAATAAAACAAGTTTATTCCAACCATATGCAGCATCCACCAAAACTTCTGTCAAACAAACTCTGAGCCTTCAGTGCTTCCGGCAACAGCAAACGTGCCATTGTTTTACAGCTTTACAGAAAAATGTATGTGTCCACATTACAATTTAGAGATGTACATTTACAAATAACTCAAGTTAGTTCAAATGTTATTATTTTAAACAATGTTGTAATTTAAGGCAGAAACAATTAGCTCATCGAAGTATTGAATACATGTTTGTTAAAAAACGATTATGACATATAGAAATCGTAGCATTGGTGCAATCCATCAATCCATCTATCCATTCCTCCATCCATACCTTCCAGATACCTTCCAGTGCCCAAGGAATTCTACCTCATGTGGGCCAATCTGGACTCTTTTAACCTCCATTTCTATTTTCAACCAGTCTATCCTTTCCCCTCCCTCCCGATACACCCTTACATCATACCATCCTACCATCCAGCAACATCCCATACTTCAGCCACAGCAGCGCCTCCTACCGCGCCAGCTTCAGCAGTCCATCGCCCTACTTCCTTTTCAGCAGCTACGCTCACAAATTTAGCTGTCGTTTACAGCAATACAACTCCTGATTACTCTGATATCTTAAACATGCCTATCCACCCAGATTTCTGGTGCTTCTTTGAAGTCCTCTGGAAGAGCGCATACTACTTTGCTGTACACCTCACATTCAGTTTCAGAAGCAGCCTTAATATCTTCGACTCCCTTTCAGAAGCACTATACTGGATTCTCTTCAACAATCAAAGACTCCCTTACATCCTCCACCTTCTCGACCAATTCTAATCGTCGCACCTCTCCATCCATTATCAGAGAAGAAAACCTCTGCATCACTCTGCTTCTCTCCAACTTCCTATAGATAAACACACATGTGATAGTTTTTAGTACTTCTAGGCCACCTCAATTAAGGCATCTGGATAATCCCTCATGGGAAATCCTTCTGTCAAAAGCAGCAACCACCCCCTATCTCCATGACAGAGTCATGTTAGATGATGCATGCAAATTGAAATGCGCCAACAATCCTCATCTTGGAATAGCATTCATTATTTTCTACAATGACTACATCACTCATCCCGATGACTCTAAATTTTACACTGATGCAGCACCCGCCGGTTTGCCGCCGAATGGCCCCCAAAGTTCAGTTCTCTCAACTCGCAGTCAGGCGTGTTCTCCTCTAAACCCTGTCATCGCCTGGACCTAGAATCCATGTTCCTGGCAAAGGCATTTTGGCTTCCTACGACATTCAAAAAAATGTACCCCTATTTCATCCACCTTCGATCTCTACATCCATCCCTGCATCTCTGTAATTTCTATCTACTTTCCAGACACAGTCCAGACACAGTCATATTCACTCTTCGGAGAAGCAAAACAGACCCATTCGGAGTTTCCTACTTTATTTACATCTTCCATTTAAACTCCTACCTCAGCCCATTCGAATCTAATTCAGAATAAGTTTACTCCAGGCATATTGCCAGAGCATCTCCCAAGATTAGCTCTTTCTTACCGAAAACTGGCCACAAGAATCTGGTTCAGCAAGCACTTCTATCAATCCTCCGTATTACCGGCATATCTCCAGAACACTACTCAATACATTCGTTACGCATCAGAGCAGCGACCTCAGTGGCCAGATGAGGTATTTCAGATGAGTTGTCCGACTCCTTGGCTGTTGATCTTCAGAAGCTCTTACATTCGTAACAATCGCAACAACCTCCGTCAAGCCAAGCTCACCTCAGCTCTTCCCAATCTTTGGGGGTCCTAATCACTCGGCCTACATTTACCTGAGATGATTCCCCCACTCTGAGTCTCCTGGCCGCCAACATCAGGCGCCCAGATCAACCTGACTGCCATCCCTTTTCCCCTTCCACTTCATCCTTCCCCTATTCATCCCCAACTCTCTTCATCCCCATCTCCTTCATCTCCAACTCTCTTCAATAACGGATCAACTTGACTACCATCCATTTTCCCCTTTCACTTCATCCTTCCCCTATTCATCCCCGACTCTCTTCATCTCCAGCTCTCTTCATCCCCAACTCTCTTCATCCCCAACTCTCTTCATCCCCAACTCTCTTCATCTCCAACTCTCTTCATCCCCAACTCTCTTCATCCCCAACTCTCTTCCCAACTCTCTTCATCTCCAACTCTCTTCATCCCCAACTCTCTTCATCTCCAACTCTCTTCATCCCCAACTCTCTTCATCCCCAACTCTCTTCATCTCCAACTCTTCATCCCCAACTCTCTTCATCTCCAACTCTCTTCATCCCCAACTCTCTTCATCTCCAACTCTCTTCAATAACAGATCAACCTGACTAACATCCCTTTTCCCCTTTCACTTCATCCTTCCCCTATTCATCCCCAACTCTCTTCATCTCCAACTCTCTTCAATAATGGATCAACCTGACTACCATCCCTTTACCCCTTTCACTTCATCCTTCCCCTATTCATCCCCTACTCTCTTCATCCCCAACTCTCTTCATCTCTCTTCATCCCCAACTCTCTTCATCTCCAACTCTCTTCAATAACGGATCAACCTGACTACCATCCCTTTTCCCCTTTCACTTCATCCTTCCCCTATTCATCCCCTACTCTCTTCATCCCCAACTCTCTTCATCTCTCTTCATCCCCAACTCTCTTCATCTCCAACTCTCTTCAATAACAGATCAACCTGACTAACATCCCTTTTCCCCTTTCACTTCATCCTTCCCCTATTCATCCCCAACTCTCTTCATCCCCAACTCTCTTCACCTCCAACTCTTCATCCCCAACTCTCTTCATCTCCAACTCTCTTCATCCCCAACTCTCTTCATCCCTAACTCTCTTCATCTCCAGCTCTCTTCAATTACAGATCAACCTGACTAACATCCCTTTTCCCCTTTCACTTCATCATTCACCTATTCATCCCCAACTCTCTTCATCTCCAACTCTCTTCAATAACTGATCAACCTGACTACCATCCCTTTTCCCCTTTCA
>CM038625.1:1322500-1325000 GCA_021554675.1 Leuciscus idus | reverse complement strand
GCAGTCATCATCTGATTCATTCGCAAACATCAGAGGCCCTGTCCCAAATGGCACACTTCGGCCCCGTCCCAAATGGAACCCTAACTGTGCGTTCACACCGGACGCGAATAGCGCGTCAAATTCGCGCCTGCCGCGTCTAGTTATATGCTTGACCACTTTGTGTTAATTCGCGCGTCAAGAGCGAAATTGACGCGCGTAAAAACAAAAGTTTGAAGTGAAATTTATGCGCGTCAGAGGCGAAAGTTTCGAAACCCGTTGGCGGCCATCTTTTTTAGATGTTTATCGAGTATTAGCATTAGCATTAATCGAGAGAGTCACCGCTCGTATATGCTCTGGAGAGCAGAAACAGCTGCGTAGGGGACATCGTCGCTGTACTCGGGTCCACCAGACCCTCCAGAGGGTTTCAGGAGTTTCACAATTTGCTCCAGGAGCTAGGTTTGGTGGACCTAACGGTGAGGACGCTGACGAGGACAGCGTAGGCCGTATAAGGCCTCGGCCTCGAGTGGTCGCTGCCTGACGAGCCCGCGCTCTACAGCCCGGCGCGAGGTTCCCCTCGCCCGCACCCACCTAATCTGTCATTTATTTTTGTTTTGATAATAAATGGAGCCAGCCTCCAAAAGTGAAACCTGTCCTGTGATTTTTGTTTTTATACACTAAATTGTGTTTGTTGTCTTTACATTAGAATAATTATGTTTCATATAATCTAGAATAGATATGGAATAAATAGCATTCAATACAAAATGAGTATCTCTCATATATTGAAATCGAGATTTTATGTGAAAGATTTGCATTGTTGTGCATTTTAGTCATATTACAAAATAATTTATTGAGGCCAAACATAAAATAACATTATAAACTGTCACTTCACCACGCGACAGCAGCAAGCAGGCTCCTGATTGGTTAACGCGGCGCGAATTGACGCAGAAGTTCAGATTTTTCAACTCAGGTGGCAGACGCGAATTCGCGTCAAACGCGTGAATGCACAAATAGCACTAATAAAATCATTCGCGCGTAACGCGCTTAACGCGCCAGACGCTCAATTCGCGCTATTCGCGCGAACGAGGCGTATTCGCGTCTACCGCGCCGCGCTCTACGCCTCATTTGCGCCGCAGGAATTTTTTACGCGCGTAACGCGTCTTTGCATTGACTTAACATTGAAATCACTCGCGCCTGACGCGCTATTCGCGTCCGGTGTGAACGCACCATAAGCACTTGGGTCTTCCTCTGAGTCCACACTTTCGTAACGTAATGCCGCTTTGACTGTCGGGAAGAAGTCTGCTGTGGAGTCCGCATCAGCGCAGGCTCGGCAAAAGTGAGCATCAAGGACACAAACCGACCACATGGGGGCGCTCGCGAGCACCCTTCTGAGATCTAAAAATGAGAAATGGGACACACTGCGGTCTCACGAACTTAACGGACACAGGCACGCGGCAGCCATTGTAAGTCCACAAGACCGGAAGTGCACATGAAGTGTGCCATTTGGGACAGGGCAATACTGATTCACTCACAGTCATCATCTGATTCACTTGCATTCATTACACTGATTCACTCGCATTCAACATGCTGATTCATCAGATGAATCATCATTCATTCATTCATCATCTGATTCATTCACATTCAACATGGTGATTCATCAGATGAATCACTCACATTTATCACACTGATCTTATTCCTTTTAGGGACATTAAGGAAAACGGAGAGACGAAGACTGAAACCACGTACTCGTACAGTGAGTGTCAAAACCACGTACTCGCACAGTGTGTGTTTCTCGCAGCGTCTCGGGAACGTCACACACACACACGTACACACTCACTGACCTTGTGTTTCTTACAGACACTGAGTGGAAGTCAGAGGTCATCAACAGCAGACACTTCGATCAGGAGGTCGGACACATGAACCCCAGGTGTGTGTGTGTGTGTGTGTGTGTGTGTGACGTGTGTGTGCAGTAGCGGATCCATATAGTTATCTAAGTCAGTCACACCTCGACTTTCTTCCAAATAACGCACATTTCATTCATAATATTATAAATACAGGCCTCTATATTTCCTGCACATTTATGTTTTTCTGAATTGTCTGAATGGCTAATAAAAATAGGTAATACAAAACGATTACTTGGTCACCACCACCAAGGTGAATTGGTTTAGTCTTGACTTCTGGTCGTGACTCGTCGTGATTGACAGTTGGTATGGGGGGGGGATCAGGGGAAATCTGTTGATTGTCGAGTGCCAAATAAGAGATGGACAAGAAAGGTCAAAGCCATCAGGTGCCCAATTTAGAAACGAGCGAAAGATAAAGGTATGCAACTGTTTTCTCTGTATGATTACGGTATCCATGTCATGAATGAAGGGGCAATATTAATTGGTGGGTATAACTCTTATTTGTTAGCCTTTTTGCTATGATTCTTGCTATGCTTAACAATAATTCGGTTTTAACTCAAACACGAGATCTAATTTCACCATAATATTGTGCTTTGCAACAAAACTGTTACAAGTTCAGTTAT
>CM038625.1:1192500-1317500 GCA_021554675.1 Leuciscus idus | reverse complement strand
CCGTTGCGCTTAAAGAAGATTAAAGAAAATAGTCCAACGCCGTGGTACAACGAGCACACTCAGGCCCTTAAGAGAGCAGCCAGAGAGATGGAGCGCAGTCAAGTCTCCTTCATTTATACAGCGCTTTAACAATATAGCAGTTTCACAGCAGCCTTACAGTGATAACAGGAGATTACAGGAACAGAGAGTGTTTAGGCTTTACAGCAGATCTAGAATAAAGTAATTGTCCAGATAAAGTTAGTTTTGATTGATTCACTTCCGTTGCAAAGATCATTAGTTATTAACTTAGCGGCCGCTAACACACACCGTTCTCACAGGAAACCCTTAACCTAACTGGGCTTCCAGAGCAGGAGAGGAATTTGCAGGACAACCCAGATTTAAAACCTCTGTTTTATCCTCAATTAGCTGCAGAAAATGATTTGTCATCCACTTCTTGATATAATTGACACATTTCAATAACACATCAAATGAAGCAGTGGTGTCAAGCCTTACTGGAAGGTAAAACTGAGAATCGTCTGCATGACAGTGATATGACATGTTGTATTTCTGAGAAATGCGAGCCAAGGGAAGCATATAAAGGGAAAACAATAAAGGTCCCAAAATGGATCCCTGGGGCACACCACACATAACACCACGTCCTACCATACACTCGAGGTCCAACAAAACCAGCACAACTCAAGAGCCTGAATCCAGAGCAAGCAAGATCTCATTTGTAACCCTCAACAGAGCCGACTCAGTGCTATGTAATGATCTAAAACCAGAGTAATGACTTTATGAACTTTTTTTACTTACAAGATTGATAATATTAGGGAGAAAATTATAACTATGCAACCATCTACTACAGTATCGCATCAGGCAGTGCATTGTAGTCTCCCTGAGGAAGAATTTCATTCATTTATTGCTATAGGAGAGGAAGAATTTACTAAACTCATTAAATCATCTAAATCAACATGTATGTTAGACCCTATACCGACTAAGCTACTGAAAGAGATGCTTCCAGAGGTCATAGATCCTCTTCTTAATATCATTAATTCGTCTTTGTCATTAGGATACGTACCAAAAACTTTTAAGCAACTTGATCCTACAGAATTAGTCAATTACAGGCCGATCTCGAATCTACCCTTTCTGTCAAAGATACTAGAACAGGCAGTATCCTCACAACTGTGTTCCTTTCTACAGGAGGATTTCCAGTCAGGATTTAGACCGTACCATAGTACTGAGACTGCTCTCATTAGAGTTACACATGATCTGCTCTTATCATCCGATCGTGGTTGTATCTCTCTATTAGTGTTACTCAATTTTAGTGCTGCATTTGACACTATCGACCACAAAATTCTTTTAAATAGACTCGAAAATGATGTTGGCATTAGTGGAATTGCACTAGCATGGTTTAAATCATACTTATCTGACCGTTATCAGTTTGTAGCAGTAAATGAAGAGATGTCTCATTGATCACAAGTTCAGTGTGGCGTACCACAAGGCTCAGTACTAGGACCGCTGCTGTTCACTCTGTACATGCTACCCTCACACACACACACACACACTCTGTACATGCTACCCTCACACACACACACACACACACACACACACACACTCTGTACATGCTACCCTCACACACACACACACACACTCTGTACATGCTACCCTCACACACACACACACACACACACACACACTCACACTCTGTACATGCTACCCTTGGGAGATATCATTAGGAAGCATGGCATTAGTTTTCACTGTTATGCTGATGATACTCAGCTCTATATTTCTTCACACCCTGACGAAACTTACCAATTCCCAAAATTAACAGAATGCAAAGCTGATATAAACAATTGGATGACTCGTAATTTCCTACTACTAAATTCTGAAAAAACAGAGATTCTAATTATTGGACAAAAAACTTCCTCACGTAATGATCTAGAATACTGTCTAACACTTGATGGCTGCTCTGTCAAGTCTTCATCGTCGGTTAGGAACCTGGGTGTGTGTGTGTGTGGGTGTGTGGGTGTGCTCTTTGATGCCAATCTTTCAGTTGAAAGTCAAGTGTCTAGTATCTGTATGCTATATGCTCTCATTGACAAATGCGGAACAATTAGTCCATGCGTTCATGACATCAAGGCTAGAATATTGTAATGCTCTACTGGGTGGTTGCCTAGAATATCAAAATCGACATGCACTCTCTCTCTCTCTCTCTCTCTCAGTGGAGTGTGTTCCTGTGCTGCGTGAGCTGGTGTCACACACACTCACACTCTCTCTCTCTCTCTCTCAGTGGAGTGTGTTCCTGTGCTGCGTGAGCTGGTTTCACACACACTCACACACTCACTCTCTCTCTCTCTCTCTCTCTCAGTGGAGTGTGTTCCTGTGCTGCGTGAGCTGGTGTCACACACACTCACACACTCTCTCTCTCTCTCTCTCTCATTGGAGTGTGTTCCTGTGCTGTGTGAGCTGGTGTCACACACACACACTCACTCTCTCTCTCTCTCTCTCTCTCTCTCTCTCAGTGGAGTGTGTTCCTGTGCTGTGTGAGCTGGTGTCACACACACTCACTCTCTCTCTCTCTCTCTCTCTCTCTCTCTCTCAGTGGAGTGTGTTCCTGTGCTGCGTGAGCTGGTGTCACACACACTCACTCTCTCTCTCTCTCTCTCAGTGGAGTGTGTTCCTGTGCTGCGTGAGCTGGTGTCACACACTCACTCTCTCTCTCTCTCTCTCTCTCTCAGTGGAGTGTGTTCCTGTGCTGTGTGAGCTGGTGTCACACACACTCACTCTCTCTCTCTCTCTCTCTCTCTCTCTCTCAGTGGAGTGTGTTCCTGTGCTGCGTGAGCTGGTGTCACACACACTCACTCTCTCTCTCTCTCTCTCTCAGTGGAGTGTGTTCCTGTGCTGCGTGAGCTGGTGTCACACACACTCACTATCTCTCTCTCTCTCTCAGTGGAGTGTGTTCCTGTGCTGCGTGAGCTGGTGTCACACACACTCACACACTCTCTCTCTCTCTCTCTCAGTGGAGTGTGTTCCTGTGCTGCGTGAGCTGGTGTCACACACACTCACTATCTCTCTCTCTCTCTCTCAGTGGAGTGTGTTCCTGTGCTGCGTGAGCTGGTGTCACACACACTCACTCACTCTCTCTCTCTCTCTCTCTCTCTCTCAGTGGAGTGTGTTCCTGTGCTGCGTGAGCTGGTGTCACACACACACACACTCACTCTCTCTCTCTCTCTCTCTCTCTCTCTCAGTGGAGTGTGTTCCTGTGCTGCGTGAGCTGGTGTCACACACACTCACTCTCTCTCTCTCTCTCTCTCTCAGTGGAGTGTGTTCCTGTGCTGCGTGAGCTGGTGTCACACACACTCACTATCTCTCTCTCTCTCTCAGTGGAGTGTGTTCCTGTGCTGTGTGAGCTGGTGTCACACACACTCACACACTCTCTCTCTCTCTCTCTCTCTCTCTCTCAGTGGCGTGTGTTCCTGTGCTGTGTGAGCTGGTGTCACACACACTCACACACACTCTCTCTCTCTCTCTCTCTCTCTCTCTCAGTGGCGTGTGTTCCTGTGCTGCGTGAGCTGGTGTCACACACACTCACTCACACACTCACTCTCTCTCTCTCTCTCTCTCTCAGTGGCGTGTGTTCCTGTGCTGCGTGAGCTGGTGTCACACACACTCACACACTCACTCTCTCTCTCTCTCTCTCTCTCTCAGTGGAGTGTGTTCCTGTGCTGCGTGAGCTGGTGTCACTCACACTCACACACTCACTCTCTCTCTCTCAGTGGCGTGTGTTCCTGTGCTGCGTGAGCTGGTGTCACACACACTCACTCACACACTCACTCTCTCTCTCTCTCTCTCTCAGTGGAGTGTGTTCCTGTGCTGCGTGAGCTGGTGTCACTCACACTCACACACTCACTCTCTCTCTCAGTGGAGTGTGTTCCTGTGCTGCGTGAGCTGGTGTCACTCACACTCACACACTCACTCACTCTCTCTCTCTCTCAGTGGAGTGTGTTCCTGTGCTGCGTGAGCTGGTGTCACTCACAATCACACACTCACTCACTCTCTCTCTCTCAGTGGAGTGTGTTCCTGTGCTGCGTGAGCTGGTGTCACACACACTCACTCTCTCTCTCTCTCTCTCTCTCAGTGGAGTGAGTTCCTGTGCTGCGTAAGCTGGTGTCACACACACTCTCTCTCTCTCTCAGTGGAGTGTGTTCCTGTGCTGCATGAGCTGGTGTCACTCTCACTCACACTCACACTCACTCTCTCTCAGTGGAGTGCGTTCCTGTGCTGCGTGAGCTGGTGTCACACACACTCACTCTCTCTCTCTCTCTCTCTCTCTCAGTGGAGTGTGTTCCTGTGCTGCGTGAGCTGGTGTCGGCGGGGCTGAAGATCTTCTCTCTCTGTGTCTCGTGTTCTCTGTCTCTGCTGACGGTCTCGGCCGGCTGGATCTTCTACCGCCCCCTGCTGGGTGTGATGATAGCACTGCTAGCACTCCTGCCGCTAGTCATCGCACGCGTGCGAGCGCCGGCCAAGAAGCACCAGTGACCCGTGTGAAGTCCAGCAGCACCAGTGACCCGTGTGAAGCTTCAGCTTCTCCTGCTCTTCCTCAGTGTTTCTGCCGTGTTCTCCTGCTCAAACATCTAAACACTCTTACATCAACACACATTTACTGGAGAACTGTGAGTTTGTGCCTAAAAGGAGAACTAATATCTGCTAATGGGGCCTTACAAATAATTTTGTTTTACCTTTGAATTTTCTGACTTCATTGGAAGATCTTTGTTCTTGTTTTAAACACATTTTCTCAGAAAACAAGCCTTAATGTCTTCAGTCATGTTTCTTCTCCAGTAACTATCTTGATTTAAGAATGATTAGATATTTGATACAGAACCAATGAGGAAGAAGCTCCTGTTCTTCAGCGTGAGCGGGAACATCATGTACAGTGTGTGTGTGTGACTGCAGAAATGCTGCGTGTGTGTTCAAGCTCTTTATGAGGTTTATCGTGAACCGCTCGCTGTGTTCCTCAGTGAATGAATGTAAATGTAAAGCAATGCACGAGAAACACCAAACGTCTTATAAAGGCTTTAATACACAAACATACCAAAGTCTGTTTATTGTGAAAGACAAAAGAATGATCTTCAAGTCTGTGGGAGTGTGTGTGCAGGGCTGGTCCGGATGGGTTGCATATGTGTGTGTTTGCGGCTCGAGGCGAGTCTGAAAGCGTTAAATACTGATGTAAACTCTCAGCACTAGAGGAACTGCAGGAGTTGGAGAGGAAGTTCACAGCAGGAGGCACTTGTTGTTCTTCTTGCCCTTGCGCGCCTGCAGCGCCGCCCTGGTGGCCATCTCGAACACCTCACGCACGCCGTCCTTGCTTTTGGCAGAGCACTCCATGTATCCGAAGGCACAGATGCGGTTGGCCATGTCTCGGCCCTCCTCGGGTTTGACCGGCTCCTGCGGGACAGACACACGGAAGATTCACAGGATCTGACAAGAAGTTCACAAGGTGTGTGGATTTAACCCTCATGCTTCCCTCGCGTTCTGTAACGCATCTTTCCCTCGCGTCCTGTAACGCATCTTTCCCTCGCGTCCTGTAGCGCATATTTCCCTCGCGTTCTGTGACGCATCTTTCCCTCGCGTTCTGTAACGCATCCTTCCCTCGCGTCCTGTAACGCATCCTTCCCTCGCGTCCTGTAACGCATCTTTCCCTCGCGTCCTGTAACGCATCTTTCCCTCGCTTCCTGTGGCGCATATTTCCCTCGCGTTCTGTAACGCATCTTTCCCTCGCGTCCTGTAACGCATCTTTCCCTCGCGTCCTGTAACGCATCCTTCCCTCGTGTCCTGTAACGCATCTTTCCCCTTGCGTCCTGTAACGCATCCTTCCCTCGCGTCCTGTAACGCATCTTTCCCCTCGCGTCCTGTAACGCATCTTTCCCCTCGCGTCCTGTAACGCATCTTTCCCTCGCGTCCTGTAACGCATCTTTCCCTCGCGTTCTGTAACGCATCTTTCCCCTCGCGTCCTGTAACGCAGTGGTTCTCAATCCTGGTCCTTGGGACCCACAGCTCTGCACATTTTATTTGTCTCCTTGATCTGACACACCCAGTTCAGTTCAGAGCTCTTTCCTAACGAGCTGATGATCTGAATCAGGTGTGTTAAATGAGGGAGACATACAAAATGTGAAGAGCTGTGGGTCCCCAGGACCAGGATTGAGAACCACTGCTGTAACGCATCTTTCCCCTCGCGTCCTGTAACACATCTTTCCCCTCGTGTCCTGTAACGCATCTTTCCCTCGCGTCCTGTAACGCATCTTTCCCCTCGCGTCCTGTAACGCATCCTTCCCTCGCGTCCTGTAACGCATCCTTCCCTCGCGTCCTGTAACGCATGCTTCCCTCGCGTCCTGTAATGCATCCTTCCCCTCGCGTCCTGTAACGCATCTTTCCCCTTGCGTCCTGTAACGCATCCTTCCCTCGCGTCCTGTAACGCATCTTTCCCCTCGCGTCCTGTAACGCATCTTTCCCCTCGCGTCCTGTAACGCATCTTTCCCTCACGTTCTGTAACGCATCTTTCCCCTCGCGTCCTGTAACGCATCCTTCCCTCGCGTCTTGTAACGCATCTTTCCCTCGCGTCCTGTAATGCATCCTTCCCTCGCATCCTGTAACGCAGTGGTTCTCAATCCTGGTCCTTGGGACCCACAGCTCTGCACATTTTATTTGTCTCCTTGATCTGACACACCCAGTTCAGTTCAGAGCTCTTTCCTAACGAGCTGATGATCTGAATCATGTGTGTTAAATGAGGGAGACATACAAAATGTGCAGAGCTGTGGGTCCCCAGGACCAGGATTGAGAACCACTGGACGCATCTTTCCCCTCGCGTCCTGTAACGCATCTTTCCCCTCGCGTCCTGTAACGCATCCTTCCCTCGCGTCCTGTAACGCAGTGGTTCTCAATCCTGGTCCTTGGGACCCACAGCTCTGCACATTTTATATGTCTCCTTGATCTGACACACCCAGTTCAGTTCAGAGCTCTTTCCTAACGAGCTGATGATCTGAATCAGGTGTGTTAAATGAGGGAGACATACAAAATGTGCAGAGCTGTGGGTCCCCAGGACCAGGATTGAGAACCACTGCTGTAACGCATCTTTCCCCTCGCGTCCTGTAACGCATCTTTCCCCTCGCGTCCTGTAACGCATCTTTCCCTTCGCGTCCTGTAACGCATCTTTCCCCTCGCGTCCTGTAACGCATCTTTCCCTCGCGTCCTGTAACGCATCTTTCCCTCGCTTCCTGTAACGCATCCTTCCCTCGCGTCCTGTAACGCATCCTTCCCTCGCGTCCTGTAACGCATCCTTCCCTCGCGTCCTGTAACGCATCCTTCCCCTCGCGTCCTGTAACGCATCTTTCCCTCGCGTCCTGTAACGCATCTTTCCCCTCGCGTCCTGTAACGCATCTTTCCCCTCGTGTCCTGTAACGCATCTTTACCTCGCGTCCTGTAACGCATCTTTACCTCGCGTCCTGTAACGCATCCTTCCCTCGCGTTCTAACGCATCTTTCCCCTCGCGTCCTGTAACGCATCTTTCCCCTCGCGTCCTGTAACGCATCCTTTCCCTCGCGTTCTGTAACGCACCTTTCCCTCGCAGGTCGAAATCACCCGAAACCCTAAAATTATTTATATATATACAAATTTTTGGTCCAGAAAGCTTATTTCTTTTTGATCTTTTTAATGCAATTTTTTTTTTACCTTTTAAATTACTAGATTTGATCAATAAATAATAATTCCTCATTCTTTCAACTTAAATTCAAAATAACTCAATTTCATGCATAACCCTTTAATTCAGATCTAAATATCTTACATTGTGTGTGTTTGTCGACCTCTTGTGGATAATAATAATATAAGATGATATTTCATGACTCTAGATGGCCTTATAGCTCTATATGAGCTGTTCCTCTGGGTCCTAAAGCCAGTTTTCTTCAGTATTCATTCAGATACACATGTAGACATTATAAAATAATTTTTTTGGTAAAGTTTTAGCATTTTTTGTTTGAATTATGAGCCTTTTTAGGTTTGTGACCTGAAGCATTCCTCACACTCCATTCATTCCTAAGGAGGTCAAATTGACCCGAGGATTTGTTACTTTTATATTCCAACCACAAAACTCCTCAAATCCATTCATATTTTTTGGTGTATTCGTGGTTCAAGTGCGACAAAAGTCCTGGGGTCTTGGTTTTAAATATGGACAGACGCCGGACTTGCCTGAACTTCTCTAAACTGGAGAACCTAAAGTTTCAATCAAGCTTATTTAAAGTTTACATTTAAAGTTCCCAATTTTACATTTTATTTTGTCTGAGAATGAACAAATTCAACAGAATTCAGGAAAACGCCAGCAAAACTATAGTGTATTTTTTTTTCTTTTTCATACGCAGAATAAAGGAGCGGGGCCTGGTTGAGTTATGGAAAGGGGCGGGACATTTCCCAAACACTCTAAGCGCTCGACCAATCACAGCACACTGCTCAAGCCAACCAATCAGAGCACAGTGTGCTTTTCAGAAGGAGGGGCTTCATAGAGACAGAAACTAAACAGTGTTACTGACAGACTGGGAAGAGAGGAGCTGCAACAATGGAGAATATGAGGAAATAATGTGTTCTGGTGCTCTTTACGACACGGAGGAGTGAGAAACACACCTGCTTCATCTTGAAGAGCTCGCGGCGCGTGTGCTCGTCGTTCCGCAGGTCCTTCTTGTTGCCCACCAGGATAATAGGAACGTTAGGGCAGAAATGCTTGACCTCGGGCGTCCACTTCTCAGGAATGTTCTCTGACGGCCAGAAAGGTCAGAGTTGAGATGAAGCAGCAGCAGAGAGGGGTGTGTGTGTGTGTGTGTGTGTGCGGCGAGACTCACCCAGGCTGTCAGGGCTGTCGACGGAGAAGCACATGAGGATGACGTCGGTGTCGGGATAGGAGAGCGGCCGCAGCCGATCATAATCCTCCTGTCCCGCCGTATCCCACAGCGCCAGCTCCACCTAGAACACACACACACGCCAGTCACATGACACACGTTTAGTCACACGCCATGCGAGTCACATGACACACGCTAAAGTCACATGACACGCTCAGCCACACGCCAGACGCTCAGTGGGGTGGCACGGTTCACAAAACCCACGGTTCGGATCACGGTTTTAGGGTCACGGTTTTCGGTTCTGTACGGTTCTTGTTGTTATTTTTTCTTTTAATCTTTAACACTCAAAAAATTTACTTCAGCATATGATATATAGGTTAATTATTAATTTATTTATTTCATAAATGGGGCGTGTTTGCAAAACGCAGCTTAGTGAGCGGTCACCGTGAGGAAACTTTCAGTTTCAGTTCAGTTTCTCCTCGTGTCTCGTCATCATAGGCGTAATCTGCGGGTGGGACATGTCCCCAGCACCACTTTTTGCCAGGGTCGATATCTCGTGGCATGGATGTACCAATACAAATAAATAAAACATCTCCAGTTAACTAGCAAAGTATTCGTTTCGTTCGTTTGTTAAATAAAAAGCAATTTGGCGCTGAAATTTGTTTTTTTTAATCAAGTGATGAAAGTGCTGGTTGCCGCTGCGATCAGTGGCGCTGATACTGTGTTCTCTTGTGGCTCGCGCACACGCCGCACAGTCTTCACTCGGACGCACGCTTCAATCCGCTGTGGAGAGACTCTATTCGTTCCGGTGAAATCACAAAACAAAATTCACACAAATCTGTCCCTGCTTGATATACAACCACTGATAAACATAATCGATTTTGATGAAAAAGAAGAAAATATATAGGAGTGCGGATTAGAACTCAGAACCTCTGACACGCTTGGCAAAAGTTCTGCCACTGGACCATTAAAGTACATTCGTGAAACAGTCGATCTATGTAGTTATTAACGTGAAAAAACAACATATAGTGAAGTAGATCTCATTAAATGTCTAAGTAAACCCAGTGCACTATTTAAATCGATTGCTGGACATCGTAATGTTATTCTACATGTACATCTGATTTATGATTTAGCATTGTATTAGCACGGGCACGAGGCTACATTGCGCATGCGTCGAACCGTGCGACGCACACACACACCGAGCGGTTCGGATGTTTTTGCATGTACCGTGCCACCCCTAACGCTCAGACACACGCTCAGTCACATGACACATGCTTAGTCACGTCACATGACACACGCTCAGTCACATGACACACGCCAGTCACACGACACACACTCAGCCGCACGCCAGTAACACGATACACGCTCAGCCGCACGCCAGTCACACGCTCAGTCACATGACACACGCCAGTAACACGACACACGCTCAGCCGCACACCAGTCACATGATACACGCTCAGCCACACGCTAGACGACACACGCTCAGCCGCATGCCAGTCACACGCTCAGTCACATGACACACGCCAGTCACACGATACACGCTCAGCCGCACGCCAGTCACACGACACACGCTCAGCCGCACGCCAGTCACATGATACACGCTCAGCCACACGCTAGACGACACACGCTCAGCCGCACGCCAGTCACACGCTCAGTCACATGACACACGCCAGTCACACGATACACGCTCAGCCGCACGCCAGTCACACGCTCAGTCACATGACACACGCCAGTAACACGACACACGCTCAGCCGCACGCCAGTCACATGATACACGCTCAGCCACACGCTAGACGACACACGCTCAGCCGCATGCCAGTCACATGATACACGCTCAGCCACACGCTAGTCACACGACACACGCTCAGCCGCATGCCAGTCACATGATACACGCTCAGCCACACTCTAGTCACACGACACACGCTCAGCCGCATGCCAGTCACATGATACATGCTCAGTCACATGACACGCTCAGCCACACGCTAGTCACACGACACACACTCAGCCGCACGCTAGACACATGACACACGCTCAGCTGCACGCCAGTCACATGACACACGCTCAGCCACACGCTCAGCCACACGCTAGTCACATGACACACGCTCAGCCGCACGCCAGTCACACGACACACGCTCAGCCGCACGCCAGTCACATGATACATGCTCAGTCACATGACACACGCTCAGCCACACGCCAGTCACACGACACACGCTCAGCCGCACGCCAGTCACATGATACATGCTTAGTCACATGACACACGCCAGTCACATGATACATGCTAGGGATGTCCCGATACCACTTTTTGCAGAACGAGTCTGATACCGATACTTTCATTTTTGATACTCGCCGATACCGATACCGTAACCGATCCCAATTATTTAATCCAATTTTGATACTACAACAAAAACTACCAGCCTAATTAATGTGAATTTAAAACAAGTAAGCAGTCAGTGACAAAATAAGAACAAACAATCGAATAAATACAATAGAACAAAGAAAGGCTACAAATGAAATAAACAGTGTTTTTAGAGTTTTTCGGGTAGGTCTAACAGGTACAGAAATTTGAATAAAGTAATCAAATGTGAAAAAAAGCATATTCATTACTGTATAAACTATATATAGATTGATATTTTTGTTAAGTTGAAAAGGGTAGCCTATTTAGTCAAGAGCAGTGAGTATTTCTTTGTCCTTTGTTTGATTAACATTAAAATGTATAGGAAAGCTATAGCGCTCAGCTATAGCTTTCCTATAGCTCAGTGGTAAGAGCATTGCGTTAACAACACAAGGTTGTGGGTTCGATCCCAGGGGATTGCACATACCTATGTATAAATGTATAGGATAATGCAATGTAAGTCGCTTTGGATAAAAGCGTCTGCCAATAAATGTAAATGTAAAACACAGCAGCAGGTTTATCAAACTGCTGCCCCTTTAAGACCGAACGCACGGACCCCCATTTGAACATGGCTACGTTCATTTGAGATATTTATATAACCGACTTTGTTTACAATAGGATACATAACTTTGTGTGAATTTGTCCGTACAAGCGCAAGACGTGAAAGACAATTTAATTCAGTATTCGCGCGCTGAGACGCTGGTTTGCGGGGCGCGCGCTTCGGATGTTTGCGTTCATGGAACTTCTTGACCTGCACACGTCCTGTAATAATGTAGGAAACCACGCGTTATACTTAAATCAGGTAACAGTTCATGTTTTACTTTACTTACATATACGATTTAGTTTTCATCCAAATAACATGCGCTGAGTGAACGATCAGCAATCAAGAGTATTCAACAGAAGTGCGCTCGCTCGCTCGCTCTCTCTCTCTCTCTCTCTCTCTCTCTCTCTCTCGTCAGTTAACGTTAATAATAATCGACATGCCTTGTTTTATTTTCTTTGCCATTGACATCCGACTGAACAAACTTTCCACTGACGTCTGTTTAAAGGGATGTGCTCGCAAAATGTACGTGGTATCGGTGCGTGGTATCTGCAAATTTTTATGAGTACGAGTATATGAGGACAGTATTGGCCCGATCCCCGATGTCAGTATCGGTATCGGGCCATCCCTAATAAACATGGTCAGTCACATGACACACGCTCACGCTCAGCCACACACCAGTCACATGCCGCACGCTCAGCCGCACGCCAGTCACATGACACACGCTCAGCCGCACGCCAGTCACATGACACACGCCTGCGCTGCTCACCTGCTTGCTGTCCACCTCAATGTCGGCCACGTAGTTCTCGAAGACGGTGGGCACATAGACCTCGGGGAACTGGTCTTTACTGAAGACGATGAGGAGGCAGGTCTTCCCGCACGCGCCGTCCCCGACGATCACCAGCTTCTTACGGATCGCCGCCATCTCTGAAAACACATGCGCAGATTAATATCATACGTTCATGTTTCCCTGCAAACCAAACCCACAGGCCACAACCTTGGTGTTGTTAATGCCGTAATCTACAGTTTGAGCTACAGAAATGCCTATTATTATATTTCATGTTAACTATATATTTATTTATATTTAATTTGTTCAATATTAAATTAATTCAATAATATACACATACACATATTAACAATATAACTATATTTTTATTTATAATCTAACTAAACAGAATGCAGCCTATAAGGAGATTTAATGTTTTTGCATCTTGACTTTATTCATGACAACCAGATTTCCTGATCAAATATGACGTACATTACAAAAAAATGATAAATCAAGTGTAAAAATGGCACGCAAATTAAAGTCACACAATAGTCAACAGGATAATTTTTTTACCATGTGAAATATTATTATGATCATTGTGTAAGTGAAATGCGCTGCTGCTCGTTAGATTTCATGAGATTCGCCCGTTAAATGCTGACACATTAAAAATACTGTGATGGAAAAACTAAAAATGAATGAAAGCAGCGCTGCTAATTCAGCAAGAGTTTCACATGATCAACACGCAGTTGTTTTTAAATGTGTGTTTATACGCTGCTATCTGACCGGGTTAGAGTCAGTTTCATTTCAGGAATAAATGCAGATTATTACAGCGTAAGGGTGAATAATCTTATTATTATGTCACTCAAAGGGATTCGTTTCTCATTTACATAAACGCTTTTTGTTTTTGTTTTAAAAGTTTGTATTTATTTTCAATGTGGCAAACTGTCTTTGCGAAGCTAACAGCTACACCACCGGAAGTGATCGACTCTTCTCAGTAAAGTCATCATTCAAACCATCGAACATCAAGGACCCGACCCTCTCTCTCCGGCAGGTGAAGTTTAATGAGAGTCTTGATCTTTTTTAAAGCTTGGAAAAGCGGAGGGGAAATCTAATTAAACTCGGTCTCACCGTCAGTTTAACTCGGCTCAAGTTTTCCGGGTCGGTTCAGTGCGCGCGCCTGAAGCCTGACACAACCAGACAAGATGGCGGCTGAACAATCAACCCGTCAAACTAAGAGTCCTCCACAGACGCGTCAAAATAATAGTCCTCACAGTTCACTTTTCAACAGTTCGTTTATTAAGTGCATACAGTTTTCACATTCAAACACAGACAATATATAGTAACGTCTGAAGATTGACAGACAATGGAGGCTTTGTTTCTGAACTTTTACTCAGAACGCAGAACAGAAGCGCTGCTCACTCACTACTAGTCTTTCTTTACTTCCCGCTTAGGAACTCCCCCGCGTTAACCTTATCATTTCCGGTGAAAAATAAAACAGCAATTTCACCACAATTGATAAGAGTCTGTGCGCTACACTATTATACAGTTTGTAAGCCAGCACTATTAGTATAAATAATACCAGGAGTTCAGCTTTTGACATTTGATTGCTTGCCGTCCTCTGTTTGGTAAACTAAACTACCCGTCAAATAAAGAGTCCTCAACAGACGCGTCAAAATAACAGTCCTCACAGTTCACTTTCCAACAGTTCGTTTATTAAGTGCATAGCGTTTTCACATTCAAACACAGAGACAATATATCAAGTCAAGTCACCTACATTTATATAGCGCTTTGAACAATATATATTATTTCAAAGCAGCTTTACAGTGATAATAGGAGATTACAGTAACAGAGATTGTTTAGGCTGTACAGCAGCTCTAGAATAAAGTTATTGTCCAGCTAAAGTTAGTTTTGATTGTTTCCGTTGCAAAGATCATTAACTTAGTGGCCGCTTACATGACACTTTTTAAACTGAAAACAGAAAACCTTTAATGTGTTCTGGCCGTTCATTTGCACAATAACAGTGTTTGGAGGCTCAAGAATGCAAACTTTGAAAAGGTGCAGGTTTTGAAAAATTTTGAAAAACAAAACGTGAATCCATGAAAACGCTGATGGTGTGCACATACATATTATGTGTTTAGTCTATAGGTATGCGCGTTTGAATATGTGCGCAGGCGCGTAGTCTTTCTTTACAAACATAGAGTTTGTAAGCAGCACTATACTTAACTAGGACTCAGAGTTTTTGACGTCTGACTGCTTGCTGTCGTCCGCCGGGTCCGCGCTCGCACACACCATCCTCGCTTTGACCTTCTTGTTGGAGGAGATGATGAGGAATGGGCTGAGCGAGGCGTAGCATGAGGAGAAGAACACCCTCATGTCGGCCACCACCGCCGGCACCTGCGCCACCGTTAGCATGTAGATCCAGATGACGTTATCGATGCCGAAGAACACCGCGTACAGAACCACAAGCATCAGCACAGTCTTAGCGGCGCGTGCCTCCTTGCCCTGCGAGCGGCGGATGCCCTTCAGCTTCCGGCCATGCCGGTGCAGGAGCACCAGGAGGAACCCGCTGGAGCCTAGCATCATGCCCACGAACGCGAAGTCACGCACCGACACGGCCACCCCGTTCGCCACGTAGGACAGGTTATCGCGGAAGTCCACGTGGCAGAAGCCCAGGTTGAGGGTGAACGGCGGGACGGTGCCGTTGCGTGGCGCTACGGAGAAGAAGGGTGCGGCGATGCAGACGGCCATGTTGAGGAGCCAGAGCGCAGCGAAGCCGGGGAGGATTAGCTGCGGGAGTCGAGGCTTGAGGCGGGAGAGCAGCGGGCCGGCCGCGGGGGCCACGGTAGCTGCCTGGAACACGCTCAGCATGCAGGTCAGGCACACGGACAGCGCGCGAGACACACGGTACAGGTATATGACCGCCTTGCAGCCGGCGTCGTCTAGCAGGTTCCTCACGCCGAACACGCTCAGGGTCTGCGGGACGCCACGGGTTAGCAGCAGAAGCAGGTCCGCGAACGCCAGGTGGCACAGGATAGCGTCCGTGGGTGTTAGCCGAGACTCTCGTAGAAGCATGTGTGCGTACGCTAGCAGCACCAGCGTGTTTGCTAGGATCCCCAGACCCGTCTGCAGCAGGAACGACACGCCTTTGATGGTCACGCACAGGTCCATGGAGCCGCTTAGAGACGTCTGAGTCGCGGCTCAATATAAAGCCCAATATAAAGCCTTGTCTACACCCGCGGGAGCGACTCAAACCCACGGCAGAGACGAGAGAGAGCTAGAAGTGAAGAAGAGAGGAGAAGTGTCCAGCTGGGGCGCGTCCTAATGACTCCATAAGTGTCTTATAGGAAAAACGTGATGTCTAACTTGTAAGACTAGTCTTCGCGGCTCCTGCAACCGGCCCCAGGGATCAGGCTCCTGTCAGGAGACAGCCCAGATCAACGCTTCTCCTTCTCAGTTTGTTTTTTTCACCTTAAAATATAATCACTTTTAAATTAATGTCACATTTAGCTAATCGTTTCGTTGTTTTTGACCCGTTTAACCTTGTATTTGAATAAATAAGGTTATTATGACACCAACAATATAAACCAACAACAAAAGGAGCCTAACTAATGTAAAGTTCAAACAGTAATGAAATAAGAACAAATAAACAGATTGCGTTAGATATTTTAGTAACACTATATTTTACAGTGTCCTTGTTACATATGTTACATGTATTTACTATAGTAATAAAGAGTAAATTATGCATTATTTCATGCAATTAACCCTCAACCAAACCCTAACCCTATAGTAAGTGCATGTTGTTAATTAATATTACTCAGTACTTAAATACAATATATAATTGTTTTGCTGAAATGTTTCACAAATGAAGATTCGGTTACACTTTATTTTCAGGTGTCATTGTTACAGTGTAGTTATATATTTAAGTACTGAGTAATATTAATGAACTACATGTACTTACTATAGGGTTAGGGTGGGATTAGGGTTTGGTTGAGGGTTAGTTGCATGTAATTATGCATAATTTAGGCTACTCTTTATTACTATAGTAAAAACATGTAACATATGTAACAAGGACACTGTAAAACATAGTGTTACCAAAGATTATAAGATTCTTCATGTCATTCTAGTGTATTTTTGTGTATCATTTCGTTAACGATCAATCTATTTCCATGTTTAATGGCCTGACAGTGTGTGTGAGGAATGAAGTGTGTGTGTTGTTTGTGAGGAATGACGTGTGTGTGTTGTTTGTCCTGTAATTGAGAGTCCTCAGGAGATAATTAGACAACATTAAGCTAATGAGGAGCTGTGGGACGTGCAGGTCTGGGCTGGTCTGTTTTCTTCCCATCATTCCCTCGGGAGAGCTGTGTTTACGCCTGAACGCAGCTCAACACACGCTACACACACGCTACACGCGTGTTTAACATCATTACCCCGAGGACTGATCACACCCGTCACACACACACTGTCCGTTAAGGGTTATTAGCATGTAACAGATGCCTTCGTTTCTGGATGGCTTAGTTAATATTTAGTAATATTATAGATCTGGCTGCACTGACACTATTGGAAACTAAACTTGAACTGAATTGATCTGAATAATGACTCTATTGTCTTCTTAGAGCTACTGTATGGGTGAACTCAGTTCTGTTTGCATCTTTGATTCTGTTATTTTCCCGTTTATCATTGTGAAGCGGCTTTGAAAAACTGCTCCCAGAAATAAAGACAAGAGAAGAGATGGACATGAAGTTTTTAGCATAATATATAAAGCAAGGATTATAAACAAGGCAATAACAGCCAAATAAATAAACAAAATAAAGGAAATGTGGGATAACATGGGTAAAGTAAGGAGCGTTACATGAAGGAACATTTAATGAAACCCTCCACTCGTCACACAGGCCTCTGATTCGATTAGCAGCTTTATCTTGTTTTACATTCATTCAAAGTTATCTCGTCTTTAATACTGTTCTCACACAAGAACATTATTTATAAATCAGCTGCAGAGCTATTTGAACAGTAATGTTGTTGATGTTTTCCAGTCAGGTGTCAGAAACCGGCGCTCTACAGAGACAGCACTTGTAAAAGTTTTAAATGATGTAAAGGCTACTGACTCGGGGGACTCTTGGTGCTTTTAGAGTTAAGTGCTGCATTCGATACTGTTGACCATGATGTCCTGCTCTCTCGTCGAGAGCAAGCTGTCGGCATCAGAGGAACTGCTCTAAGTTGGTTCAGTCATACCTTAAAAATAGAAGCTTCTCGATCAGTATAGGAGTTTCTCATTCGGGTGTGGTCCCCCTGATTTGTGGGGTCCCCCAAGGCTCTATTGTGGCCCCTTTATTGTTTTCACTCGATATGCTTCATTTAGGCTCTATTTTTTGAAAAGCATGGCTTGTATTTGCATTGCTATGCAGATGATACACAACTTTATTTGCCTCTGACGCACACAAATAGCTTGGACTCGGTCAGTGCCTGTCTTTCCGATGTCAAAGATTGAATGCCGTTACATTTTTTTAATCTAAATGAGAGTAAAACAGAGATCATTTTGTTTGGCCCAAACATTTCTCATTTAAATTCTGGCGTCTTATCTTCAGTTAAATCGTGTGTAACAAAAACTTGGGTGTCTCATTTGATAGTGCACTTAAATTTGATAAGCAAATCAATTTAGTGGTCAAATCAACTTTTTACCAACTGAGAGCGCTGGCTAAAGTGAAGAGTTTTCTTTCTTTTAAGAACTTTGAAACTCCGATTCATGCTTTTATTTCTTCTAGAATTGACTACTGTAACTCCCTGTATTTGGGAATAAACAATTCTTCCTTAGCTAGATTACAAATGGTCCAAAACGCGACTGCAAGACTCTTAACCGGTGTTCGCAAACGCAAATATATTCCTCCTGTTTTAATGTCTTTACATTGGCTCCCAGTCCACTCTAGAATAGACTTTAAAGTGCTTCTGCTTGTTTTTAAATGTTTACATGGCCTCGCCCCCTCTTACCTTTCAGACTAGTTGTGTAGTCAAGTCAAGTCAAGTCATCTTCATTTATATATTCCTAGCGCTTTTAACAATGTAGATTGTTCCTGTGTGTACACCATCCATTGAGAACTCAGAGTTTGTAAACTGTTCCAAAGTCAAAGTTAAAATCTAGGGGAAATCTAGGGGTGACCGAGCTTTTTCCAGAGCCACACCTAAACCTTGGAATAGTTTACAGATTCATATAAGAACTGCACCAACATACATATTTTTAAATTTAAATTAAAAACGTATCTCTTCAGTGTAGCCTATAACTTGTGATTTCCCTTGTTGTCTGTTGTTGTTTTATTTTATTTGTATTCATTGTTTTTGGTTTTAGAACATTATACAGCAAATTGGTCAACTGTGGTTGTTTTTAATTGTGCTTTATAGATGAATTGAGATTGAGATACATCGTTCATGGAGTGTTACTTTTCAGAAATGTTTTAGCTGGACGTTCGTCTAACGTTTTTTTTAAATGTTGCTCTTTTCAGAACATTCAAAAGTAACGTTCCATAATGTTTGAAAAATGATACAATGGAACATTCCTTTAAAGGTGCAGTGTGTGATTTTTAGCAGCATCTAGTGGTGAGGTTGTGAACTGCACCCAACAGAAGTTACAGTGGCCGACAGGAAGTGATGTCGTCGTCTGAGACAGCAGAGAGGAGCCAGTTAAACAATGAGGTTTCATTACAAAGATTAATTAAGAAATGATGTTTACTTAATAATTCAGTAAAACGATGTTATTGTGAATATTATTGTTACGTGTTCATCATTGTGTCAGTGTTTTATTCGCTGACTTTAGCTGAAGCTTCTTTGCATGAAGAACAACATAGTGACGAAACGCGTTTGTCCGTTCAGGGCCACCGTAGAAACATGTGGATGTAAGCGGACCCGCGGTGTGTGTAGAGAGAAACGCCTCATTCTAAGCTAATAAACACATAACGCTTCATTATGTAAGGTCTTTATACACCACTGAAAACATAGTTATGAATATTATATTGCATTTCTGTCAACAGATCCTCTTGAATATTACACAATGCAACATGTCGGTGCCAATGGCCTCGTGGTCAGCGCCGACATGTAGCCGTTGCGCTCGGACGGCCCGAGTTCGAGTCCCGGCTCGTCGACCTTCCCCGATCCCGTCCCCCGTCTCTCTCCCACCTCCCTTCCTGTCTACTGTCTACTGTCCTGTAACAATAAAAGGCAAAAATCGTCAAAAAAACAATATACAAAAAAAAAAAAAAAAGGTTCAGGGAGTATTCAGAAAGAAGGTTTTCATGGCTTAATGTGCGCTGGAGCTGCTGTAATAGTGTTGAGTTGTTCCACTCGTCAGTGACAGACTCGCTCAGCTGCACATCATTGGTGTAATTGAGCTGAGACTGAAGGCACTGGACCGTCCCGAACATCAGCGTCCCACGGCTCCTATCCGACTATAAACCAGAACAGATCTCTGCAGCGTTCAGAAGAGTGTGTGCGTGTGTGTGTGTGATGGACGCGAGCGCTCTGACGCGAGGTCTGCTCTTCCTCTCGCTCGCGGTGACCGGAGTCCCAGGGAACATCGCTGTGATCTTCGCCTTCCTCTCGCTGGCGTATCAGGAGCGTCTCTCGCCGGCCGACGCCATCGTGCTGCACCTAGCGATCGTTAACCTGGCTAACCTGTCGGTGCGCTGTGTGCTGGAGGTTCTAGCCTCCTTCTCTGTGTACGTGTTCGATGACAGCAGCTGCAAGGCCGTGATCTTCCTCTACCGCACCTCCAGGTCTCTGTCCATCTGGCTGACCTTCGTGCTGAGCGCGTACCAGTGCCTGAGCGTGTCTCCGCCGGGGTCGCGCCGCGCTAGCGCTCGTGCTCTGCTGGGCCGCTCGCTGTGTGTGGTGTTCCTGGCGCTGTGGCTAATCAACGCCTCGATGAGCGCGGCTCCGCTGCTGTTCGCAGTCGCGGCGCGGAATGACTCCAAGCTCTCGCCGAACGCCATCAACGTGGAGTTCTGCTTCCTGAGCTTCCCGTCGAGGCTAGCGCGGGACGCTAATGGTGCGGCGCAGGTGGGGAGAGATGTGGTGCCGATGGCGCTGATGGCGGGTGCTAGCGTTCTGCTCCTAGTGTTCCTGCGGCACCGGCAGGCCACAGCTCGTAGCGGGTCGTTAGCGGAGCGGCGCGCGGCTCTCGGCGTGATCACGCTAGTCTCGCTGTACCTGCTCTTCTACGGCGTGGACAACGGCCTGTGGGTTTATACGCTCAGCGTGCCTCAGACGCTCGGCTCGTCGCTAATCTCCGACCTCAGGATCTTCTTCTCCTCGCTCTACGCCGCCGTCAGTCCTGTCATCATCATCGTCTCCAACACGAGAGTTAGCCGGAGAGCCGGAGACGCGCTGAAACGCTGCCAACGCCACGGGGACATCGACCACAGGACATGATGGATGGGAACGTTTACGGGCTCGATGTGTGTCCGCGCTCTTTGAGGTTTTTCTCTGTCGCTTTGGTGCATTTCTCAGATCACAGCTGTGATTCTCAAAACTCTACCTGTTCAACCTCCACATCATAATAACTACTTCCCAGCAAGCAATTCTGCGTTTAAAAGGCGTCTCATAGCCGTCCAAACACAGCCCAGACGTCTAGGCTAAACAAGGGAAGATTAGGGCTGTCAGTGAAGGTGTAATAGACATCTAAACCATCGCCCAAGAATAGACTAGTCATCAATTAGAAAACAAATAAATGAAATGAGTGAAGAAATGGAACCAAACACCTTGTAATCACTCTTCGCTTACATGATGGACTATCAAACACCTCGCAAGTTATTTTGGCAAAAAACACATGTAACCAAATTCAAGGTTATTTAGTCTAGAAGTGTGTTATTGACAGCTGGACTATATCGGGTCTATAGCTGACCTAGACAGTGAAGTGACGGCTATTGCATGCTGGGAGGTCTTTGTGTCCTGAATTGATGAATTCTGAATTTCACTACTGAAGGGGAACATAAAGCATTAGATCAACCAGTTCTCTAAAATAGCTCAGATGTGCATCTCATCAAGCTTCATCTGGGAAGCAGATAAACAGAGTTAATTCTGACAATGGAAGAACATCACGGAAACGAACAGGGTCTCCAGCCGGGAAGAGGAGGAGTAAAGATGTGAGATGAAGAGTACCGAAGAAAAACTGAGGACGAGGCCGAGATTACATGCTATTGTAGATCATGTTCTCAGTCATGACCTCATGACCTTATGACCTCATGACCTTATGGCGGGTCAAAAGGGGCAGCTGAATATGTGTGTCCTCAATCCTTCATCATGTTACGCTACTGTTATACAGTATACTTACTGTAAATCTATATTACTTGCATTTAACATTATACAGTAAATATGCTTTATAGAGACATTATGTAACACACACACACACACACACAGATATACAGTAAGTGCGTTTGTGTGTGTGTATATAAATATATGTACTGACTTCAGCTGAACCGAAATGCATTATTTTCCTGTTATCACTGTAAAGCTGCTTCGAGTCTGTGTTGAATAAAGCGCTGTAGAAATAAAGCTGACTCATGTTTCTGCGCTTGTGTGTGAGAAAAACATGTCAAAATAACTTAATTTCTAATTGTATGGAAATTAATATATTTGCACAGACTCATTTCCAAATAACTTTATTTGCGATCCAGACTTCACTCACACAGTGAGACTTTCCGAACACTATAATGAGATGATTGACATCAGCAGCTCTGGTCCACACACACACACACACACACACACACACACACACACACACACACACACACACACACACACACACACACACACACACACACACACACACACACACAGATGTTTCTCCACGTGTCGAGTTCTTCATTCCACTGAAACTCGACTCCGTTGGAATGAGGGAACGATTATCTGGTGATCTGGTGATCTGAGGGAAACACAGAGAGTGGACATGAATAATGACTAAATTAATCAAATGTAAGAGCTGAATTCTTCTGAAGTGTGTGTGAGATCAGAGTTTCCTGTAGAAGATACACACACACACACACACACACACACACACACACAAACACACACAAAACATATCCAGTACATGAAACAAATGTTGACTGAAATTGAAACTAGTTGTAACATTTCTCAGGGTAATTTTCTCAAAACTCTTCACAATTTCAGCTTCAGTTCAAAATGCACTAAACAAAACACGTCATTCCTGTCTCAGATCAGCTCATTCTTCTAGAACACCAGCAACGTTTTCAACCCACAATCTCCTGTTATCACTCATTAAACACAGACCTAAACACCGGGAGCACAATGCTTTCTTCTGTAAAATGTCTCTACAATACAACAACTCTCTACCGTTTATAATTCACTGCAGTTTATGTTACATGATCTATGTTTACATTACTGAACTAAATTATTTGTATTATATTATAAGTTCCTTTTTGGTGATGAAACTGAAAGACTAACACTTGTGTCGGGGTTCAGTTTCATCCAATTACTTTGGTAGTATTTGATTTTTTAGATTCGGATACATTTCAATACAATATTACTGTAGAAATGTAGCATATTTCTGTCTTATTCAGTTTGCATTATGTTATTGTTTTGAACTTAAGTTTTGATCCAGTCTGTAACGTGTGGATCGGCCTGTAGGGTTAGGGTTAGACACTGTTGTACTGAAGTGAGATGTGCTGAAAATTGACAAAAATGATTTAAACTAGCTGAAATGAAAACTATGGTAGTATTGGTAAAATAACACTGTCAAGAGTGTCAATGAAGATTTTTCTCACCTTTCGACGGAAGTCAAACTACCTGCCAATATAAAACATGCACAAATGACAAATAGATTGAGGAAAAAGGCACTTTATGAAGCTGGAGTTGATAAACATCTGCTGATTACCGTCAGACAGAGAAGAAAAACTGTCATTCATTACAGAAAGAGGAAGAATGAAGAGCTGTGGACGCCTGAGCACTGAGACCTGTCACAGGTGCTCACGTTCACACAGCCCCGCCCCCTCACAGCCCCAGTCCCGCCCCCCAGACACAGCCCTGCCCCCTCACAGACACAGCCCCGCCCCCCAGATACAGCCCCGCCCACTCACAGACACAGCCCCCCAGACACATGCCCGTCCCCTCACAGACACGACCCCGCCCCTCAGAGACATGGCCCCGCCCCTCAGAGATCCTGGTGAAGGGTCCAGAACAAGCCCCGCCCTCTCACAAAGATGGCCCCGCCCCTCAGAGATCCTGAATTGCTTCTCAAACAAATTCATTCACGTCTGTGGACATTTTTTGAAAGCCACTGTCTGAGATCTCTTGGCTCAGTTAGTGACGTCTGACAGCGACTGTTGTAACCCATCACGTGTCTCAGTGTCTTCAAGTGGCTTGAGAAGATGATAACAGATTTAAACACAGCACAAGGTAATGATTTTCAGATTTTATACTCTATGTAATTTAACTTGACTTCTATGATCGCTCTGCTTATATTATATTTTTTAAATGATATTAGTAAAAAGAATATTGGCACCATTCACGAGTGACCAAACTATAGCAAATTGGAACATTTGAGCTCATGTGCTGGTGCATGTTTTATTATTATATGTTTATTATTACTGGTCAGCTGACAGTGTAACATGGGACAGATTTAGCTCTTGCTCGGTTTTACTCAAATGACTCGTCCAGAAGCTCTCCCGCTGTAACAGACACACTCTGTCCTTCATCACGAGCAGATGTTCCAGGAGAAGCTGCTGAAGAGACCATCAGAAGAGAAGTTTACACAGTACAGATCTGGACACATGAATCACAATGTGCTTCCACACACCCTGATGATAAAACATCTAATCTGAATATATGAATCTAAAGTTCTTATGCTGAGTCTACAGTTCGAGTTGATAAAAGGCCGGCAGCTTCATGCACTTTCACACAGTAATGGTGAACAGAATGAATCCAGTGTTTCATGTTGTGTATTTGTGTGTATAATCATCTTCAGCTTCACACTCTTAAAAATAAAGATTATTTACATCTGTGGTTCCATGGAGAACATTTAACAAAAGATTATTTATCGTGGAAATAGGGTCTTTCGATTATTAAAATGTTCTTCACTCTCAGAACAAATAGTTAATGGTTCCTCTCGATCGAATAGTTGTAATCGGTCCACTCGAGTTTATGAAATACAGCTCAACGCTCAAACCAGGTGGAATCGATGCTTTATTATCCAATATAGGTGCAAAACCAGACGATAGATCCATAAAGCAGCTCAAACCTCTTGATGTGAGTCTAATGGAGTCAGACACATTACACTGATTCTTGAGAGTCGGGACAAAACACGTTTTAAAAAACTTTTTTTTAAAATACACACTATATCAATTAGAGTTATATGTTTGTGCAGAGAAAGGTCTTAGCTATTTAACCATGTAAAGGAACAGGTTCTAAATAAAAACACATTTTTAACAAATAAACATGTGTCCCTTCAGAACTGGATTTGTGTCAACTCCGTCAGACACACTAAAAAGTATAAAATTTTAATTCTTCAAATCCAACAAGAATCTAAAGTTCTGAAGTATATTGTAATAGTGTTTAGTTACTCTGATATGTAAAAAAAATTACAATATATAAACTTAAGTTGTGATGTCACACTATTCTGAAAACTCAGATTTCTAAATATTTGCATTTTCAAACTTTGATTTTAATTTCAATATTGTACAAACAAATTCCTTAAATAAATAAAACATAAGAGGATGTACATCAGATGGTCCTTTATTACAAAAACAACATAAACTGAAGGAAGAATATTTGTTTTTCCCCAAAAAATAACAAAAACATTCATACATCCAACGCTGTTGACGAAGATCTGATGCTGTTGACGAAGATCTGACGGTGTTGACGAAGATCTGACGCTGTTGACGAAGATCTGACGCTGTTGACGAAGATCTGACGGTGTTGACGAAGATCTGACGGTGTTGACGAAGATCTGACGCTGTTGACGAAGATCTGACGGTGTTGACGAAGATCTGACGCTGTTGACGAAGATCTGACGCTGTTGACGAAGATCTGACGCTGTTGACGAAGATCTGACGGTGTTGACGAAGATCTGACGCTGTTGACGAAGATCTGACGCTGTTGACGAAGATCTGACGGTGTTGACGAAGATTTGACGCTGTTGACGAAGATCTGACGCTGTTGACGAAGATCTGACGCTGTTGACGAAGATCTGACGCTGTTGACGAAGATCTGACGCTGTTGACGAAGATCTGACGCTGTTGACGAAGATCTGACGCTGTTGACGAAGATCTGACGGTGTTGACGAAGATCTGACGCTGTTGACGAAGATCTGACGCTGTTGACGAAGATCTGACGCTGTTGACGAAGATCTGACGCTGTTGACGAAGATCTGACGGTGTTGACGAAGATCTGACGCTGTTGACGAAGATCTGACGGTGTTGACGGAAAATGTTTGAATGTTTTACCTCAGATTTGTGAAATGTTCACCTGTTTGTCATGATATGTTCTGACAATAAAGTTTAAAACCACAATTAACGCTCTGTTTTCTACAACTTTCACTTAGGAGCAAAAATCTGCCTTTAAACTTGAAAGAAATAAAGATTTGACATTTATCGTGATAATTATCGATATCGACTGATATAAAAAAAAATTACCGTGATAATTTTTTTTGCCCATATCGCCCAGCCCTACACTGGCTTCTCATTTCTCTATCTCTGTCTCTACATATAAATATATATATTAAAGTGCTGGCAAAGTTACACGTTACACAATAATAAGCAGACCACTGCCTGCCCATTCTCTACAAGTCAGATGTGTATGGTTAAATAATGTAATGCATGCTATGTATGTGCATTTATGTGTAAATAAAACCCTGAAATAACAGTTTAACCCTTCACTATATTCACAAATAATATTATATTCGCACATTAACCTGTTAAGCTGCAACGCCACTTTTGAAAAATCCCCAGAAATGACATACCCAAACTGAAACACATACAGTTCATGAACCCTTTGCACTAAAAGCACAAGTATGATCTCATTTGAAAGCTGACACCTGGTAGTTTATTGTAAATGTAGAATTAATTATTGTCATAATGAAAATAATTTTTTTAAATAGCTTCAAAGTTTTGTAAAGTTATTAGAAATTTATTTTTATGAAACATCTTCATGAAAATAAAATTGAAGTTGGCCCTGTAGCAATCTAGAAATGCACTGCAGCTAAAGCCATATGTGTGACCATGTTATATTTAAAATCTGAAAATGATAAGTCTAAAACTCTGTATTTAGTTAAATGTTTTTCAAGATCATGTCAAATGATTTTATTTTGATTAGACTCTAAAAATGCTACTAATGTTTAGTCATCATCTAAGTCATCTATTCAGTCTATTGTCTCTATTGTTTTGTGGTGCAAACGAGCCCCATTCAGTCTCAGTCTCCCCAGTACACATTCACACACCTCTCCAGCCTGGTTATGGATCTAAATATGCATATCTTTTGTCTGCATTATAGTTACTAACGACTGGCTATTCACAGGCTATTCATAGGGTTTCAGTCCCTAATTTATTTTATCAAAGTTCTCACTTACATTTGAAACTGTATCAAATGCACTAAAACATTTCAGAAAAGCATTACTATTTAGAAAAAAACCCATAAAAGAATAACTTCTAGGTGACAGGTGCACCTGAGCTAGCTAGCATGTTAGCTTAGCACACCATCAATACACGACCATTTATGAGATTAAAACTATGTTTGTGCTTCAAACTTATTTCATAACTCAAGTCGAGTGTTTTAAATAATCTTCTGTGATCTAATTTGGCTTCAGATAAAAAAAAATCAGAAAGAAAATATATTATTTATAGTATGCACGATGATAAAGTCTCTATCGATTAGCATTACATTATAAATATAATCTATTATTATATAAATACCTGGCATTGCTTGAAGAACACTCAAATATCAAATATCATTTGCGATCATGTTTATTGTCTTCAAAACGTCTATATCTGCATATTACAGCGATCTCTGTGTTAGCTTTGTGTGTAGCTGCTATCAGTGACGTCCTTGAAGGTCACATGATTATGTCTCTTCTTCATGTTCTATATATAGAGTATTATTGTGCATATAGCGCCCTCAGGCTATTGGTATGAATTGAAAACACAGCACATCTCAGTAAGAAGCGCTCATAGTGATTACATCGACGCATTTGGGTATAAATTCAAGAAATATTATTCCTGTATATAGAAATATTATGTAAATCTATGAGAATATATCAATATTTCTCCAAGTCTGCAAATTTTTGAGCTAAAAGCCCTGAGGGACGTTGTTTTGTGAATCGCTGTCATGACAACAGCACGGAGTTTTTTTTTCTGAATGGACCAGCTGACGCTCATAATTCATATTAAAGGGATCGACGCATTTTTTCATTTCATAACTCCTGACACAAATTAAGACATAACTGTCACTATAAGTTTCTCAGAATACAATAGTTGTCAAATACTGAAACTTGAATCTTATATCTTTTTAATGATGTATAGTTTGTCAAGGTAAAACATTTAATCTGATAGTAACTTTGAACTAAATAAATAAAAAAATGCTTCAGTGCGCCGACGCACTGGTGCAGCTTGGTTGGGTAGGTAGGAATTGTCTAAAAAACTTATTTTCCAAATTTGTTTAAACTTTATTTATATATCAATACATAATTAAAATGTAAGTACTCTGAAAAAGAAAGTATAAAAATCGAGTGTCTGTAGACCTCTCACGACTGTTTTAAAGACAGCTCATTATTTCCATTCACTCCACCCCCTCCCTTCTGGGCTCCTTCCAAAGCCACGCCCCCAAAACACATGAACGCGCGACTCCGACCGCTGAGCTGGAAGACGCATTAATTATTTACCTGAGACGAGCGGAGAGGAGCGCAGTGCATGCAGTGACATCATGTCAGAATCACATGTAGCCTAATAAAAAAAATCTAACTTTATCATTATGAATATAAACAAATAAGATGTATTTTAGTACTCACTATCAAGCTAGCATTGGTAAAGTTTAAAGCTTCAGTCCAAACTTGGTCCTCAAATCATTACGTATTTTGCAATACATCATGTAATGTAACTTCATAACGTTGCACTCTTTCTATAAGTTATAAATAGCTAGCAAGACAATAATGGTAACGTTACAGTATCTAAGTAATTATTCTAGCGATGTGTAATGCTAAATAAGGTTTGCTAGTACATTATTTCAGCAACATGACAAGCCAGTGAATTAGCAGGTTTCTATTGTTGCTTTGCACAGTGCGTGACATTGTATCTGTATGTTATGCGGCTAGAGCTTTGACACTGAGTCATTGGGCTCCGACGGGCTTGTTTATCGTCATCGGTCTTTTTCCGTTTACCTGTCTTTGTTGTATGAGCTGGTGCCACTCGAGAAATTGGCAGTTTTGGTTGTTTGTCCGCCATTAGCACAGCAGCGGCACACCGGCTATCTTGATTTTGAACGACGGTACGCGCTGTGCGAGAGAGGGGGGTGATCAGCGCTTACACAAGCATGATTGACACTGCTAAGACACTCCTCCTGGCTCTGATTGGTTGTTTCTTACCGGGAGCGGTGTATTTCTGCAAATGGCAATAGGACCACTGGGAGGAGCCTGGGGAGCTTGATTTTTTCACTGATTATCTGTCTCATATTCTACTGTCAGGACATAATGACAGTTTTAACAAATATGTAAAAAATACATTTTTACAGAAGTTACCTACTGCAGCTTTAAGAGGTTATTGGTGGATTTGTCAACTCCGTCAGCTTACAGGTCAACTCCGTCAGACATAGAACCTGACGGAGTTGACGTCTGACGGAGTTGACGTAACGGCATGTATTTTACCGCCAAAACATGTATTGTACACTGCAGCTAGGTAGTTTTTCCTCAGTTGCTAGCTGTCCCAATAACCTCACTAAAATGCTTAAATTCAATCCACTATGGTTTAAAAAAAGTATCTTAACAGAAAGATGGTATTGACATGGTGCAGCTGTGACCATAGGAATATTGACATTGTTTGTCTAAAATATAAAAAGAAATTAAAACGCACCAGAACATGTGTGGTAGTGCTGCATTCACCACAGGCAGGGAGATGAAAAGGGGTCCTCAGGGATATAGCTGACCATGCTATTTCCTGATTTAAAGAGCTTTATGAAAAAATCTGACGGAGTTGACAGAAACTGAGGACACAACTTTAATAGGCAGATTTTTATGGAAAATATTGTTTGATGTTCACTTCATGCATTGTTTTTTATATTTATACCCCTTATTTTTTATTTGATATATATGTTTTCACAATTGCAGAGCTTTTTAAAAGTTTTTTGGGATGGTTAATATTGTGACCTCTTGCTGAGGACAAGTGCAATAACATGGACCTTCTAACCACAGACCATACATTTAAACAAATTTTCCCCAAAAAGATAAAAAGGGTTATTCTAAAAATCAGATAGGTATATACAATTCCTTTAGATTTAACTTTGTAAGTATGTCAATCATGATGAATTTCTTAATTTTTGCTATAAATTAGACTTTTCTATGTGGAACATGTTTTGTCCCGACTCTCAAGAATCAGTCATTAGCTCCATCTGCTGGACAACTCGAGTAAAAGCAACTGTGCACTTTCAAGTCAGGTCGTTTTATTTGCATAGCGCTTTAAAAAGCAGAAAATCTTGTCTTGATGTCTTAAAACATTCATTAATATTTGTTCACAGTTTAGATCAATTCTGCACAGGGTCAATGACTTTCACATGGAGTGGTTAGAAAGAAGCATATTGTCTGACTTTGATTTGATGGATGCCAGTGGCGAAGCTCTTTAATTTTCGTCGTAGTAGAAGGATTTATCCACTTTATCGCAGCTCATCACTACCCATTTAGCTTATGTCAGTGTTTTTTTAATTCTTATTAGTCCAAAAATTCCTAATGTACTACAATTAAGGTAGGGTGACCATATTCCAGGACATGTCCGGCCGGGATTTCGAGATCGCCCAAAATATCCGGGATACGGCTTTTGCTTTCTCGTCGCCATTCTTTTTGTTTACATGCACACCTTTTGATTCAGTAGGACTGAATTAATTCCGATTGGTGAATCTAAATGTAGTGTTTACATGAACGCTAAACAAGTGATCGGTTGATGTGCGTTCTAGCATTGCTAAGAAAATTCCTGTGTTTTCGTCTCGATCGGGATCCGTGTGAAGCAGAATGCATGACCTGCAAAGCTGGCACGTACGTGTCAGTGTCAAATAATGTAATAATGTAAACATAATGAATGGTGACTGTTGAAAGCAAAAGCCGAATCCCGGCCATTTTGGGCGATCTCGAAATCCTGGCCAGATATGTCCTGGTTAAACAGGACGTATGGTCACCCTAATTAAGGCATCAAACTTCCCACATAGGCTGAGCAGATTCCTGAATAACAACAAATGATCAATGTAACACAATCATCATTTAGACATGCTTAACAGATCGTGAGAGCCACAGGTGCTTATGCCTAAATACGTGGAAGCATCGTTACATTTGTTGGTTTGAAGTCACGGTCATGTTACTTGTTGTAATACAAAAAAATAAAAAAATAAATACCTGGTGTTTTTTTAATTCTCTTTTTTCTTTACATTATTCAAGCATGTATTGTTTGTTATTCTACCCTGGCATTAATAATAATAAAAATAATAGAAGTTAAATAAAATAAAAACTGAATTATGGAGAAATTGATTGCGTAGACACGCCCACCTGCGCGCGCCTCTCACAGAAACTCTTGTCTCTCCGGATTCCCGCCCTTCTGTCTGACTCTGAAGGGATTCTGCGAGATAACGTCACAGATGGACTAGCGAACGAAAATCTTATTTTAATAGGAAAACAGACTCATGGATTACAAAAGTTTGTGCTTGAAGTCTAGTTGAAAGAATAATCGGGTCTGCTTCCACGTGACGACGACAAATCAACACAGAAGTTTGGCTCAGAAACGTGAGGTAAATTTAACTTTTTTTTATTCCGTTTCCAAAATGATGTCACATGAAAGTGACCTCAGAGAATAAGACGTCTTATTTTACAATATTTTTCATGGTCTGTTTTCTAGAGTTTGTACTACAAAAGGGTCATAATCCAACTGCAGATTAATTATAGAGTAATTACTGCAGCTGAGGACAGTGTCAATCCACAGGCCATTACAGCTTTTCATTAAAGTTCCTTATCTAAAAATAAACAATGATGTCTTAATTTATTTGTGATAGGATGAGTTACTGGGTTGTAAACCCGTGATAGGTGATTCCGTCATGTTTGGCTGTTTAACTCTAAGCCTGCCATTTGTGAGGATCCCTCTTCAGAGAAGAACAGCTCATAAAATAACTATATTATTGCAAGTGTTTTTGAGTTCTATGAGTTTTTGTGGATGTATCTGGTGCTCCTGGACTATTTTACATGGTTGCGAAGGCGTTGCTAGGTAGTTTAGTGAAATCATCAAGTTAAAGGCAAGTAAAATATAAATGATGCTTAACACAAATATTAACAGCCTACAGCAAACAAGTAATGATGACTATAAATGTAAGTTTGGTTATCATATTGTCCCTTGACTGAAATCTAATGATCATTGACATGCCAGGTTTTCAGTCGTCCTGGAGTTATTGTATTTTTAATCTGGAAAAGATTTTTTATATTGTCATGTTCACTTCAGTGCTGTATGTTATTTGTAAAGTAATTGAACTGTGGTCATTCTAATATGCCGAATAATATCTTAAAGGGTAACTAAACCCTAAAACAACTTTTTTTAGTTAATGATTTGTAAGACTGGGGCTTGATTAGTGCTGTTCATTGATATGAGTACATTTTTTGACATTTGGGTATAAAGTCAAGTCAAGTCAAGTCAAGTTTATTTGCATAGCGCTTTTCACAATTGTATCAAAGCAGCTTCACAGTATTAAATTAAAATAATACAACAAAGTTTGTTTCAAGAGGAATTTATTGATTGATAAAATTAAATTAAATATCCCCAAAATATCCCCAACTGAGCAAGCCAAAGGCAACAGTGGCAAGGAACCGAAAAACTCCATCAAGTGACCTAATGGTGTCCTAAAACTCCATCAGGTGACCTAATGGAGAAAAAAAACCTTGGGAGAACCCAGGCTCAGTCGGGGGCCAGTTCTCCCCTGGCATTGGATAGAGGCCGGATTGTAGTTTGAACTGTAGGATTATATGAATGCCTGGCTGAAGAGATGCGACTTTAATCTAGTTTTAAACTGGGAGAGCGAGTCTGAGCAACGAACAGTATCAGGAAGACTATTCCAGAGTTTTGGAGCCAAATGTGAAAATGCTCTCCCTCCTTTGGTGGTTCTGGATATCCTAGGTATGACCAAAAGCCTTGAATTTAGTGATCTTAAAGAGCGCGATGGATTATAGGGTGATAGAAGATCCGTTAAATAGACTGGAGCTAAGCCGTTTAGGGCTTTGTAAGTCAGTAGCAATATCTTATAATTAATACGGAACTTTATAGGTAACCAATGCAGTGATGATAAAATCGGTGTTATATGATCATATTTTCTTGATCTCGTAAGAACTCTAGCGGCGGCATTTTGGACTAACTGTAGCTTGTTTATTGAGGATGCAGGACAACAGGCTAATAAAGCATTACAGTAATCCAGTCTCGAGGTCATGAATGCATGAACTAACTTTTCTGCATCAGAAACTGATAGCATATTACGTAGTTTAGCAATGTTTCTAAGGTGGAAAAAGGCTGTTTTTGTAACATATGAAATATGATTTTCAAAAGACAGGTTGCAATCGAGTATAACACCCAGGTCTTTTACTGTAGAGGATAAAGTAACAGGACATCCTATGATGTTAAAGTTGTATTGTGCGAGGTTTTGTGGGCGGTTTTTTGAACCGATAAGTATTACCTCTGTCTTGTCTGGATTTAATAAAAGAAAATTACGCGTCATCCAATCTTTTATATCTTTAACACACTCTGTCAATTTGGAAAATTTAGCGTTTTCATCCGGCCGTGATGAAATATATATTTGAGTGTCATCAGCATAACAATGGAAACTAATTCCATGTTTCCTTATAATATTTCCAAGTGGCATCATATTGAAAATAACAGAGGGCCTAACACAGATCCCTGCGGCACTCCATAGTTTACTGGAGTTATGATCGATTTTTCTCCATTTAAATAGACAAAATGGTAGCGGTCAGATAGGTATGATTTGAACCAGCTTAGTGCTTGTCCTTGAACACCAGTATAATTTTGTAGTAATGTAAGAGTAATGAGTAAAGAGTAATGTATGATCTAGGCCTATAGTATCGAACGCAGCACTAAGATCAAGTAAAACTAGTATTGAGATACAGCCTTGGTCAGAAGCTAAAAGTAAATCATTTGTGATTTTAACGAGCGCAGTTTCAGCAGTGGCGGTTCTAGGGAGGGGCCCGGGGGGGCCAGTGCCCCCGTGTCACCAAGCTTGGCCCCCCCTCTGGCCCCCCTAAATTTGGAATCGTAAAATCACACCAAACAACTGCGCATTTTATCAGTTGCGGCGCCTTCATCTATAGGCTACACTGCAGCACAACGTATATTCACATCAAATGTTAACGCAGAGGAACGGGACACTGCAGTTCACAAAAGTTCATTATTTGCATGTGCTTTAAAGCCTTGCCGGTTAAACATGTCATTCGCTGCTGATGCGCTGTTCAAATATGCGCTTTACTGAGCGCGTACACTCGACGCGCACATGCACTAAAATCCTGTTACTGGACTAAGTTATCTTGTGAGTCTTATATTGCGCTAATACTGTCAAATACAGACAATGTTTACATAAACAAAGTTGGTTATGTCTAAAGTGAAAGCAAACAGAGAAAATTAATTAAAATCTGCTTGTCATATGCGTGTATATTAGACGCGTCGCGTGCAGTTCTTAAAGAGACAGTAGCCCTAATAATAAACATGCTGCCGCTTGTCCTTAAAGAGATAGTTCACCCAAAACCAAACAGTTGCTGGTTCCCATTGATGACTTCCATACATAGTAGGAAAAAAATATACTATGGAAGTCACAGGGGTACATCAACTGTTTGGTTACTCACATTCTTTCAAATAACGTTTATTTTCAACAGAAGAAAGAAACTTATTCAGGTTTAAAACAACTTAAGAGAGTAAATTATGACTTTTTGGGGGGAGAACTATCCCTTTAATGTTAATAAAACAACAAAACACACAGAGGAAATCATTCACTGCTCTTGACTGAGAACTTTAAGTCTGTTGTGTTTTATTTTCATATTTGTTCATTTAATTACTTTCTTCAATTCTACTGTTAAATACACCTATAGCTGAAAAAATAAAGCACTGTTTATTTCATTTGTATATTAAGTTGTGTATGTGTAATATGTATCTCTGTTCTTAATTTTTAATAACAAAGAAAATAGTGACAAAGATTTTTATTTTCGCCACTTTGGCCTAAATGTTTGCCATTCTTTTTTATTTTATATTTTGTTACCTATATTTTGTTACCTATAAGGCTTTGCTTTTAAAATAGGGACATTAGTTTGGCTGTAATGCTCAGTCACATGCAAAATAGTAAAACCAACATGAAAAAAGAATCGTGATAAAATCGTGATTTTCCTGAAAAAATAAATAAAATTGTGATATGATATTATTGCCATATCGCCCACCCCAGGTGTAAAAAAGTGCCTAGATGTGCTTAGATGCTAAAAATGTGTTATTATTGATCATTATATCACACTACAATTAAACATAATGAAACATTCATTTGAATTGAAATTGTTTTATTAGCTTAGCTAATATAATTTATTAGCTTTTTCTAGAGATTGCAGTCATGCATGACATGGTGAAAAATGACTTGAAATAATACTGAAAATAGGTTAAGATGAATGTTAAAGGTGTGGCCCCTAAAAGCACAAGTGGCCCCTGCCTGGCCCCCCCAGTTACTGTGGTCTAGAACCGCCACTGAGTTTCAGTGCTATGATGCGGTCTGAATCCAGACTGAAACTTTTCATAGATATCATTTTGTTGCAAGAAAGAGCCCAGTTGAGCGGACACCACTTTTTCTAATATTTTAGACATAAATGGAAGATTTGAAATGGGTCTATAATTTGCTAGATTATTATGATCTAATTGTGGTTTCTTAATGAGAGGTTTTATAACTGCCAGTTTAAATGTTCTTGGAACATGACCTAAAGATAAAGACGAGTTAATAATATTGAGGAGAGGCTCTTCCACTACAGGTAACACTTCTTTCAGTAGTTTAGTTGGTATAGGATCTAATAAACATGTTGTTGTTTTAGATGAAGTGATAAGTTTATTTAACTCTTTTTGTTCTATAGTTGTAAAGCACTGTAATTGTTCTTTCGGGGTGATAATTGAAGCTGAATTATTAGGCGCGATTGAAGATTGAACGTTTACAATTGTGGTTCTGATGCTTTCTATTTTCTCAGTGAAGAAGTTCATGAAATCATTACTACTGAACTGTAACGGGATATTTTGTTCGGGTGACGTCTGTTTATTTGTTAGTCTAGCCACGGTGTTAAATAAAAACCTTGGATTGTTTTGGTTGTTTTCTATTAGTTTGCGGAGGTGCTCAGCCCTGGCCGCTTTTAGGGCCTTTTTATAACGCGACATACTGTCTTTCCACGCGATTCTAAAGACCTCTAAATTAGTTTGTTTCCATTTACGCTCTAAAATACGGGTTTCTCTCTTTAAAACATGCGTAGTATTGTTATACCATGGTGCTTTATTTTTCTCTCTGACCTTTTTTAATTTAAAGGGGTGGTAAAACACGATTTCACTTTTCTAACTTTAGTTAGTGTGTAATGTTGCTGTTTGAGCATAAACAACATCTGCAAAGTTACAACTTTCAAAGTTTAAAGCAAAGGGAGATATTTGCTTTTAAAGAAATCAATTTCTAAGAACTACAAAAAACGGCCAGTAGGGACTACACGACATTCCTGCGGGCTTGCTGACATCACTAAGCCCAATATTTACATAAACCCCTCCTCCGATGAAGGATTCGCACAACGGCTAGTCCTGAAAGATGGAGCAGTTCCAACTTTAAAAACAGAAACTGTTTACGGGCCACAACCTGTAAGTATGATTTGTTTTTCGTCGTTGTGTTTTCCTGTAATAGTTCGTATTGTTAATTGTACGTTGTAGCAAGGACGTAAACGAAGGACAATGCTGTTTGGCTCCACAAACCAGTTTGTTAAATGCTAACGTTAATTCATACTTATCCGACAAACACATACAAACTTCTGTTTAATATCACCAGCGCAGCGAACTTGGAATGTTCGTGGTTGTTGTCGTTTATGTGATCAGTGTAAATTATTCTTTGATTATAGCTTTTATGTATTGTTTATCTACATGCTTATCTATCTACAGGCATGCTAAACATGGTTTTGTGTTTGATTTGGCTACTGCTGTAAAGCCAATGTTTAGTGTTCGTATTGGATTAATAGTTCAGGCGACAGATATTTAGCTACAATCGTTCTAAATATACAAAAGTAACAGTGTCATATAGCGATCTGCAGTCTTAAAAACATACCTTTCTGAAACGTCCTTTAACAGCCGTTCTTGAACAGTTTCTGCTCGATCCTCTCCACTAACATTCTCTGGGTCTGATTCGGGCTCAAACTGGTATGGCAATATTGACGCCGTTGTTTACTGAAGCACAAACTACCGGTAAAGATAAGGGGGCGTGACGTTTCCGAACAACGTGCACTTGGCGGTTAGCGAATCACAACACACGGGCCAGCTAACCAATCTGAGCCCATTGCGTATTTGAGGGGGGGGGGGGGGGCTTCAAAGAACGCGGAAATCATCCGACCGTTTTTACAAGCAGGGACAGAGCAGTGTAGAATAATGGTTAAATATGTGAAAAATAATGCACATTTTTAAAAACGAAGCATGAACACATGTTACAGTGCACCCCACAAACACAATCAAGCCTTCGAAAAAAGGCGTTTTACCACCCCTTTAATAGGTGCAACCACATCCAATGTTCTAGAGAGAATGGTGCTCATAGTGCTAGTTAGTTCTTCTAGTTCATCTGTTTGTTTGGGTTCAGGCAGCAGCTGAGACAGATTAGATAAGCAATTTGAGAAATTATCTATGGTGGATGGGAGGATTGTTCTGCCTGGTTGATAACGCGACGCCGCATGACATATTACAGCAGTACATAATATGCAAGTTAACATGTAGTGATCAGTGACTTCATCACTTTGTGGAATGATATCTATATCGGTTGGATCGGTTCCATGTGATATAATTAAATCGAGTGTATGATTAAGACGATGTGTTTAATAAATGAATGAATTTAATAAATCTGTAAACGCAGCTCCTAACGCATCATTTGGATTATCTACGTATGTTAAAATCTCCAACAATTAATGCTTTATCGACATTGACTAATAGGTCTGAGAGAAAATCTGCAAACTCTTTTAGGAAATCAGGGTAAGGCCCTGGCGGTCTATATACGGTAGCCAAGGCTAGAGATAATAGGGATGTTTTTCTAACATCTAAGAGCGTAACATTTAGTACAAGTACTTCAAATGAAATAAACTTATAACCCGTTTTCTGAGTAACATTGAGAATATCTCTATAAATGGTTGCAACACCGCCGCCACGACCAATCAGACGGGGCTCATGCTTATAACAGTATCCAGGAGGAGTAGACTCATTAATACCGAAATAATCATTTGGTTTAAGCCAGGTTTCAGTAAGGCAAAGTACATCGAAGCTATTATCTGTGACTATTTCATTTACAATAACTGCCTTAGGTGTGAGTGATCTAATGTTTAGAAGACCTAGCTTTAGAAATAGTTTTTGTTTACTAATAGCAACATTTTCTGTTTTAATAACAATTAGATTTTTCCTAGATCCTGCAGTAGATTTATTATTTGATCTCACTAAACGAGGAATAGACACGGTTTCTATGCAATGTTCTACAGTAGTATTTATATCAGTTAAATTGGTGCAGCAGAGACTATGATTTGGACTTTTGGTTACTAGTCAAAGGGTAGTAACCCATAAAGTGTTTTAATTCTACAATATATGATGTAAAAACGTCTGAGTGCTGCCCTCTGCAGGTTGAACGGTGGCTACTGCAGTTGAATTCTCCTTTTGAAAGTTGTGGTACTGAGTGACATATTGAGCTTATATTTTTGGTCAGAATTAATGTTCCATCCTATTAGGCTCAGGTGCACCCCACCCCACCTAATTACAAGGGTGATGTATGACAGCTCTTCTAGTGTACTTGCGAACTTCTATTGAAAACAGTCTTCAACCATCTGGTTAACCCTCTGAGGTCTGAGCTGTTTTCTGGCCCTGTGTTCTGACATGCTCTGACATTTGTGCTTATTTCTGTTACTTGTGACATTGTCATGGCTAAAGTCTTATTACACTGTTTTTAGCACAAACTCTGCTACAATAATATATCAGCAGCATGTATGTAAAAGTTTGTAGTTTTGAGATAATGACATTTATGCGTGGTTTGTGATAATACCAAAAAAAATTGTCACTGAAATAAGGCCATGAAACCCATACTGATTATTTCTTCACAAGACTTTTGAAAATTGTATCACGTAGTCTAGAATATTTGCTCCAAAACTATGTGAAAATCACCCTGACTGCTCATTCAGATAAGACAATATATTGATTTAAAATTTCTAAGACGTGTTTTGTGTGACAAAGCCATATGCGAAGAGGCGTGATCATCTCATGAATATGTAAGCCTTCAACACCTGAGAAAGACAAAGACACTCCCCTACCTGCCCTATTAGGAGCGATCAGGCCCTGCCATTCAGAGCAACCTTGCACAAAGAATGAGGAGATTTAAAAAAGAATGGCTTTTAGATTGTTTGGATTTATTTACAACACAACATAATCCAAAAATACACAACAAATGACAAAAGAGCACATTGAAAACAATGATCCAAAGACAGAGACCTTTGTGCCATTCCTAAAAACATTGTACATACCTTTCATTTCCAAGGTGTTTGATTTTCACTTTACCATGTTCATGTACAGAGACTCATGTGAATGTTGAAGTCAGCAGGACTCAGTTGCATCTGGTCCCTGAAAGAAAAGAAAAAAAGTGAACATACTGGTATCAAGAGAAACTAGGCCTGCACGATTTTGGGAATACATTTTAGATTTTTCTGGTTAAAATTGCTTTTTAAAATTCACAGAATACACACACACACACACACACACACAAATGTTTCTTATATATCTCACAAATGTTTCTTATTATAACAATAACCTATAGCAGCCTATAAATCTTCCAAAAGATTTCAGTAACAATGCTAGAGAAAAATATATTGATTATCTTATGTTACTTCAAATGTTTCCATTCGTTATGATGATATGAAATGAGATAATAGTAAAAACATAAAGCCTAATGTTTGGTGCATTTTTCCTTTCAAACGCAATCGCCCCAAAATATGATACATTCAAACCCACAGCGCGCTCCAAAATATGATACATTCAAACCCACAGCGCGCTCCAAAATATGATACATTCAAACGCACAGCGCGCTCCAAAATATGATACATTCAAACGCCATCGCGCTCCAAAATATTAAACATTATGGTTATACATATCTATGTTTGAGCAGATATCCACAAACAGTATTTAACAGTAAACACGGGTCTAAATAGTATAATATTCACCATATATCTAGCAACAGTTCAACTGCAATGTGAAGTTTATGCAACAATACCATAAACTAATAAGTAAGAATTTCTTACCTTACATCTTTCTTGTCTTCAAATCGTGTTCTTCTTCTTCTGGGGGTAAATCCAATGTAAGCTCAGACGTGTCTTCCAAACTCGACGAAAAGCAGAGACTTGTGAAGTGTTTTGGTGTTTTGTGTTTGAGGTAACGAGGGCGTTCGCGTTCCATGTGGAGATTTGCATGTGAATCTCTTTTGCGCGAGTGGGCGTGGTCGAATTAAAAGTAATTAGCAAGCGTTTGAGATACTGGACATCCTGTTGGTTTTATACAAATTACTTAAACAGAGAATATTTGTTTTCAGTTTGAATCTGATCATTTAAAAGTACACACTTAAATGTGTATAAAGGTGTATGGCTCATAAATGTGTGACAAGTATTCGCTGAGTTTTGTTTCAGTTTATAGACGTGCTCAAGAAAAAAAAGTTCACCGCGACGGAGAGGCAGAACGCACACCCTGTTTATTTTCTTTATTTTACAAAAGCACAATGTTTTGATTTGATTGTAAGTGGACACATACTAAAGTAGAAATATCACAGATTCTTTTTTTATATTTCTTTTTTCTGTATAACCATAAATGACGGAGTAATTTAAGTTTATTGTACTACAATGTGAAGAAAATCCAGCAAAACGCGGGGGCGCGTTTGCCGACCTCAGAGGGTTAATAACTTTAACTCAAACACTTGTGTAATGCTTGTTAAGTAGGATCCTTCATTCAAACAGAGATGCAGCGATACAATAATTATTTGAGTTATGTTTTATAACGAGTAAATGGCTGATACTACTAAGTAGGGCTGGGCGATATGACCAAAATCTCATATCACGATATAGTACCTTTTCTGTAAATTCAATCAATTAATAGTTTAAATATTTACCACATGGAAAATACTTTCTTTTAATATATATATAAACTAAAAGAATAGTTTATATATATTGAGTATAGAATATAAATATGTACTCAAAAATGTACTCTTTCATATGTGATTATTTTTCTCCCTTTATTTAGAACTTCAGGGCAAATGTTTGATTAAGAATGTAGAAATATAAAATATGAATGAAATATAAAAGCCCAACATAAAATATTGATATATAAAATGCCAAATGTAAACATTGTACTTTCAAGTTTAAAATGTAGCAGCAATCAGGGCTCTGAATCTGTTCAATGAACAAAAACAAACGAACAAAATTTTGACAGGAACATAACCAGAAAAGGAAACAAATTCTAATTTAATCGTTCTCAGACACACTTATTTGAAAAGGCCATTAACCGGTTATTAACATTATTTGATCATTCTGTTAAATATTTTAATTTGGCAGTCAACCAATCATGAATTCAAATAGTAGGCTAGGCTACTGTGCAAATGTGATATTGACGCATAGCCAATATCAACGTGAGTGAAATGCCCGTGCTCAGCTGTCAAGTCATAGGTAGCCTAAGTCGCAATGGCAATGCGCTGGCGTTAGTTTTCCCAAGGATGTATATGCTACTGTATATGTCACCAAATGTCAAACAATTAGGCCTACATTTCAGTGAAAATGAATAGCAGGTAATATGCAACTTTTTGTTTTTGAAACCAGCGAAAATTGCAGGATAGTGTAGAACATTGATTCAAACAATGTCACATCACGCACTTAAAACTCTTCTGTAAACGGAGGAAACAGAATAAAACTAAATATATAAAACTAATATTAGTGTTGTCACGATACCAAAATTATTGTTTCGATACCGATACCAAGTCAAGTATTGCGATTTCGATACTTTTTCGATACTTTTCCTGAAAAGGGAGAAACACTCTCAAATATCATTGCTGTGCTTTATTTTAAAACCGGGACAACATTCTAATCATATAACACACTAATAAATGAACATATGAACAGCAGATATATTAAACATTTGAACAAAATATGAAATATAAAAATATAAAAAATTAATTAGAGCAATGACATTCAAGGTAAAAAAATTATAAATTTAGCAGCATTATCTCATTTATCATAAGAAACATAAGAGCTTTATCTTGATTCTGAACTTTGAATAAAAATATGAACAGCGATTATATTAAACAATGTTTAATATTGGTAACATATGATAAGCCTCATTGGTGATATATTTGACATGTGGGGAGAGAGTTGTGGAAGGCCTATACTTCATGTTAAACAAATATATAGCAGCAAAGACAACGTCGGCAGTGTTGACGGCAAAATAGGCTACAGAATAATTCGTTCTGTATTGAGAGGTGCAATATTTGAAAATCGATAATATTTTTTTAAATTACATTTATTGTATTTTGGTGGAGGAAGTACTGAATCTCAGTACTTAAGTAAAAGTACAAATAACCAGAGACATAATTACTTTAGTAAAAGTAAAAGTACCACAATGAAAACCTTACTTAAGTAAAAAGTACCTGATTTTAAATTTACTTTAAGTATTGAAAGTAAAAGTACTTTCATAACAATTTATTCTCTTAACCCTTTAGAACCGGCTGTGTCGTCGCCGACACATATCAGCAAATTGTATTCATTTGACTGTAACTCTTCAACCATTTGCACTATCAGAACCATTCAAATTGCCCCTGACAGTAGACAACATGCGCTTTTCGGCAATATACAGCTTATTACAGTAATTTCATGCTTTCCGTCTGCAAATGACAGCAGCGCAGGAAGGAAGGATTTGAACAGAGATACGAAGCGCGGCAGGTTAGAGTGTTTTGGATTGCATAAAATAATAAAAGAAACGAACAAATATATGGCGAAAGAAGTGTTAGACAGCAGAAGAGGGGATTGGGATGATTTTTAATGAAACTTGGGAAGTGGATGGCCGTTACTCTTTCACGTATCTAAGCATGTAGTGAGTGCATGTGTATGTGTGCGTGCCTATGAATGCATGCATTTGTATGTGTGCGTGTATGAAAAAAAGTGTCCTAAATGAAAACTGTGCAACCCAATGTCACAAAAAAGACTTGTATATATGTATTATAGTTAATTTATCAACTTTAAAGTGTTAGTTTCTTTCGTTCATGATTTTTTTTCAGTTTTTTTTTCTAAATAAAAATCAGTACATTTATTCTCTTTTTTTATTTTTGTCTATTTAAATTCTATTTACAAACTCAACACACACAATAATGGTCAATAACTGTAATTTGTTGAAAGCTAATCTTTTTCTGAAAAAGATGACACCTTGCACATTAAGATAGCACATTGTTTTAGAATTGTACAGTCAAAAAATCTAAATATGTGAAAAACACCTATTTTAGCTTCAGGTTCTAAAGGGTTAATGTCTATATTCTAATAATTAGTGCTGTAAAAATATGCAATATGAAACCGAAATCGCGACACTCGGATCCACGAACCTGTGTCGCGGTGTGAGTGTGAGAAGTCAGAATCGCGACACACCCCTTATTTGAAGTTAACATTATACAATACGTAGACCTGGACAAATTCTTTCAAATTGGGCAATCCCAGCGTTATGGACGTGACAATTGCAGTAAAAACTTGAAATGTAAAACTTGAAATGTAAATTCTCAAATACCAATTGAAACTGTTTATATATCCATACTCCCCATACTCCCTTAATAAAGAAGTCCAGACATTAGAAAACTACTAGTCTACAGACACATGCGTTTTATATTTAATATGAGGGAAATATAAATCCGTAACGGACGTGACACAAAAAAAAACTTTAACTTTTCGGTGGCAAAATATTTTTTAGTAATTCTGTGAATTTCACTGCTCAAACCAAAAGTAATATACCCACCGGATGAAGAAGGGTTGGCTCTCCACAGAACATAAAATATTCATTTTATTTTTTGTGTTCACATTTATGAGGAAAAAACAATGTTACGGACGTGTCAGTTCTCCGTTACGCACGTGAGCGCTCTGAAAGCGGCACTAAAATACTGCTTTAAAATGTTCACAGAGACCTCAAAAGCCCTTCTTTAAAGTCCCTGTAAAGGCAATTAAAAAAAAAATTCTAAACACATTATAAATGTTAGAAATGTATTGCTAAAACATATTACAAAGACTGTGAACTGTGAAGTACTGAATTGTGGAGTTAGACCGTTAAACAGTTTTTCACCATTGTTGTGTTCCGGATTTTTTGGGCGGGGCTAAAACGGGGGCTCGATGACGCACTGAAGCCCCTGAGCTCCTGGACACGCCCCTACTTGATGACCACTGGAGCCCCTGAGCCCCTACAAAACAGATCGGTGTCCTTATTTAAATTTCTGAAAAATGATCAAGAAGAGGTGGATTAATTTTGTGAAGAGCCACCTTGATGGACAGCTGAGGATCACCGCCAAAACCCGCCTCTGTAGTGATCATTTTACACGGGATAGTTTTATAAACTTTCGTCGGAGACAACTGGGATTCACTGATAATCCGCTGTTACTGGTGAATGGGGCCGAGCCGGCGAGCTCCCGCCTCGGCCTTCATCCTCCCGTCGCGCCGACAACTGGTGCCATCGTCGGCAGTGCGTGCCGACCAATGAGTGTAAGTTGCCTTGTGTGCTTATGTTATAATTATAGTAGGTAGTCCAGGCTCGAACATGTATGGCTTTGTAAAACCTAGGAGCATCCATTCCGGCTGTAGCGGTGACAGTTGAGTCAGTGTGGCGACGGCAGCTTTCCCGCGAGTGGGCGTGGTTTCAGCGCAGCCAGTGGACACGCCCCCAGCGTTTGAGAGCAGAGACTACTGCTCATTTTTTCAAGATTTTGATAGCTTAATTTATGTACTTGCCGGCTTTTTTTATAATTCAAATTTGGCTGGGTGGCTAATAACACCTTTTTCTGTGGTGTGACAAACTCAGAACACATACTTAATTTTGACTTTACAGGGACTTTAAAGTGAATTTCGTTTCGTATTAATTGTATCTTAATTTTAATCAATGTTTCATCAACCAATTGCCTGGATTTAATAAATAAGTAAATATAGCAGAAAATAAATCAGGACACGGAGGCGCGGGCGCGTGAACTGGTGAAACTCATGAACCGAAACTCAGGTCTGTACTTGCCTCACAGACCTGAGACGTGTATATAGAAAGCTTGAAATGTGTACTTTTAAACAGAACAATTCAAAACGAAAGAAAACAGATGGTTCTCTGCATGTAATTCGTATGAAATGTGCATTTCTCTCTGGCGCGTTCACTGCAAAGATCGCGCGTCAGCATTAATTAAAATGTCAACATCAGGAAGATCAGGCCTTTCCTAACTGAGCATGCAACACAACTTCTCGTCCAGGCCCTGGTCATTTCTAGGCTTGACTACTGCAATGCTCTTCTGGCCGGACTTCCATCATGTGCAACCAAACCTCTACAAATTATTCAGAATGCTGCAGCTCGTCTTATCTTCAACGAGCCCAAGAGGGCCCACGTCACTCCTCTGTTCATCTCTCTGCACTGGCTACCTCTCGCTGCTCGCATCAAGTTCAAGGCATTGACGCTTGCTTACAGATCTATCACAGGCTCAGCTCCTTCCTACTTTCACTCAATCCTACGGGTCTACATCCCTACCAGAAGCCTACGATCGGTCAAAGAGCGACGTCTCGTGGTTCCATTACAGAAAGCCACAAAATCACTTTCCAGAACATTCTCATTCACAGTTTCATGCTGGTGGAACGCTCTCCCCACCCTCATCCGGAATGCAGAATCCCTGACAACATTCAAAAAACAGCTGAAAACCCATCTCTTCCGTGAGCACTTAACCCTCTGAGGTCGAGAAACGCGCCGACGCGTTTTGCTGGATTTTTTTCACATAGCAGCAACATAAACTTAAATTACTCCGTCATTTATGGTTATACAGAAAAAAGAAATATAAAAAAATTATCTGTGATATTTCTACTTTTGTATGTGTCCACTTACAATCAAATCAAAACATTGTGCTTTTGTAAAATAAAGAAAATAAACAGGGTGTGCGTTCTGCCTCTCCGTCGCGGTGAACTTTTTTTCTTGAGCACGTCTATAAACTGAAACAAAACTCAGCGAATACTTCTCACACATTTATGAGCCATATACCTTTATACACATTTAAGTGTGTACTTTTAAATGATCAGATTCAAACTGAAAACAAATATTCTCTGTTTAAGTAATTTGTATAAAACCAACAGGATGTCCAGTATCTCAAACGCTTGCTAATTACTTTTTAATTCGACACGCCCACTCGCGCAAAAGAGATTCACATGCAAATCTCCACATGGGACGCGAACGCCCTCGTTACCTCAAACACAAAACACCAAAAAACTTCACAAGCCTCTGCTTTTCGTCGAGTTTGGAAGACACGTCTGAGCTTATATTGGAAGCTCAGAAGAAGAAGAACGCGATTTGAAGACAAGAAAGATGTAAGGTAAGAAATTCTTACTTATTAGTTTATGGTATTGTTGCATAAACTTCACATTGCAGTTGAACTGTTGCTAGATATATGGTGAATATTATACTATTTAGACCCGTGTTTACTGTTAAATACTGTTTGTGGATATCTGCTCAAACATAGATATGTATAACCATAATGTTTAATATTTTGGAGCGCGATGGCGTTTGAATGTATCATATTTTGGAGCGCGCTGTGGGTTTGAATGTATCATATTTTGGAGCGCGCTGTGCGTTTGAATGTATCATATTTTGGAGCGCGATTGCGTTTGAAAGGAAAAATGCACCAAACATTAGGCTTTATGTTTTTACTATTATCTCATTTCATATCATCATAACGAATCGAAACATTTGAAGTAACATATGATAATCAATATATTTTTCTCTAGCGTAGTTGTTCTTGAAATCTTTTGGAAGATTTAATTTATTGTTATTATTATTTTATGCAGCACTGCGTAGCCTATGCCTACAAGGCACAACAAACCTGGTGTTCATTATATATTGTTGGAAACGTGTGTGTGTATTCCGTGAATTTTAAAAATAAATTTTAACCAGAAAAATCTAAAATCTATTCCCAAAATCGTGCAGCCCTATAGTTTCTCTTGATATCAGTATGTTCACAGTTTTTTCTTTTTTTTTTTCTTTCAGGGACCAGATGCAACTGAGTCCTGCTGACTTCAACATTTACATGAGTCTCTGTATATGAACATGGTAAAGTGAAAATCAAACACCTTGGAAATGAAAGGTATGTACAATGTTTTTAGGAATGGCACAAAGGTCTCTGTCTTTGGATCATTGTTTTCAATGTGCTCTTTTGTGCCCTTACATCTTTAATTCGACCACGCCCACTCGCGCAAAAGTGATTCACATGCAAATCTCCACATGGAACGCGAACGCCCTCGTTACCTCAAACACAAAACACCAAAAAAACTTCACAAGTCTCTGCTTTTCGTCGAGTTTGGAAGACACGTCTGAGCTTATATTGGATTTACCTCAGAAGAAGAAGAACGCGATTTGAAGACAAGAAAGATGTAAGGTAAGAAATTCTTACTTATTAGTTTATGGTATTGTTGCATAAACTTCACATTGCAGTTGAACTGTTGCTAGATATATGGTGAATATTATACTATTTAGACCCGTGTTTACTGTTAAATACTGTTTGTGGATATCTGCTCAAACATATGTATAACCATAATGTTTAATATTTTGGAGCGCAATCGCATTTGAATGTATCATATTTTGGAGCGCGATCACGTTTGAATGTATCATATTTTGGAGCGCGATCGCGTTTGAATGTATCATATTTTGGAGCGCGATCGCGTTTGAAAGGAAAAATGCACCAAACATTAGGCTTTATGTTTTTACTATTATCTCATTTCATATCATCATAACGAATGGAAACATTTGAAGTAACATAAGATAATCAATATATTTTTCTCTAGCATTGTTACTGAAATCTTTTGGAAGATTTATAGGCTGCTATAGGTTATTGTTATAATTATTTTATGCAGTACTGCACATAGCTTATGCCTACAAGGCACAACAAACATGGTGTTCATTATATTATATATTGTTGGAAACATTTGTGTGTGTGTGTGTATTCTGTGAATTTTAAAAAGCAATTTTAACCAGAAAAATCTAAAATGTATTCCCAAAATCGTGCAGGCCTAGTTTCTCTTGATACCAGTATGTTCACTTTTTTTCTTTTCTTTCAGGGACCAGATGCAACTGAGTCCTGCTGACTTCAACATTCACATGAGTCTCTGTACATGAACATGGTAAAGTGAAAATCAAACACCTTGGAAATGAAAGGTATGTACAATGTTTTTACATTTACATTTACATTTAGTCATTTAGCAGACGCTTTTATCCAAAGCGACTTACAGATTAGGACAAAATTAAGCGAGTCATCATGAAGAGGCAAAAACAACGCAAGTAGTGCTCAAAAAACAAAGTTCAGGCATTATTCAGAGTAGCATAAACCCGACAAGTGAGGTTTTAAAGGGAAGGGGAAGGAATTTTTTTTATTTTTTTTATTTTTTTTATAAGGTTAATGTCAAAACAGCCATTATGCGTCAACAAAAGTGCCATGATGGTTTGATTGTTGATTTTCCAAAAAGATTCTATGTATTTCAGACGTGTCACATCCATAACAGGGTTTTTGTCACATCCATAACGTTGGTTTTTCCTCATAATACACTTCATAAAAATATATATATTTTAAACATTGATATTTTTATGTTCAGCTAAGATCCCTTCATCATGTGGATAGCAATATTTATACATTGGACTTAAAAGTTCACAGACTTTAAAGGAAATCGAACAGTATACCAAAAACTCTGTCATTTCCCATCACATCCATAACGCATGCATATTTTCCTTTTTTGGGGGTGCTTAAATATATTTTAGAAAAACATATTTTGCCTGTCAATTCCCCAGATTGGGTGCTCTGAGAATATGCATTTCCAATTTAAATATTGTAAGAAGTTTTTTTTTTTCTGAGACATTTCACCTGTCATTATGAGTTCAAATGTCACATCCATAACGCTGGAATTGCCCAATACCCTTATTCTCCTGTTTTATTATGATTGTTTTGTTGCAGACGCTTCTCACCCCCATACGGTGGAACGCTTGATAAAAACACAACAGCAAGAAGATTTCAGGTTTACTTTTATTGTCACTAAATTGCATACTGACATCTCACAAGCAATTCATATTGTATGATGACTTGCTACGTTGTCAGATGTGGTTCCTCATTCCTCAGCTTCTTTGCTCTGAAAACAAGAACATAGAGTTATTATTACGGTTTCATGCAGAGCTCCTCTGTCCTGCTCCTGCACAGTTTAGATCCGTCTCTAACTCCTAAAACAACTCCTCAACCAGATAATCAAGGTTAGGAAGTAAACGCTGATCTCCAGGAGCAGGACTAAATGGTTTATTACACGCATGACAGTGGCAGAACGAGTTATTTTATCCACTGAAGCTGCATGGACAGACGCTTTCACACACCTTTTACATGCATGGATGGAAAGGTGAGCTCAAACTTCTGTTTACATCCAAACTGCGCTTAATCCTGAAAATGACTGATGTGACGTGCTTAAACGTTTAGTTGAATGCAGCTTTATTGTCATTAGACTATGCAGACTATTAATTATAATCGTTTAATTTATTTATCATAAGTGATGTCAAATTAAAGCGACAAGTACAGCAGTAAACCTATAGGTAGCGAGTATCAGCAAATATCATTTAATCAAAATATCATCTCTGTCTTCTCTCTAGTGACGTGCAGGACTTCTCCAATCATTTAGTCCTCTTACACTCATCTGCCTCCCTTTGTCAGTGCAACGCCAGCATATTAACATCACATCAACAATCGATTTACAGAACGAAATCCCTACCCAAGGTCACAGTACTCTACTTCTGTTTCATCATGACTTTATCTGCTGACATATGGACATACGTATCCACTAAAGTCTACCTTGCAGTTGAATATCATTACACAAGAGAATGAGTGGAAGATGATGTCTGTCTGCCTCACCAACAATCCACTCAGAGACAGACAAGCAGCAGCAAACATCTTACAATGGGTGGAGGAAACAGCAGCCAAATCAGAACGCAATTATGAAACGAAGAAGTGCGCTGTGTGTGATAAAGGTAAGCTGATTACTCTGTTCACCTAAAACCAGCATGCACACCATATATAATGTAGTGTAGTGTATTTGATAATATCTGACCTGATAACATTAGCGGTGAAAAAAGTATGTGCGCTTCACACGTCTAGTGTGAAATGGGCCTGTTTGTGTGTTTTTTTTGCTTACTTATAATTTGGTTATCCACACAAGTCAGGGTTTTTCCTGGCTCAAAACGAGGCGGAGGTGGTAAAATCCTGATCATGTACGTATTTTAATAATAAGATAATTAAAGATAGTGGGAGAACATTTTGTACATTTTAAAGATAAATTAATTAATCTGGTGCACTTTGAGTCACCCCGAATCCACTGTTACAAATAAATAACCCACCCGCCAACCGCTCAGACCTATGCTATTCTCTGATTTAGATATCTGCATCTGATCATCACATTACAATTATTCAAATTCTCAGTGTTAAGCATGATAATATGGTAACATATCACACTGAAGTAGGCTGATTTAAAAAATGAACATTTATTTAAAATAAAAGTTCTTCTTTTGGCAAAATTACATTTCCTTAATAGCCTAAACAGAGGCTTTACTCCCTTCAAACTTAAATTGTCATGGTTTCATTACATCACTGTTGGAAAACACTCCTATCAGAATAATTTTTTTTAAAACCTTTATAAAAGGCATTTTTTCCTAATTATTTATCTTATTTTCCTTATTTTATTTGATCAATACATTCAATTAGAATAATAAGACATTAGGCTATTACCAATCAAATTAAATAATTTACATTGAAAAATTACAACTGTATTAAATTATATTATGAAATTGTTTTAAATATACAATATACAAATAAGAAATGTTGAAAAGAATGATCCTTTGAAACTAAACCGCCAGTAGGTGGCGGCAGGCGACCGTCTTAATGAGCGAGTCATTGAGTCATTCATTCAAACGATTCGTTCAAACGGCTGATTTATTCAGAATGAGGCAGTTTATGAATTGGTAATTGAATCTATGATTTGTTCAAAACGCTGAATCATTCAGTAATGAAACATGGCTGAGTGTTCATGTGAAATGCGTTATGGTTCTGCTGTGATCTTTGTTTGGAACTATTTTTCGCTGTACAAACAGAACAAAAACAGTCATTGCGTCTAAAATGTAAGTGACTTAATTTTAACTATTTGTTTATTGAACTTATGAAATCAGTCTCTCATTTTCAATCGTGATGGTATTCAGGAAAACAGCACTCTGGTCGTGTGATGTTTTTTAACTGTATAATATACTATAAATAAATTTGTGAGCTCAAAAGCACAACTTTGTTATGTCAGTACATTAGGTATATATATTTTTCGGTGTTTCCCTTGTTATTTTATTTATTTATATCTTTTTTTGATATTGACTTTTTAATCAGGCCATTTGTCCGGTTGGGTAAGTAAAATTCTCTTTCACTTGTCCCTTAAAAAAAGCACTATCAGCAAACTATACGGTTTGAGAATGGACACAGACCAGGAATCCGCAACAGAACCGTCACGGTAGAAAAAGCGTATCTGAGCATGTGACTGCCTGTCTGAGTTTTGTCGAGAGCCGGAGTAATTCTCTATGCAGAAAAAATCCTGCAAGTTCTGCTGTTTGTCAAGTTTAAATTATAATAAAATTATGCTGGCAAAATGATTTTGGTTTCTGATTATCAGAAAAAATATTCAGCAGTTTTAGCAATTGTCAATATTATCATTCATTGTAACCCTAATTCAGTCCATTCCAATATGGTGCAGTGCTCAGATTCTTATTTCAGCAAGATTAGAGTGAATCAGCAAGAAAAGTCGTAGGTGGTCATTCATTGTTGGGTGGACATTGATGTAAGCTCGGGAGTGAGAGGACGCTGGCGCATTTTGGCTGCCGCTTCTCACACCGGACGAAAAAGCTTGTTTGCAACTAAACGGTTTTACCTACTGACTTTGTTTGGTACCGGTGGTATCTGTTCCTGCCTCAAGATCTGGACTGTGTCTTTGCCTGGTCGCCGCATCTGCTGCCTGTCACATTGTGACTCTGCTGTGACCACCAACAAGCTAGCTCCTGGGGTTGCCTTCGGCCGATCCCCGCTGTGTTCTGCTCGAGCAGTGGATTACAGCCCGGTTACTGGCCGGCCTGCACTCCGGAGCAGCCTGTCAGCTATGCGGCTACTGTTTATGACCTTCCTGCTGGCCTCTCTGCGGCTCTTGTCATCTACGGCTCTGACCATGGCGCTTCGATACACGTCCTTGCAGCTTCTCAGATTTAACCACCGCGCACCTCCTTCACTGGACATCACCTCTACTCTGCAACAACAAGGTCTTCTCCGTCGTCGCCCTTATATCCACCGAGGCTCCCGTCGCAATCTTCTCTACTACTTCAGTGCCGAAAACAGTATTCCATCTTTCTGGTCCGGCTGTAGTTCACTCCCGCCTGGACACCGGCGCAACAACAACATCCGCATACGTCATCCGCGCACTCTTCACGTGACTTCATCTAACCTCCTGCCCGTCTCAACTTCCGCCACTTGGATTTCACAACAAAAGCCTCTTAAGACAGCGCTATTCAATACAAGATCACTTAACAATAAAAGCCTGCTCCTCTGTGAATTCATTATTGACAATAAACTGGATTTTCTCTGTCTTACTGAAACCTGGCACAAACCCATGGACTACATTGCATTAAATCTGACCACCCCACCTGGATACTCCTTCATCGACAACCCCCGTCTGGACCGGCGAGGAGGTGGCATCGCAGTCATTCACCGCAGCGATATCTCCATCCGCCCCATCCCCATCCCGGTTGTATCTTCATTCGAACACTTGGCTTTTAGACTTCCTGGTTCCCAATCACTCACTGCTGCAGTCATCTACCGCCCTCCCAAAACTTGCCCATCATTTCTTTCTGATTTCACTGACTTCGTAACTCAGCTGTCCTCTATTTCTCCATCCGTTCTCCTCATTGGTGACTTCAACATTCATATCGACTCTCCGGCAGCAAAATTCACATCTGACTTTTTGGACATTTTAAACTGCCTCAACCTCACCCAGCATGTCACTTCACCTACACATAATCATGGACATATCCTGGACCTGGTCTGTTCCACACCCTCCCTCACCATACATAACCTTTCATTGACCGACCTCACAATTTCTGATCATTTGGCCATCACCATGGATATCATTACCCCCTCACCTACCGTCAAACACAAAAGAACAATTACATTTCGAAACCTGAAATCCATTAGTCCCATCTCTCTCACCTCCTCCATATCCCATGCCATCTCTACTTCTTCGCTTCCCTCTGATCCGATTGTCTCTGATCTAGTCAACTTCTACAACCACACACTCTCCACCTGCCTCAACCAAATAGCCCCCCTTAAAACTGCCTCAGTCTCCTTCTCCACCTCTGCACCTTGGTACACCCCAGATCTTCACATTCTCAAAAGACAAAAAAGACAACTTGAAAGGATCCATAAAAAATCCGGTCTCACTGTCCATGCCCAAGCTTACAAACACGCCATAACCACATACAATTCTGCTCTCAAAACTGCCCGGTCCAACTTCTACTCACAACTCATCCACTCAAATTCTTCCAACTCCCGCACCCTATTCTCCACATTTGCAAAACTGACCAAACCCAAGGACAATATAACCTCCACTTTCACTACAGACAAATGCAATAACTTCCTGTCATCCTACCATACTAAAATCCATACCATACACTGTTCACTAGCATCCACTTCCTCCGCTTCTCCTCCTTCTGAATATCAACTCACTCCGCTCACACACCACAGCTTTTCCTCCTTCTCTCCTCTGTCTACCTCTGACACCTCCAAACTCCTCTCAACCATGAAATTCTCCAACTGCCAGCTTGACCCGGTCCCTTCTCCCCTCTTCAAAACCTGTCAACAAATCCTCATCCCTCTCATCACCATCATCATCAACACTTCCCTTACGTCTGGATCTGTTCCATCTGCGCTAAAACTTGCGTCCATCACACCCCTCCTGAAAAAACCTGGCCTCAACCCTGACAATCTGGACAACTTCAGACCCATCTCCAATCTCCCGTTACTTTAAAAAATTCTGGAACGCGCCGTCATCACACAACTCCACCAACATCTCCACTCCTCTCAACTTTTCGAAACATTTCAATCCGGATTCCGTCCACACCACAGCACAGAAACAGCACTTCTTAAAGTCACAAATGATCTGCTCATTGCTGCCGACTCTGGTTCCATATCCATCCTCCTTCTCCTCGACCTCTCCGCTGCATTTGACACAATAGACCATACTGTCCTCCTCCATCGTCTTAAATCTATTGGCATCTCTGGCACAGCACTTCTCTGGCTCACCTCCTACCTCTCTGACCGTCACCACTTTGTCTCTGTTAACAACTGCAACTCCCACACCTCCCCTGTCACCCATGGTGTCCCCCAAGGTTCCGTGCTCGGCCCCCTCCTCTTCACCATCTACATGCTTCCCCTCGGTCAGATCATCCGCCACCATGGACTCCATTTTCACTGCTACGCCGATGATACCCAACTCTACATGTCCACCAAATCCATCACCCCGGCTATCCTCTCCACCATCACCAAATGCATTTCCGACATTAAAACCTGGATGGACAATAACTTTCTTAAACTCAACAGCAGTAAAACAGAACTCCTTATCACCGGCCCAAAATCTCTCCTCTCTTCTATTCAGAACTTTTCTCTCCTTATCGACGGACATAATGTCACCCCCTCCCTCTCTGTCCGAAACCTTGGTATCATAATGGACTCCACCCTCTCATACCGAACACACATCAACCATATCACTAAACTATCCTTCTTCCACCTCCGCAACATTGCCCGCTTTCGCCCCTCCCTTACCCTGTCAACAGCTGAAATCCTCATTCACGCATTTATAACTTCAAGACTTGACTACTGCAATAGCCTTCTCTACGGACTTCCTACCAATCAACTACAAAAACTGCAATATATCCAGAATTCAGCCGCCCGCCTCCTCACCCACACCCGGTACCGAGAACACATCACCCCTGTTCTCCAGCAGCTCCATTGGCTACCTGTTCATTATCGCATTCAATATAAGCTCCTCCTCCTCACCTACAAGTCCCTCCATAACTTGGCCCCGCCCTATCTCACTGAGCTCCTGGAACAGCACCAACCCACCCGCCACCTCCGCTCAGCTGGCACCAACCGCCTTACCCCGATCATCCGCACTAACCGCCGGACCTTGGGGGACCGAGCCTTCGCTATCGCCGCCCCCACCCTCTGGAACTCACTCCCTACATCCATTAGAAATTCCGACTCATTATCAAACTTCAAATCAGTACTCAAAACCCACCTGTTCAAACTAGCTTTTCCTTAAAACCCTTTTTTGTTTTGTTTGTTTTATTCCCCATGTGAAGCGTCTTTGAGTGTCCAAAAAAGCGCTATACAAGTGTGATGTATTATTATTATTATTATTATTCTGTCAGCCTGGTTTCAGTTTTCTTTTAATCGCTGTGTTTGCCTGACCGACCACAGTCGAGTTGTTTTGAATCGGTTAGTGGGGCTAACTAAACAAACAACTTTGCTCTTTGCAGCTGTTGTACTGCCCAACAGTTATCATGGTAGTGTAGGTTTGACTGTTACCTTTCCAACTTCACGGCTCTTGGCCCTCAGCTTGTTGACCTGGGACTCTGCGATGTCAGCGCGCTCCTGAGCCTCCTCCAGCTCATGCTGCACCTTCCTGTACCTGGACAGGTGAGTGTTGGCCTGCTCCTCCTGTTATGATTACTCAAGATATTCAACCCATTTCATAGCAGTGCATTCATGGCACTGGACGTTCTTGTCAATACTGAAACTTAACACTCAAGATTTGAAATTAGACTTACAGCTTCTTCAGACTGGCGCTTGTAGGCCTTCACTTTCAGCTGCAGCTTGTCTACCAGATCCTGCAGTCGGGTCACGTTCTTCTTGTCTTCCTCAGTCTTTGGGTGTAAATATTGGTCATGGTCTTAGTTAAACTGTATATTGTAAAAGGTGGTAAATTTCTAATTAAAAGTAGTTTTACCTGGTAGGTAAGTTCCTTCACTCTCCTCTCGTATTTGCGCACTCCTTTCACAGCGTCTGCTCCACGTCTCTGCTCGGCTTCAACTTCAGACTCTAACTCGCGCACCTTCAGTAGAGAGTTATTGTTTTGCCTGTCAAATCTCTGCCACGACCAGTGTATCTAAGAATGAGTTTTGTTAAGCTCCTGAACACTCAAATTTACCCTGGACTCCAGTTTCTGGAGCTGTTTCTTTCCACCCTTCATGGCCAGACTTTCGGCCTCATCCAGACGGTGCTGCAGGTCTTTGACAGTCACCTCCAGGTTCTTCTTCATCCTCTCCAGGTGAGCACTTGTGTCCTGCTCCTTCTTCAGCTCCTCAGCCATCATGGCAGCCTGAAATATAAGCCAATTTAAGTTAACTAACCTATTTAGATGGGCAGTTGTGGCCTAATGGTTAGAGAGTCTGACTTGTAACCCGAAAGTCGAGGATTTGATTTTCAATACCAGCAGGTAATGACTGAGGTGCCCTTCAGCAAGGCACATAAGCCCCAATCGCTCTCTGGGTGCCACAACAAAAAATGGCTGCTCACTGCTCCTGATGTGTGTGCACTAACTCTAACTTGGATTGGTTAAATGCAGAGGACAAATTCTGAGTATGGGTTACCATACTTTGTCTTCACTTTCCTTCACTTCATAGCTAAAAATACCTTCTATGAATATTCCCTTTGATACCACATGAACCTAAACACAAAGTCAAATAACTGTTTAAATTAGAATAGAGAAGCAGAATGTAAACACTCACATCAGTGATGGCCTTCTTGGCCTTCTCCTCAGCATTTCTGGCCTCCTGGACTGAATCTTCCACCTCACCTTGAACCTGGACCAGATCAGTCTCTAGCTTCTTCTTGGTGTTAATAAGACTTGTATTCTGTGGGATGTAAGCAGTTAGTTTAGTGTACATTATATATGAAAGTTAATCATGTATCCTGAATTTGTTCCAAGTATTTAGTCATTTTTTGTACTTGTGAGTGCAACAGTCCCACACGCTCGCTGGCATCAACCAGCTCTTGCTCCGCCACTTTGCGGCCTCTCTCTGTTTGCTCCAGTGCAGCTCTCAGCTCCTCAATCTCTGCTTGCATCAGGTTATTCCTGCGCTCCACCATGGCCACCTGTTCCTTCATGTCCTCCTGTCCTCTGAGAGCTTCATCAAGGTGCAGTTGGGCATCCTGTGGCAACATTCTTTCTTTGTTAGTTCTCTTGCTTTGGTTCATGTATCACATTCATTTAGTCAAACATTCAATTCTTAATACAATTCCATGTTCCACAGTAAGATACCTTGAGTTGGCCTTGGATGTTCCTGAGCTGTTTCTGGGCCTCAGCAGCCTGGCGGTTGGCATGACTCAGCTGGACCTCCATCTCATTCAGATCTCCCTCCATCTTCTTTTTGACTCTCAGGGCATCATTTCTGCTCCTGATCTCAGCGTCCAGAGTGCTCTGCATGGAATCGATCACTCTTTGGCTGTTCCTCTTGATCTGTTCCATCTCCTCATCCTTTTCAGCAATCTTCCTGTCAATCTCGCTCTTCACCTGGTTCAGCTCCAGCTGCACACGAAGAATCTTGGACTCTTCATGCTCCAGGGTGCCCTGATGGATAGTTAAAGTAAAAATTAAATCAACCTGGTAGAAAAATTGTGTAATGTTCACCATGTTAGAATAGAATTTTTCCATGGTTTGACAGCTTTAAATAACAGTACTTCAGCTTCTTCAAGCGCAGTCTGGATCTCTGTTTTCTCAGACTCCACTGTCTTCTTTGCCTTTTCCAGTTCATGAATCGTCTTTCCAGTCTCTCCAAGCTGCTCGGTGAGGTCAGAAATCTCCTCTAAAGGGTTTAAAAAGCAGAAATGTAAACATTTGTTTAAATGCATCTCTTTTTTTAGTCCTTGGTGTACAAATTAAAGTTGCATTACGTTGCAGATTCTTGTTCTCCCTCTTCAGTGTCTCGAGGTGGTCAAGAGTTTCCTCGTAGGAGTTCTTCATTTTGAAAAGCTCAGTGCTGAGAGAACGAGCTTCTTTCTGAGCACCTTCTAGTTCAGCCTGACTTTCCTCATACTTTTGTTTCCACTCTGCTAGCACCTGAAAATGAAAGAAATGTAGTCATTGTTAATTAGCTAAGTCCTCAGTTCATCAACGTTTAGGTTTATAGGTTATCCATGTCTTTCTTACCTTGTCAAAGTTTCTCTGCTTCTTGTCAAGGTTGGCTGCCAATGCATTTGCCCTCTCCACATCAATCATGAGATCCTCTACTTCACCCTGCAGTCTCTGTTTGGTCTTTTCCAGAGAGGCACACTTTGAGTTTACCGCCTCAATGGATTCTTCAGCATCCTGCAGACGCTGGGCCAGCTTTTTTCTGAGGAAGTGATATGAAATTATGAAATCTGACTAATATTTTTCATATTAAATGTAGGAAGACTTTTTCCATTGATGTATTTACTTGGATTCCTCAAGCTCCTCAGTGCGCTGGATGGCATCAGTCTCATATTTGGTTCTCCACTGAGCCACTTCACTGTTGGCCTTAGACATTCCACGCTGGAGTTCAGCTTTGGCCTCCTGCTCTTCCTCAAACTGCTCTCTGAGCAAATCACAGTCATGGCGGGCAGACTGAACCCCATGGGCCAGAGCGTTCTTGGCCTTGAAGTCAAAATGTTTCCTTTTATTGTATACCGCTATTTTCATAGCTATTCACGGTACTTGGTAACAGAAAATTAGGCACATACCTTAACCTCTTCTTCAATATGTCTTTTGAGTTCCTCAATCTGCTGAGTATAAGCTTGTTTGCCTCTTGTCAATTGAGAAACAAGAGCTTCTTTCTCCTCCAATTGACGGCCAAATTCCCCTAGTATGAGACAATGGGTAATTTATATAAGTGTCCACAAGAGCTGTATGATGTCAGTATTAGGTTTTTGCATCACAGGTTTTTGCTCAGTTCTATAATTGTGTGCATGGTGTATTCAATGTGTGCGTGGTATATTTAGTTTATTTACATACCGTTTTCAGTTTGCAGCCTTGCCCTCTGTCCATTTAAATCATTAAGTTGGCGTACAAACTCATCATTTTTGGTTTTTAGCTCACTTGCTTGGTCTTCTAATGCCCGGCACATCTTTTCAAAGTTTGCCTACAATAATTATTAAAACTTTTAAAACTTTTTGACCTCTTTGTGTTTTTTTTTGGCAATTATTTCTATTTCAAGCTGCTAAAGTTAAAGTAGTTTTGTAAAACTAAAAATAAATTTTCACTTAAAGTTTTCCCAATAGTATACCTTTGATTTAGCCACAGCCTCCATGTTACTTGTCAAGTCATCTATCTCCATCTTGTATTCACTCTTCTCCTTCTCCAGCTTCTGTTTGACCCGCTGAAGGTTGTCGATCTGTTCTCCGAGTTCAGCCACACTGTCCGCCTGCTTCTTCCGGAGAGCTGCAGCCGTTGCTTCATGCTGCAAGGTGGACTCTTCCAGATCACGACGCAACTTCTGGAATTCAGCTTCACGTTTCTTGTTCATCTCAATCTGGGCAGAAGTGGCACCACCAGCTTCCTCAAGCCTCTCACTGATCTCTTCAAGTTCCCTGGAGAGATCAGCTCTCTGCTTCTCCACTTTAGCACGAGCAGCTCGCTCTGCCTCAATTTCCTCTTCCAGCTCCTCAATGCGGGCCTAAAGAAATAAAATAAAAATTATGCAGTGATATTGGCAACATGGGTTTTCCCAGCTCTGCAACTACTTCACAGTTTTACATTGAAAAGATTAGGGTTAGGGTTACCTGAAGTTCTTTGATCTTCTTCTGAAGCTGTGCTCCCAAAGACTGTTCATCCTCAATCTTGCTGAGAAACTGACTTATCTCAAAGTCTTTCCTGTTTTTAAAGTATTGTTTTTTAAAATATGCCGAATACTTACTTTTTGTAAAATGTGTAATTGTGTAAAGACTGATGTCCACTCACTTTTTGATCTTCTCTTCTGATTGCTGTTTGTCATTCTCCAGGTCCATTATGGACTCCTGGGCCAGTTTCAGATCACCTTCAAGCTTTCTCTTGGCTCTCTCAAGGTCCATACGGAGCTTCTTCTCCTGCTCCAGTGAGCCCTCAAGCTATTGTCACAGAAACCAGAGCATTTAATTATGGTATAGAGACACAACATTATTTTTCTATTGATTCATGTTCTTATTCTCATGCCAAATATCTTACATCATCCACTTGCTGCTCAAGCTTTGTCTTAGATTTAGTCAGAGTGTTGACTTTGTCTTCCTCTGCCTGAAGGTCATCAAGAGTCTGCTGGTGTGCCTCTTGGAGGGCTTTCTTCTCTTTGGTCAGCTTGGCAATGCTCTCATCCTGAGAGGCCATCTCCTCTGTCAGGTTTTTCACCTAAATGGAAACATTGTTCACTGGTTTCATCCTCAAGATCCCGAACAGTCAGCAGTGTGAAGAACATGTGAAAAGATTATTGACCTTATTTTCAGTTGCATGTTTCTCCTTCTCCACTTTGGCCAAGGTGAGCTCCAGGTCGTCAATGTCTTTCTTCAGTTCAGAGCATTCGTCCTCCAGTTTCCTCTTCTTGGCAGTCAGTTCAGCATTGGTTTCCTCCTCATCCTCCAGTCTCTCGCTTGTCTCTTTGAGTTTGGCCTCGAGCTGGATCTTGCTTTTAATGAGACCTTCACATCTCTCCTCAGCATCAGAGAGGTTTTCAGATTCCTGTTCATTGAGATGGATTTAGTTTAATGGCTTATGTTCATAGCTTTAGCATTTACATTAGGATCAATAACAGCTGAAATACTCACAGATGTTACTTGCAGTAGAAGGTCGTTTTTCTCCTGAAGAAGTGACACCATTTTTTCTTCAAGCTCCTTCTTTTTAGCTAATGCCTTTGTTAGATCCTCCTTCATTTTCTCAAAGTTATCCTTCATGGCTGCCATTTCTTTCTCAGTCTCTGCACTCTTTAGAAGAGGCTTGATCTTGAAGTACAGCTTCATCCATGGCCAATGTTTCACATTCATGAATGAGCGGATGTTGTATTGGATGGAATAAATTGACTCTCTGGGAGACGGAGTTTCTGGTTTTAGTTTAACAAAAATATTCAATTTTATTTATTTAATTGTAAATGAAATAATGTTTATTTCACTCACCTCCGCTCCATCATTTTGACAAACTCCTTCCTCATGAGGAAGCCACGACAACGAGCCTGAGTCATGGTAACCAGTGCTGCTAGTTTCTCATCTCTCATCTCCTCAAGTGTACCCAACAGACCAGCTTTAAAGAACACCTGTAAGAACATATAATGATGTTTCCTGTATATTATGGAAGCCATTCTCCTCTTTTGTAGATTTGAGCTTAGCCATTTGTTGTGCAGCTCACCTTGGTGTGTCCAAACTTGTATTGGGTGTGGTCAACATCAATAGAGCCCAAGAGTTTCTCTGAAGCCTTTTTGTTGTCAATGAACTGTCCGTCAGGGATGACGCTAGCATTTAATACTTTGTATCTAGAGGACAGTCAGAGGAGAGTCATGTTTTTGTGAAGCAAAAAAAAAAAAAGGTCATGGGAGGATGAGGATTATGTGGTGCATCATCTCTAATTCAGTGGTTGCAAAAAGGTGTCTTTACCTCTGCTTGAAGTCACCATAGAGGATTCTGCTGGGGAAACCCTTCCTGCAGATTCTGATGCCCTCCAGCACACCATTACACCTGAGCTGGTGGATAACCAGGAAGTTCTCCATCAGACCTGCAATGAAAATGTTCTTAAGGTTCCAGAGATATTTTCAAAACCTTTGAGTCTTCAGAGATTAGGATTACCTGGAGTCTTGGACTCATTAGGAATCAAACAGCGCACAAAGTGAGGGTGAGTGCTCCTCAGGTTAGTCATCAGCTTACCCAAGTTCTCCTGTGGAAATGTTTGTCATTAGTCTAATCTTTAATGGTGTAAAAATTCACATTCTTCATTAAAAGATAATCTGTTTTACCCTGAAAAGTGCAGACACTGTCTGGAAGGAACCACCCTTCTTCTTGCCTTTCTTTCCTCCTCCCTCAGCTGTTTTATGTCAATGAATGAAATAGTTTTTTTATTGTCCTTGTGTTGCTTTCCATCAACCCTTTCAGTATATCACTTTTAGATAATGTCTAATTGCATCATAACACAAAGGAATTGAGGAAATGCAAATGGTCGTACCTTCAGCAGCTCCATGAGCGGCATACAGGAAGGCCAGCACTTTGAGTGATGACTTTTGGTAGAGTTGCACGACAGAGTCGTTCAGTGGATCCTTGTTCTTGTCCAACCAGCCATTAATGTTGTAGTCCACAGTGCCGGCGTAGTGGACTAGAGAGAAGTGGGCTTCTGCCTTACCTTTGGCAGGCTTGGGCTTCTGGAAAGCTGGACATTTGCCCAGATGCTGATCATATAGCTTGTTTTTGAAGCTTGTATCTGTAGCCTTGGGGAACATGCACTCCTCTTCAAGGATGGAGAAGATACCCATTGGCTGTTGAAGAAATATTCATGCTCAAGTACAGGCACAATATGAATAATCATTTTAATTTGCTGAATGTCCTCTTACCTTCTCAATGAGCTCAATGCAGGCAGCCAAGTCCATACCAAAGTCAATGAACTCCCATTCAATGCCTTCTTTCTTGTACTCCTCTTGCTCCAGAACAAACATGTGGTGGTTGAAGAACTGTTGCAGTTTCTCATTTGTGAAGTTGATGCAAAGCTGCTCCAAGCTGTTGAACTGACAATTAAGCAGAGGCAAGTTCTTACTGATGTCTATTATTTTTTATATCCTGATTGTTACAGAGACTTTGATAGCTGAAGCTCACATCAAAGATCTCAAATCCAGCGATGTCCAGCACACCAATGAAGAACTGTCTTGGCTGCTTTGTGTCCAACATCTCATTAATACGGACAACCATCCACAAGAACATTTTCTCATAGACAGACTTGCAGAGCGCAGAGACTGCGTTGTTCACCTGAGAAATTCAAAGGTCAGCGTAGATCATATCATTACTCTTTTACTTCCCAAGACAACTATGAATGTCTACGAGACACTTTATTCGAGTAGATAAGTGATCACCTGTGGTACTGTCTGGCCTTTGGTCACCATCTCATTTCCGACCTTCACTCTGGGGTAACACAGAGCTTTCAGCATGTCAGCGGAGTTGAGGCCCATGAGGTAGGCGATTTTATCAGCCACTGAGGAAGAACAGTTTTACACATTATTGTCACTAATGAAGTGAACGTTTACATGTTTATAGTATGTGCTAATTGTACTTCTTACCCTCGGTGCCGTCAGGCTCGGCCTGCTCTTCTCTCTGCTTCTGTTTAAACTTCATGCCTCCATGATGCATCACAGAACCTGTCAGCTTGTAGATGCTGATTTTCTCATCAGCAGTGAAGCCCAGAATGTCAATGGCAGTCTGTGTTTATATGACCAAATGAATCTCACATTATTCTTTAGCGAGTCAAAAAGAAGGGTATTTTATATTGTATGTCATGCAGTTTATTGTAGTGTTTTTGGATGTTTGTTTGCTCAGATCAATTTAATAAAATATGAAAATACTGCTTCTACTAATAATAATGTGCTTGTCCACATACATCTGTGGCAATGAACTCCTCCACATCATTGATACTCTTGACAGTGATTTCGCCCTGGCTGATCATTGGATAGTCGTAAGGGTTGGTGGTGATGAGCAGGGCCTCTGCAAAGAATTGATGTGCAGTGTGTTAACAGTGTTCTCAAACATGGAAATAAATGAAATGCACAATACTGTAGATTTCTCACCGAGCAGCTCTGGCTTGTGTCCGGTCATGAGCTGGTAGAAGATGTGGTAGCTCCTCTCAGCAGACAGCTGGAATGTTACTCTTGACTTTTCCAGCAGATCTTCCCAAAAATAATAATAATAAATAAATAAATAAATCCACATTTTTGCCTCCACATTAAACATTTATATGTTGGCAGTGTTGCCTCACAGTGTTGACTCACAAGTTTCAATATCAGCTGAGGCCAGTTTTCCAGTGGTCCCAAAGTGAATTCTGATGAATTTACCCTAAGCAGATTGGAATATTTTGAAGTTTCGAATTTTGTGGCTTTGGAATGTTAACTGAATTTGTACAATTCATCTGGCCACAGCAACTTACAAAACGAGAAGAGTTGTCATTTCTCACAGTCTTGGCATTTCCATAAGCCTCCAGCAGAGGGTTGGCTGCAATGATTTGATCCTCTAGCGACCCCTGTTGAGTAGTTAAGTAATTTCATCATGCAGAATAATTTGTTCACTGTACTTTGAATGATATTTGATTATTTAGTCACCTTCATTTTGCCAGAGGTAGATTCTGCCTTCTTTCCGCCAGAAACAGCGATTGTCGCAAAGTACTGGATGACACGTTTGGTGTTGACAGTCTTTCCTGCACCAGATTCTCCACTGTGTGGACATGTTAAAGATGGAAAAGAACATATTTCAGAATATTATAAATTATGTGATATGTTGGCTTTTTGTAAGTGCTTCTTTAAAATCCATAAATGTCAGACGTGAAACCTCCATGCACATGCATCATGCTGGCAGTGTGGTCTTAACCTTGTATACATGCAGCACTGTCAGTAAGCGGCTTTTCCCCACACCTTTCTGTTACTTTAGTTTTCCTGTCTTTCCCAGCACATGCCAATAAGAATGATGCTTATGTATTTACATGTTACAAGCTTTCAACAGCAGAAAAGGCAGGTGTTAAACTGTTTTCTCTCAGTAGCTTAAACAATGTTAGCATTTACATGATGATTCTTATACAATAACTTTAATTATCATAGCCTACTTACGTGATCAGGATAGACTGATTCTCCCTGTCTGAAACACATTTAGTATTATTATAAATGAAACCGCTAAACAGATTGTATTTTCAGTTTATTTTTTGTATATCATATTTGTAACAAGATGTACACCACTACATAAATTACTCATAAGAGATCCATTAAGTAAAAAGAGTCCATTAAATAAAGAAATTGTAGGTGTATTAAGCAAAATGTAAGCAGGCTCAAGTTTAGCACAAGTTGATTGGATTGCAGAACGGATTGAAAATGTATATCTCCACTTACCAGTGAGCATGAACTGGTAGGCGTTGTCGGAGATGGAGAAGATGTGAGGCGGGGCTTCAATCCTCTTTTTGCCTCTGTATCCATTCACAACGACTGTATCGTACACTGGGAGCCACTTGTAGGGATTGACGGTGACGCAGAACAAGCCAGAGTAGGTCTGAAACGGAGATAGATAGTCCAGTTTTACAATGCTGCCGCTCCATTCCAGGAATAAAATATGATTTGCTTAGACTTACGTAGATCATCCATGCTGCGTAACGCTCTTTGAGGTTATACAGCACAGTAGGCTCATTGAGGTGGGTCATCATGGCCATGTCCTCAATTTTGTCAAACTTAGGAGGATTCATGGGGAAGATTTCAGTGTCTTTCACCGTGATCGTCTATAAAGTTTTAAACATGGATGAGACATTTAGTACAAACGCTATATTTGTTTCACCTTGCAAGTAGTTTTACAGTCCACAGCATCATGTAAAACTGTTTTACAGAAGATCAACACATTTTTTAATTCTACTTACTTTCCCACACAGAGTTTTGACAGTGGCTTTGCCGCCTTCTTTACTAGCAAGAACACCCTTCAGGTACATCTCGCTCGGCTCTGTCACGAAGAATGCCGTTTTGGCATCAAAGGGGGTGTTCTGAGCCTCTATTCTCTCTCTTTCTGGCTTCCGGAGGTAAATGGCCGCCGGTCCGAAGCACTCCATTTCACCATCTCCCATGGTTGCGGTTTACTGTGAGAAGAGAGAGAGAATGTGCAAGTCTAAATATTAAACGAATGCAAGTGGAATGAAACTTATTAATTCCTATGAATGTGGAGCGCAATGATGCTGCTCCATGTGAGTGTTTCTGAGCTTCTGTGTTCTAAAGCAGTTTTATTTTATCCTGAGCAACTCAAAGTTTAACAATTAAAACAATTTGGTACTCTATTCAACCAACTGTTTGCTTTAGAACTGAGATAGGATCTCTTATTTTCTTAGCTTTTAAAATGAAAACCAATGATTATAAGTATGCATATATTTTGTTTACCTGCTGTCCTGTCCAGAGAGAATGTGTCTGAGGTTGGAAATGCTAAGAGAAAGGAAAAAAACTTGAGTTCAAATATGTGCTTTGAATGACATGAATTACAAGTATAACTTGGACTAATTCAGTCAGATTAGTATCAAAAGCATATTGAACAGTGCATAGCCACACTCTAAACTCTTAAATAATCTAACTGATTACAATGTATCAGGGTTAGCCATTTAATCTCTAAACTGCAGAACACAAGTATGTGATATTATGTTAATAGTAGAAGGAGAGTATGATGAACAACTCACCCACCTTTGAGTTCCAGTCAGTCCTTAAAGGAGCCTGATGCAGCTTCTTATATAGACAGAATAGTGTTCACTCAGCAAAACTCACTCACTGTATTTGGTCATGTATTTTAAGCTTCGTTTCAACAGGAAATTTTGTTCAACTGATTGTCACGTTCATCAATATCATCACATTAGCCAAATATGTTATCACTATGATGTAATTAACTGTCCAGTCTTAATTAGTTTTAGTTTTATTTAAAGGAAATATTGTGTTAGAAGAACAGATAATTGGGTTGAGATAATGGCAGTGAACCGTTCAGTAAGATGAGGTAAATTGTCACTAGATGAATTAAATATTTGAAAATAAGCCACCAATATTGAGATTAAAAATTAGACTTGATGTATTTATAGGTGCCAGTTGTGATCAAGCGCCTTAACCTTGAGAAAGGGTTGTTATGTTAAGGGTATCAGTGACTGGAGTTCAGACATTGTTTAGGTCTTATGTAGAGCATAATCTTCTTCAAGTGCCTTGGCACTACAGTAGAGCCCAGTTTAGCCGTGGAGAAGCTCTCAAATGTCACTGGGATACTGTTCTCAGAAGCCTGGAAAGCTTTTCATGTGACAAAGCAGCAAATTTGGGCACAACAGTTGTCATTCTGTGAACTTGTGCATATGGTGACACTTTTGCTGAAGGCCTTGCGACAAGATCTGGCAGAATAATGATGTGTAGACAAACCTATGAAAAGGTATGAGACTAGTCAATTTCATCATTCATAACTTTAGAAGTGTATTTTCTTCCCTGGTCATATTCCATATTAATAAAAGATTTTAAAAAACACATTTACAAGCACAGCCACAACTCTTAATATTATTTTAAGTCAAATTGGTTACACTTTATTTCGATGGTCCAGAAATTGTACTTACTATACGTAACTTGTCAACTACGTGTCAACTAACTCTCATTAGAGTATTAATAGACTGCTAGGTTAGGGTTAGGTTATAGCGTTGTACTTGCAAAGTAACTTGTAGTCAGTAGAATGTCTGTTCTAAATAAAGTGTTAGCAGGTATTAAGCAGACAGTCTACTAATACTCTAATGAGAGTTAGTTGACGTAGTTGACAAGTTACGTATAGTAAGTAGAATGTCTGGACCATCAAAATAAAGTGTTACTGTCAAATGTATATAGGGGTCTCTTTTAGACATCCTAATCAGGTGGATAATAGAAATAGCTTATAAATAAGAGGCATAGCAAATGTTGTGAATTAAAGCGTATGATTTCTTATTTGGACTAAATGCAAACTTTGTTTTTGGCCATGCATTTAATTTGTCGTCTCTCATCTCTCTTTTTTACACTCTACTAATGGCTGTGCTAGTCTATTGGGCATCAGGTGTCTGTTAATTTGTGATTAAATGCTGTTGATCACAGGGTCGTAGTCATATTACAGTCATATTTATTTGTATAGTGCTTTTCACACTACACAATTTCAAATCGGCTTTACTGTTATGTCTATAATGCCTTTGTACTTTACCATAGAGCAAGTTTTAGAGCTGGGCTATATATATCGATGTGATATGACTTATTTTCCAGACTTAGGTCTAGATATATTGTATTTACCGCAGTTGTTGTGCCGCAGTGACTCGGAGATGTCAAGGCAATTAGGAGGTTTAAATATTGATCAGTTTTGTTCTAAGCGAGACCAGGGTGAGTGTGTGGTATATTCAGTTAATGGTAAAACCCATTTTGTAAAATTACAGTGAATTGATGATGATTGGCTGACTGCATCCATGATCAGCAAGTCTTGTGTGACGGTTCTGAGCTGTAATCAGGCACGACTGCATGAATGCATCATGAAAAAGCGGCCCTAATTTCTTCAGAGCTCTCCAGGATTGGGTGGCGTTGGGTGTGCCGTGTTCCTGGCCTTGGATCCTGCCCATGTCCTTTTACTTTCCTTGCAAGGACAATGCAATGTATCCAACATGCTTTCTTAGTTTCTTTGAAATGATGGCAGGAGGCTGTGGAATAAATTCTAAGGTGTTGACACCTTATAAGAAGGGGACATGTGCTCAATAAAAAAGGCATCTTTCCCTAAGGGTGGTCATATTAGGACTTTCCACAAATATAGCAATGCCATCAGAGCTTTGCCATTTGTCAGCAAAGATCACAAGCGTTATTGTGGTGTCAAGTTGAAAGTTTGATATCAAGATGGTCATTCGCTTTAATCAACTCCGACTCGGACACCCATATTTCTAAGAATATTGTAGCAAGCTATTGATTAATTTAATCTTTATAATTGGTCATTCCTTTGTTTGGTCAGTATAAAGAAAGACTTTACATTAGTGTTTATCTTTATTTATTCATTTAGCAGGTGCTTTTATTCAACAGCTGGTTTGCAGGCATGCTGTTCTTGCATTGATTCATTCTTTGGCTTTCCTGTTGTTGTCATACAGTAGTGGGACACAGCTGAACTGGCCAGGTAATATTTCTTTAAAAAAATATGTATTATTTGCATTTGTAATCGATAATACAGACATTCTCTGGCCCTTTGGATGCTTTCTTGCTCAAGTGCTTTCCTTAGGAGAATTCACAACTAGATGTACAGTAAATCTTTAGACAGAGAAGTAATGTGCTTGACTCAAGGAAAACTGGTTCTACAGTTTGTTTACAGAGTTTCTAATACATGTGATGAGAATGTACCTCTAGTATTTTCGGGATTATTTGTCTTTGAGGACAGATGGGGTCTTGTGATTTGGGCATCTGTTAGTCATTCTGAATTTCTAGTAGTATTTAGATTAAACCCGAGTTTTACACTTAGACTAGGCATTTACCATGTGATATTTTTGGGATGCAAGCTGGAGCATTAGAATACATTTGAGTGCTTTTGTCAGATTATATATTTGGTAATAAGTTGAAATGGAGTTCTCTCTCATTTGAATGGCAAATAATGATCTTATCATTTACATTTATTTTGTAGGAAACATTTTTTCAGTAACATTCTAGTTTTAAAATGGATCAGCAACTACATTATTTAACATGAACTAACTTCAATACTGAACAGTACTGTTACAGCATGTGTAAATCTTACTTTTGATTTCAAAGTGAATTTCTTTTTCACATTATCTGTTATTTCAGTGTTAACATGCACTGTGAACTAACATGAACATGCAATCAACAATTCTGTGCTTATTAAGATGAATAAAGACTGTACAAATATATATTTTTCTAATTGCTGATTCATGATAGCTATTAACTAATGTTGATAACGGGACCTTATTGTAAAGTGTTTCCATTTTCTGATTTAATTTTCTTTGCTCCTCCCGCTAACAGAACTTTGTTGATGTATGCCGTCCTTTCATAGAACCGTACTGTAAGTGTCTCCAATCTAACAGCTTCAGAATAAATATACATTAACACACATCTACGCACACATTCTTTTCATGGAACTCAAATATGCGCTCAGTAATGTTGTTACGCTGGCTAAAACATCAGTCGTCTTGGACTTTTCAGATAATGATGCCACTGTAGAAAAGGTTTTTGCCTTAGCCATGATGATTAATTGTTCTGTGAGCAAAAGTGTCCAGTAACAATCCCATGTAAAAGAAAACTGTAGGGCTGCAACAACTAATCAATAAAATCGATAATAATCGATAATGAAAATCATCAACAACGAATGTCATTATCTATTAGTTGCGTCTGCCGACCGTGCACGGAAAACGTCCGCCAGTCACGTCAAATTACAGCTTTGAATAACGCATTGCTATGGACAAAATGCATCTAAAAATAGTGGAGGAAACAGAGTGAGCTGCTGCTGGAAAGGTGCGTTATCCAAGCTGCCCAAAACATGAGCATTCTGTATTTTAAGCTTCAAGGTAATGCATTAGCGTAATGTTTAACATGGCTTGCCTGTCAGGCACTTTGACAGATGTGTGTGCTGTTTAATGTGTGATATGTTTCCTCGGCGCAAAACTTTAATTTTACGGTTATATCCATATCTGTAAGTGTTACAAATTCACGCAAGTATTTCAATTTTGCATGAAGGCTCGTCCTGACTGTCGGCGGGATGCATAAGAGAGGGAGACAATTAATAATCAGTGCAAAAAAATATCCATTTTGCTGAAATATCTGTTGTTGGACAGACATGTAATATTTTATGAGAGTGGTAACTGGAAAGTGATGATAGTGTGTAATTTAATATAAATGTAAGACGTTTCTTACATGTACTGAATAAAGAAAAGACAGGAATAGGTTACTGTGTCCGGAGTGCATGTGTGTGTTCCTGCAGAACATTCCTCTTATCTGTTAAAACTGAGTTTGTTTTTCTGTTTTTCTTTATCAGCTGTATTATTATCTACTAGGGCTGAGAGAAAAAACCTATTCACCTAACTATCGCAACTATTTGTTTACGATTTTAAAATAGTTTCTCTCCCAAATTTTCAATTGTATTATTGGGCTTGTAAGAGCTCTGACTTATTGGCAAGGTCCGGGTTTCATAAACCACTCACCAGACTGGGTCCGGATAGAGTCCTCAGCCTGCCTTCCTTTCTCACTCTCAACCCTCCTATTCTCACCCTTACCACTAGGCCTAGACTCTCACTCGTTGCACCCTTTGGTATGGAACTAGATTCCTAATTCGCAAATATTTTGGATGGCAGAGGGGTTCAATCTGTGCCCCAGTTGCCAGAAATCATAGATTTACATTTACATTTATTAATTTAGCAGACGCTTTTATCCAAAGCGACTTACAAATAAGAACAATAGAAGCAGTTAAACTAACAGTAGGACAACAATATGCAAGTGCTATGACCCTTCTCAGTTTAATCTAACGCAGTACATGTTAACTTTTTTTTTGTTGAGATTCACTCAACCTCTAAATGACCAGGGCCCGGTTTCCCGATAACGCTCACTCTTAGCCTGCTAAGAAGACTCGAAAGATATATCTTACCAAATTTGTTTATTTTCCTAAGTGTGTTCCCCGAACTATACCTTAGGAAGCCGCTTAAGATATACCTTCTTACGTGGGACGTGACCAGGCGCTGTCCGTGCCAATGGTGCTGAATTGTTTGAAATCGATGGCTCGAGAATCAATTATTCTCTCGTGCAGGGGCTGTTTATGTGAAAAAGCGGTCATCTTTATAAAAGAAGCACTTCAGAAATAGTTGAAATTTCAATTTATTATGATTATTGGATATTATAAAAAATAATTCAAACTATAAAAGCGTAGCCTACATATTTTAAAATTGTAACATATAGCCTATTGCTGCCACAATAACCTTTTCAAAAATTTACATGCCGCCTTTTCTTTCCCATTTTTGTTCGCTGAGGTGGAGCTGCGATGAAATATTGTTCTTGTGTAAATACTTTCCAGCATTTCAGTAATAAAAGTTTACATCTTGCGTACGGTGCTCGGCAGTGATCAAAAAGGATTTAAACCGTGAATTTTGAATCTCTTGTAAACTCGGAGATGTGGATTCAGACGGCAATTAAATTACCACACGACCTGTTTGTCAAAAAACAGAAGGTACTAATTTGGCCAGGGATTTTTACGCGGATTGGGTGAGAAAAACACTGATATTATGGATTCGGACGGCACTAAAATCACCGACTTACCCCTGTAAATGTTTAAAATACCGGACGAGCCCATGAGAAACAATATTAGCGTCCGAATAGGACTTAACTGACAGTAGCCTATGCTTTCACTGGCCTTTAAAAGAGCGTTTTAATTCAATTAATAATATTGTATAATAATATAATTAAAAATCTAACAACAATCAGTGTAATGACAATTTTATTCTTTGCATGAAAACACTTGAATTAGCCTAATGTAATACTGTCTGGGTGTATTAAAACTTCAGAATTATATTCATTTAGACCTGCAACAACGCTAAGAGAGAGCTACGAATGGTCCAGACCAACCTTACGAAAGTGTGACTTACAAAAGATATACTTAGCGTACGAACGTTTCGGGAACCGTCCCATAAGGTTAAGAGAGAGGTTAAGGAATAGGTTAAGAACTACTTAGAGATAAGAACGCTTTGGGAAACCGGGCCCAGGCATTCTTGCTTTGGCAAGAAAAAGGTATCGTAACATGTAAAGATCTTTTTGCTGATGGTAGCTTCTTGTCTTTTGCGCAATTAGAATCTCAATTTAAAATACCTAAAGCCCACTTTTTCAGATATCTACAGGTATGTGATTTTACACGTAAAATTTTTATTTCTTTTCCTTCCCTTCCTGATCCAAACCCTATTGAAACCCAGTTTTTCCTGACGACCCAGAGCAAAGAGGCACCATCTCTAGCTTATATATAAAACTTACATCATTATTATCCACTTCTGTTAATGCACAAAGAGATTCCTGGCAACTGGACCTTAATATCTGCCTGACGGATGAGGTATGGGATGAGGCTAAATATAGAATCCATGACCATATCCATATCCATGGCCACGCAAACCGGAATTATCCCGACAACGCTTTATCTGTAGAGAGGTAAAGGGAGGAAGACCTTCGCAGGGGAGAGACTAGTTGACACATCAGGACTGCGCTGTTGTCGTGTCCAGGCGCAGGTCCTTCATCAGATCTGGATACGGCCTGGATCTGGCGGACTGCGGTAAACAGAGAGACTAATATTAACGTAGACGCCATTCTTCTTATGATGTACCGAGTACCGGATTTATGGGAAATGTTCCCGGTTCCGGCTGACCTGATCTATGCAGCCTAACATTGAATTATAGAAGTCTATAATGTGTTATGTGTATGCTAGGTCAAAGAGATGTGTTTTTAGTCTAGATTTAAACTGACAGAGTGTGTCTGCTTCCCGGACAATGTTAGGAAGATTGTTCCAAAGTTTTTGTGCTAAATAGGAAAAGGATCTACCACCAGCAGTCAATTTTGACATTCTAGGTATTATCAATTGGCCGGAATTTTGAGATCGCAGTAGACGTGAAGGACTATAATGCGTTAAGAGCTCGCTCAAGTATTGCGGAGCTCAGTTCAAATCTAGACTAAAAACGCATCTCTTTGACCTGGGCCTAAAAAAAAAATTTGTTTGGTTCCGGTTTCCGACCGACCCTGTCAATTTATGTGCGACCCAAATTTATTTTATGAGCTTGGGGAAGAAATAATACAAATTAAATAAATACACAAATAAAAAACTTTGAGGCGAACTATAATTTACGTTTTTGTACAGCACCGTTTTTGTATAGCACTCTTGCGATGCAAGACAGAGTCCTGCACGGGTCCGATTTTGTAAATCCGCACCCGCCCGTACCCACAGTGCTTAAAACCGCATCCGACCCGTTATCCGACAGTAGCACTAACTGTTAATTAAAATCTGCACCCGACCCGACCCACTTAAAATAGAACCGACACCTGACCCGCACCCGAAATAAAATCAGTTTAGCCAATCACATTAGGCACACTTACAAAAATGTTTATTGTCAGGTCATACAGAAGTTATTACACGACAATTAACACAAGGACAACTTCAGCCGAAGCTGTCAAAAGGCCGGTAACAGTTACATGAAGAACATGGCTAACGTTACCACAAAACTGAGTAGCCTTAACATTTTACCAATCGGAACAGACGCGGCTACAACATTATATCTGCCACGCAATTTCGTCTAGCCTACATAAATTTTGGGTTCAAACACGCCCTGCACACCACACATACTTAACAGTGTTAAATGTGAAAAATACTTTTCGATAGAACTGCTTTGTTACCACAGTTATCTGCGTGCTTCCTCAGCGATGAAGTTCCACATGCGGCTATCCAACACGAAAACAATATATGCCTTTCACAATATTTTCTTCAGATAACTCCAAATTTCCGAACTTGATTTTTGATGACGTATTGTCGACAACTTTACAATCTCCACTAGCTATTCTTTTCTTCAACTCCTCAGCATCCATCTCGACGACTGCAAGCAGATCGCGTGCGCGGTTGTGATGAATTTTTAAAAATGAAAGTAGCCTAGGTAACGTTATAGATCCTGGGAGGGCGTGGCGCGTCGGCACAAATAAACTGATGTGGATTTTAAATTATTTTATCAACTTGAAATACAGGCATATTTTTGTAGATGTGTTCCTAAAAATATGCATATATTTTTACGTTTGCATGTGATTAGACCCGTTTTAAACCCGTGTTTCCCCTGTTTGTATTGAGGTTAATACAATTAAAGGTATAGATGAAACATTGCTTGAGATGTCTGTTTTTTTGGAGTAGAAAAAAGTACACACATTTAAAATCAGCGCGTGTGTGTGTAACATGCTGGGACACACAAGGTGGTATAGGTACATGTACATGTAGTATAGGTAGGCTATGTTATGAAAAAATAGAGTATCCCTACCGACCCATGACCTCAACTGACAACCAACAGGAACCAAACTTTTTTTTTTTTTTTGGCCCTAGCATTCACATAACACATTATAGACTTCTATAATTCAATGTTAGGCTGCATAGATTAGGTCAGCTGGAACCGGGAACACTCCCCATAAACTTGTACTTGTTGCATCATAAGAAGAATGGCGTCTACGCTAATATTAGTCTCTCTGTTTATCCGAGGTTTACCGCAGTCCGCCGGATCCAGGCCGTATCCAGATCCAATGAAGGACCTGCGCCTGGACACGATGACAACGCAGTCCTGAAGTGTCAACCAGTCCCTCCCTGTTTACTGAAGTCAGCTGGATCCCGGCCGTATCCAGATCAGATGGTGGACCTGCACCTGGACTCATCCATGACGCATCCCTGAAGTGCCAGCCTCATCAGCCCTGTGAAGGCCTCATCGACACGACCAATCTGACTTCTGACCTGTAATGCTGCCTGGGTCATAATCATACACTGTTCGCTCGTTGGTCAGAAGAGAACTGGCCCCGACTGAGTCTGGGTTCTCCCAAGGTTTTTTTCTCCATTCTGTCACCTGATGGAGTTTTGGTTCCTTGCCACTGTTGCCTTGGCTTTTGGCTTGCTTAGTTTGGGACATTTAATATTCAACAATATTATTGATCTGCCTTATTATGGGTGGACGATGACGCAATTTTCTTCTAGAAACAAACTTTGTTGTATTATTTTCATGTTATCACTGTGAAGCTGCTTTGATACAATCTGTATTGTAAAAAGGGCTATATAAATAAAGGTGACTTGACTTGACTTGACTTTAATAGGGAGCCAATGGAGTGTTGACAGAACCGGGCTAATATGGTCATACTTCCTGGTTCTGGTAAGAACTCGAGCTGCTGCGTTTTGGACCAGATGTAATTTGTTTATTAAGCGTGCAGGGCGTGAGTATCATCAGCATAACTTCCTAATGATATTTCCCAGGGGTAGCATGTACAGAGTGAACAGCAACGGTCCTAGTACTGAGCCTTGTGGTACGCCATACTGACCATGTGATTGATAAGACTGATCTCTTCATTTACTGCTACAAACTGATAACGGCCAGATAAGTATGATTTAAACCATGCTAATGCAATTCCACTAATGCCAACATAGGTTTCCAGTCTATTTAAAAGAATGTTGTGGTCAATAGTATCAAATGCAGCACTAAAATCGAGTAACACTAATAGCGAGGTACAACCACGATCGGATGATAAGAGCAAATCATTTGTGACTCTAATGAGAGCAGTCTCGGTACTATGGTACGGTCTAAATCCTGACTGGAAATCCTCGCAGATATCATTTCTTTCTAAAATGGAACATAGTTGTGAGGATACCGCCTTTTCTAGTATCTTTGACATTTGAGATTCGAGATCGGCCTGTAATTGACTAATTCTGTACGATCAAGTTGCGTTTTTTTAACAAGCGGTTTAATCATAACCAGCTTAAAAGTTTTTGGTATGTATCCTAATGACAAAGATGAAGATTTTTTTAAAGGTTTAAAGGGGGGCGCGACCAAAAACGTTTGAGAACCACTGGTATAGGGTCTAACATACATGTTGTTGATTTAGATGATTTAACGAGTTTAGTGAATTCTTCCTCTACTATAGACCTTATGTAGCCCCGCCCCTTTTCAGCGCTGGCTCGTTGTCTTTTGACTTCCGGTCTGTATTTTCACAGAATTTGCGTATTTATGAATGAACGGCTCGTTTTAAAATCTTTCCAGTCTACTGACATTTGGTAAGACATCTGCTTCAAACATTACAATCCTCATGATAACTTTCGTTAACTTTTCATTAAGTAAAAATCCACTTCAAAAGCTAATTACTCCTGGACAGCAATGGCATAGAAATATACAGAGCGACTGCAAAAACGGAAGTTCAAAGACAATTTTCTAAAGATGGCGGCGCCCTCGTTTCTCTGGCGCATAAGGTCTATAGCAATGAATGAATACAATTTTTCCTTAGGGAGACTACAATGCACTGCCTGATGCGATACTGTAGTAGACGGTTGCATGGTTATAATTTTCTCCCTGATATTATCAAACTTATAAGTGAAGAAGTTCATAAAGTCATTACTGCTGTGCTGCTTAGAAACTTCTGGGCTTGAAGCTTTATTTTTCGTTAATTTAGCCACTGTTTCAAATAAATATTGTTTATTTTCTTCTAATAGGGTTTAGAGATGTTCCGATACCCTTTTTCCCTTCCCGATACCGATTCCGATACCTGGACTCAGGGTATCGGCCGATACCGAGTACTAATCCGATACCTGGGTGTGTATCTATACAGCTGCAATTCATACTAGCCCTGTATGAATTGATAGAATTATTTTATAAAAGGTATTTTAGTTTTACAATATAACTGTATAAAAAAGTGCAGCAAATAAATCTAGGAATCTAAAAAATGATATGAATAATAGGGGTGTAACGGTCCACAAAATTCACGGTTCGGTTCGATACGATACGATACACTGGTGTCACGGTTCGGTATGGTTTCAATACAGCAAAAAGAAAGAATTGGCAGAGAAATTTCCTTGATTTACTTTTTTTTTTTAATGAAAACTTAGATTTTTTACTTTGAGCAATGATGGAGCTATACTTGACATATAAAACAAAAACAGCTCCTTATAAAAAAATGAAATGTAATATTGTAGTAGTTATAAACAAAGATTTATTTTATTTCAGATTAACATTTGAGGGCAGCAATTTTATTCATAATGTCAAAATAAAACCGACCTAACGTTATTTGAAAGCACAATATTTCTGGTTTCCACGTCAGCGCTGTTTGATCCGTTAATAACGGAGAAATGTGAATGCTTCTCACTAGATTTTGCAGCGATGTTATTACTTCAGTGGCGAATTCAAATGCTTTCTTTACTGGATCTCTTAGCACTGTGTAGTAACAGTGTAGCTTGATCAAGATCGGCTCGCGCTGCATTGTTCCAAACTGTTTAATGGTCCGTGAAACACAAAATAACGAGTAGCGCAGTTTTGTTCCGTTTCATTACGTTTGACATTTGATGTTGGGCGCCAGTGTCTCTTACATTATGCGGTTGCTGCGCGCCTACATTTGAAATAACGAAATTTTGGTCGGCAGGAAAAATGGTCCAACGAACCGTGTTGCTAATATTTGTGCCTCGAAATTGCAGTATGGCATATGAGACATGTCGCCGTTTTACTGGCTGGTTGGTTCAGTTTGAAATACTCATACTGCGTTTAATTTATGATTGTTTAATAAAATGGTATCGGATCGGTACATGGGTAGATGTACTCGCCGATACCGATGCCAGAATTTTTATTGGTATCTGCGGCATTTCCGATACTAGTATCGGAATCAGAACAACCCTAATAGGGTTGAAAAATAAGCAGATCTAGCAGCTTTTAAGGCCTCTCTGTATGCAATCGAGCTCTCTTTCCATGAAATGCGAAATACCTCTTGTTTTGTTTCCCTCCAGTTGCGCTCCATTCCTCTGGCTGCTCTCTTAAGGGCCGAGTGTGCTCGTTGTACCACAGCCAGGGGCGTAGCACCAAATTTTGGGCCCTGGGTACAAACCATCTTGCTGGGCCCCCGTACCAAATACCATAGTGATACCAATGGGTGGGGTATTGCATTTTTATCATAAAAACACTTAAAATGTAAACAAAATAAGCCACACTCTGATTAATATATATTTGTTTTATTGTCAAAAGTACAAGTTAATTGATGATTATTTGTCTGTTTAAAATAAATGCAGACTATAGAATCACAGGGTACACTAACCGCCAAACTAGACATTCAGTCTTTGAATAACGTTTTTAAAATAAGTCATTTTCAATCATTAAGATGTGCATTAAACTGAGAACAATTCTGTACTTAATGTAAGAACGTGCGCGAGCTAATTTGCATAGCAATGCGGTAAAATAGGCGCTAACGATCTGTGTTTTTGCGGGTGTTAGATTTTGACAATGGAGGGAAATATACAGTGTTTTCATGTAAACTTCTGATTTTTGCAGTGTAAGATTACGGTTAACACCTTTAAATATTACATAAATGTATTATTATGTATTTTTATTAAACTTATTGAGTGTATAAATCAGCAGCAAAAAGTAATTCTTGAAAAAATCTGCACAGTAATTTTATCAAATCTACACGTTAATAAAAACAAATTGCTATTAGTACTCTTATAAAATTCAATCAGGCAATCATACATTTCTCAATTTTATATTTATTAATGTCAAGAATTTAGAAGTGTATTTATATAGCCTACGCTACACTACACAGAAATAATACACAATTAAATTATGCTTATTTTAAATGTATTGAGCAGGCTAGGTATAAAAAAAATATAGGCTTTTAATAATCTTTCAGTGCGCAAAACCATGATAATATGAAACGCTTCAAAACAGAGCGCACAAAGCGCGTATGCGCATCGCGGGTGCAGAATGATGTGCTCAAAGCGACATGGAGTCACAGCAAGTGTGCATTTAAAAGTTCACGGCACAAAGCGAAGACATGTCGAGCGCACAAATCCTAGTGTATATCTGTCCAACAGTTTATTGATCATTTGTTTCTTCAGTTTTAAATTCCAGTTATTGTGCGTTTGATGCCGATTCATAGTCCTTGTGATGTGTGATCTAACAGGCACACGGTAGCGAGTCGTTTAAAAACAGCAACAAACAAAGTCATTTTATGCAAATCCACAGCCTTTTCTCTACAGATCAAGCATTATAATGTTAATATATCATATTGGAGAGAGTTTTACCGTGCATCCTGCTGTAACCGGCAGAGGCGCACGCGCTGTTTGAATAACGTTAGCTGTTACTGAATGGAGATTGACAGCCGCAGAGGAGGGAAAACGAGTTTCCGTAAACTTTAATGATGTAAATAGACATCTGACCCTCACATTAAGCTATGGAATGGCCTCAGATGACTTTGTCACCCAAACTGACGTGAAAAAAGCGTGAGGCGCCGAAAAGCGCGCTGTTTGCATCCCTGTATGTAGGGTGTGATACTAAAGTATTGGTATATTATTCAAACAGAGTACGAACATAAATGTATGCTATTCTACCTGGAGTAAGTTAGATATTTATGTTAAAACAATGTCAATGCTCGATGATGCATTTGGAGCTCACCTTTCTTTTCAAAAAACTGAGTGAGCAACTGCTTGCCCTCATTTGCCTTTCTCTCTTTAATCTTCTTTTCTTTTCGTTTTTGAGCCCCTTATTTTCCTTTCTTAAGGAAAGACATGACTCTTCCCCTGTCTTCCTAATTCCTATCACAGCTCACTCCAGCTCCTGTCTCTCATCAACTGATTCACCGCGGGTCCGTAGCAGAAGTACCTGACCTGCGGGTCGTACCATTTACATTGATTCGAGAGGGGTGGTGGGGCCCTGCACAGCATGAAAATGACTTTTTTATACCAAACCAGTGCCTAACTACAAGTTTAGTTTTGCACAGGAACTTTTTTATTTGTACATAAATGCTATACAAATGTTAGTGCATGTATATGTATGTATAGAAAACTGACTTCTAAGGGCCCCCCCCCCCCCCGCCTCGGGCCCTGGGTACTCGGTACCCTTTATCCCCCCAGTCCGACGCCCCTGACCACAGCGTTGGACTATTTTCTTTAATCTTCTTTAAGCGCAACGGAGCAACTGTGTCTAAAGTGCTAGAAAAGAGAGAGTTAAAAGTTTCTGTCGCAATATCGAGTTGTTCTAAGCTATCCGGGATGCTGAGATGATGAAACTGATCAGGAAGATTATTGATAAAGCAATCTTTAGTGGCAGAAGTGATAGGTCTAACATATTTGTAACACAGAGTCGACTTTGCAGTAGGGCTGGGCGATATGGGCAAAAAAAATATCACGATAATTTTTTTTATATCAGTTGATATCGATAATTATCACGATAAAAGTCAACTCTTTATTTCTTTCAAGTTTAAAGGCAGATTTTTGCTCCTAAGTGAAAGTTGTAGAAACCAGAGCGTTAATTGTGGTTTTAAACTACTCTTTATCGTCAGAACATATCAGGACAAACACTTGCCAAACTGGTGAACATTTCACAAATCTGAGGTAGAACATTCAAACATTTGTCATTTTTCCTTAACAAAATAAATATCTTTATTGGACAATTAATTTCTTAGTTTCTGCATGTGCTAATTTTTATTTGGTAAAATGTAATATTCTGACTGTTTGAGTTTTATTAAACTTAACCATTGGTCATCCAGTATAATGCATTTAGATCATGATAACCTCACTATCATGGCAAAATGTAACTTTATGGTTTCTATGGTATTTGTATGAAAAACAGTAGCCTAAATACATTATTAAATACTGTAATTATATTCCATCAGTCCTTTAATACATCGTCTACATTAATAATATAATACAATTCAATATGTATATCCCACATTTCATGGTGCAGTTAATATTACTAGGCTAACGTTACAGTAAATCCATGGTAAATGATGGGAATTTGTAGACGGAAAAGCCTTCTGCGCAGTGTTCCTCCTGTTTGTCAGCACTGTTTCATCTGCCTTTAAACTGGTTTAAATCACTGAGACTTCGCTGTTGTTCGCTGAATTCAAGCGCTTCTCACTGGATCTCGTGACGAGAGCGATCAGAGTAAATGCATCGGCTCTAGTGAGCTCGCGCTGCGCTGCCGTTTGGACTTTGAGCCGAGCGGACAAATGGTCCGTGTGGCGCGCGGTTCAAATGAGTTTCGTTCCGCTTTTGGCGCATAAACATTATCGAACATTTATCGAACTCTTGATATCGTTTTATCGAGAAAAATTATATCGCGATAATTATCGTTATCGTTTTTTCGCCCAACCCTACTTTGCAGCCTTGGCTAAATGAAGTTTACACGAGACTAGATAATGATCTTAGATGTCATCGCTCTGCTGCAGAATTTCAATGGAATCAACATTGATTCCGTGTAATCATATTAGATCTAGAGTATAATTACGACAATGAGTAGGTCCTGACACATGTTGTCTAACTCCAGTAGAGTTAAGAATGTCTTTAAATGCCAATCCCAATGCATCTTTTTCATTATCTACATGTATATTAAAATCACTAACAATTAGGACTTTATCTGCAGCCAGTACTAACTCTGATAGAAAGTCAGCAAATTCTGTGATAAAGTCTGTATGGTGCCCTGGTGGCCTGTATACAGTAGCCAGCACAAATCTCAAATGTGATTTATCATTTACACTATATATTGCTACATTAAGCACCAACACTTCAAAAGAATTATATTAGAAACTAGACTTCTTAGTAATTCTGAAAATATGACCATAAATTACAGCAACACCTCCCCCTTTGCCTTTCAGACGAGGTTCATGTTTATAACAGTAATCTTGCAGGGTGAACTCATTTAAAGTAATGTAATCGTTTGGTTTTAGCCAGGTTTCTGTCAAACACAGCACATCTAGGTTATAGTCTGTAATCATATCATTAACAATAAGTGCTTTTGAAGTAAAGGATCTAATATTCAGCAACCCAAGCTTTATCATTTGCTCATTTGTATTATATCTGTTTTTTATTTGTCGAACATACAGTAAATTAAAGTTTTACCCTTAGATGGGTTTGGAAGTTTTTTGTATGTCCTTATTCGGGGAACAGACACAGTCTCTATATGATGATATCTAGGTGAAAGAGGCTCTATGTGATGGGATTTATCTTACCTTGGTGACGCGAGGCCGCTAGCAGACGGTCAGTTTAGCCAGTCTGTCTGCTTCCTGACCTGAGCCCCAGACTGTCGTGTTTGAGCTCTAAGACTATGAGCCATATTACTAGAGAGAAGAGCAGCACCATCCCAGGAGGGATGAATACCATCTCTTTTCAACAGGTCAGGTCTGCCCCAAAAACTTTTCCAATTGTCTATGAATTTGTATATTATTTTGCGGACACCACTTAGACAACCAGCCATTGAGTGAGGACAATCTACTAAGTATCTCATCACTCCTGCGAACAGGAAGTGGGCCAGAGCAAATTACAGTGCCTTACATCGTACTTGCGAGTTCACACACCGAGTTTAACATTAATTTTAGTGATCTCTGACTGGCGGAGTCGAACATCATTAGTGCTGACGTGAATAATAATCGTAGAGAATTTACGATTAGCATTAGCCAGCACTTGCTTTGATGTCAGGCACTCTGGCTCCCGGCAAACATGTGACTATGGTGGCTGGTGTCTCTATTTTCATGTTCCGTGTAATAGAATCGCCAATAACTAGGGCACAATCAACAGGATTCTCAGTGGGTGTTTCACTGAGTGGGGAGAATCTATTTGAAGTTGTAATCGGAACGGAAGAGTGGTGTTTTATCCCACGACTACAGCGCCTCACCGTCACCCAGTTGCCCCGCTGCATGGGCTCTACTTCAGCCGGAACCGAACAATGTAAAGAGTTCACTAAGCTGATCACATCCAAAGCAGTATCTAAAGCCCTTGCATACTTAAGATGCATACTTAAGACCCTTGCATGCAAGATGGCACCTGTGTTGGCTGGCCGTCTGCTGTCTGCTTCGTCGTTGCCGTTGGCATGTGTTATTCTTTTTCTTATCTCCATTATTATCGCAAATTGTAATTCCACTCTCTTGTACGACCGCCTAACACTGCTTAACATTCGTAGTGTGGTCATGGACTCTGCAAATGGTGATGTTAATGGACATAGAGTGTTCGCATCGTCTTTTGTGATCAATCTCCCTGTGCACCTGCGTAGGTGTCCTACGGATTTACCCAAAAGAACGCGCCGGAGGAGGCTCGGCAAACGGGGTGGTGTCGCTGTTCGCCGGAAAACTGCGTTGGTTCGAGAGAACGGCGCACAGCACCCACTCTACTCGCTGGGAGTTCAGGTTTATGGATGGGACACTGGAAGGTTTTCTCCTGAGGCTCAGTTCCAGCGGCCACGCGCGATTATACCTGTTATTATTTCCACGCATCATCTTGGGATGTATCTTCATATTTACCATGGCGGAGTTAATCTCCGTAACCTCCGGCCACTGTGTCGAGCAACACAGTCGGATAGTGACTCATTTGTACTGAAGATGGCCCTCATCAATGCACAATCCCTGGTAAATAAAACTTTCATTTTAAACGAACTTTTCACTGCACAAGCGCTGGACTTCCTTTGTGTCACCGAGACATGGGTTAAACCTGGCGAATCAAGCTCGCTTGCTGAATTACTACCGCAGGGTTGTGACTTTTTAAATACCCCGCGCTCATCTGGCCACGGTGGGGGGTTAGTGACTGTTTTAAAAAATACTTTTTCTTGTCAATTCTTATCTACATCTTCATATAGCAGTTTTGAGGTACAACTATTTCAAATACTATTAGCAACCCCTGTCACTATTGCATTGTTATATCGTCCTCCCAAGCATAACTCAGAATTTATTAATGAATTTGCTGCATTTGTGGGGGATCTCGTTATTGCTTATGATAAAATACTGCTGCTTGGTGATTTTAATATTCATGTTTGTTGTGCATCTATAACTCTGTCCATGGAGTTGTCCTTCACATTTCTTCAAACAAAATATGGGTGCAATTGGTTCAGGTCTGTTGTCAGTCATTAATAAGTGCCTATACGGGCACTGTTCCTGTTTGCCTTAAACAGGCTGTGATAACACCATATATTAAAAAACCTAACCTAGATCCCTCATCTCTCTCCAGTTTTCGACCCATTTCAAATCTTCCTTTTATCTCAAAGATCATGGAGAAAGCTGTATTGGCTCAATTACAAACTTTCCTGTCAAACAATTCAATCAATGAAGTTTTTCAATCTCGTTTCAAAGCTTTACATAGCACCGAATCTGCTCTTTTAAGAGTCCTAAATGATATATATCTCATCACTGATTCTGGCAAACCATTGGCTCTGGTCCTCTTAGATCTAAGTGCTGCTTTTGACTTAGTAGACCATAACATCCTTCTGTCTCGTCTGGAGTCTTGTGTTAGACTTCTTGGTTCTGTTTTACAGTGGTTTCACTCTTACCTGTCAGATAGATGTTTTACTGTTCAGTTAGAACAATATTCATCCTCTAACAAACCGCTTGGATGTGGTGTCCCTCAGGGATCAATCCTTGGGCCTGTGTTATTTTCTTTATATTTGCTATTTTTAAAAAGCATGGTGTTTCTTTTCATTTTTATGCTGATGATACCCAACTTTACCTTCCCTTGCAACGCAATAACAAATCTTCTCTTCAGCCGCTGTTAGACTGCCTGAATGATCTTAAGTCATGGCTGTCAAGTAATTTTTTACACTTAAATGAAAACAAATCTGAGTTTATTTTGTTCGGTCCCAAGGAAAACTGTGTTTTTGACTTTGATCTTGGCCTTCTCACCCCGTACAACTATGTGTGTCAGGAATCTGGGCTTCCTATTTGACTCCAGTTTAAAATTTGATAAACAGATTTCTGCTGTTGTTAAGTCATGCTTTTATCAACTCCGCCTTCTCAGTAAAGTAAAGTCCATTTTATCAAGAAGTAACTTAGAAATAGCAATTCATGTGTTCGTTACTTCTAGGCTGGACTACTGTAATTCTTTGTATTATGGCATTTCTCAGGCATCCATCTCCCGTCTGCAGTTGGTTCAAAACGCAGCTGCTAGATTGCTTGAAGGGAAGCGTAAGTTCGATCATATAACACCTATCTTAATGTCCCTACACTGGCTTCCAGTTAAGTATAGGATTGAGATTAAAATTTGATTATTTGTCTACAAAGCTTTTAACAATCTGGCACCACAATATTAACTGATCTCTTGGTTCCGTATACCCCATCTAGAAACCTGAGATCCAGTGATCATGGCCTTTTAACAGTCCCTAAAATAAAACTCAAAAAACGTGGTGATCGCGGTTTTGCCGCCGCTGGTCCGAAGCTGTGGAACAGCCTTCCTCTGTCTATCAGGCATGCCCCATCTATCTGCACTTTTAAAACTCAGCTTAAGACTTATTTTTTCTCTTTGGCTTTTAACACTATATAGCTACCTTCCGCTTTTTATTTTATTTTTATTGATTACTTATTTTTGTTTGTATTTATAAATGCATGCTTAAACGTGTGTTTTTTATTCTTTGTAAAGCACTTTGGTCAACCTCGGTTGTGTCTTAAATGTGCTCTATAAATAAAGGATTGATTGATTGATTGATTGAGGATTGACTTACTATCCTCGATTAAAGTTAGGATGCGTGTCTCTAGTTCTGAAATCTTCCCCGTCAGCTTTACTATCTTCCCTGCATTTATCACATGTAAATCCTGTGCTGACAGAGAAGGCTATGCTAAACATGTTACATGAAGAGCAAGTGACAATAAGAGGAGAAGATGACATGACTCACTGTGTTTGTTGACTGATCTTACTCACCTAAGTTGTTTGATGAACTTGTTAAAGGCGCAAGCGCGCGCGAGAAAAAAGGTAAAAAAATACAAAAATAAAAGAAATAAAGAGCAGACGGATGGCACGCTAACAGGCAAGCGAATTACTAGCATGTTGTGCTAGCAATAAGATTGAAACTAGCCATGTCAGGTTAATGTGTGATGTTGAGTAAGTTATATTTAGCAGTATAAACAACAAAGAATGATAGTAAATAATGATTCAAAACAGAAAGATATACGAAGCTTTCAGACGCAAACCAACGCAGCAGCTGCAGCAGGAGCATCGAGGCAGACAAGAGCAATCGATAACAAGCTAAAGTTAGTGGTTAAAGTTTTGATTGATTGATTCACTTCCGTTGCAAAGATCATTAGTTATTCATTTAGGGGCCGCTAACACGACACTGTTTTAACAGAAAACATTTAACGCGCTCCGACCACCCATCCGTACAAAACAGTGCCTGGTGCTCGAGAACGCAAACCCTGAAAGAGATTCCAAGGCCTTGAACATTTTTGAAAGAAAGGTCATCTCTGCGCAAACCTCAGAAATGCAAAAACGCAAAAATGCAGACGGCGTGGACATGCGTATCACGTGTTTAGTCTATAGGTATGCACGTTTTAATATATATGTGCGCAGGCGTCTAGTCCTTCTTTACAAACCAACCCTCAACAAACTACTTGTCTGGCCTTAAAAATGTATAATAAAGAATTATTTATCGCTTCCGCGTAGCCACGTGAATCGGATTTATCCCGACGTTTTATCTGTACAGAGATAAAGGGAAGGAGGCCTTCACAGGGGAGAAACTAGTGGACACTTGAGGACTGTGTTGTCGTCCTGTTCAGGCGCAGGTCCTTCATCAGATCTGGAGTGTCTGTGTGTGTGAATGTGTGTGTGAGTGTGTCCAGGCGCAGGTCCTTCATCAGATCTGGAGTGTGTGTGTGTATGTGTGAGTGTGTCCAGGTGCAGGTCCTTCATCAGATCTGGATACGGCCTGGATCCGGCGGACTGCGGTAAACCTCGGATAAACAGAGACTAATATTAGCGTAGACGCCATCCTTCTTATGATGTAACAAGCACATCATGATTTATGGGAAGTGTTCCCGATTCCGTCTGACCTAATCTATGCAGCCTAACATTGAATTATAGAAGTCTATAATGTGTTATGTGTGTTATACATCATGTACAGTCCGTATAAGTGTATGATTGAACTTTTCCCCATGGTCTAGTGTCCCCATGGTCGAAGAAATAATCAGCCAACTAATCGATTATCAAAATATTTGTTAGTTGCAGCCAGGGTGGGAATTATGTAATTTTAGGGGCAAGGCCATTTGGCCTCCACCTTTTTTTTTGGGGGGGGGGGGCACCAAGGCCATATGACAGGGCACAAAGGCCATTGATACCATAACATCCTAATTTGGAATAAGACATGGATTATGACTTTTTTAATAAAAAAAAAAACATTTTTTAATGAGAGAGAGAGAGAGAGCGCCATTACATCCAGAAGGGATACACCCTCACACAACAATAGAAACAACATAAATGCCAATAAAAGCATTCAGAAACACCACAAATGCCAATAAAAGCATTCAGAAACAACACAAATGCCAATAAAAGCATTCAGAAACAACACAAATGCCAATAAATTAATAATTTCCTGCATTGTCGAACGCTCTTCTTCATGTGTTTCAAATATGGACTATAATGTTCAGTAGAGCGCCCTCAGGCTGCTGGTATGAATTGAAAACACAGCACATCAGTATACAGCGCTCATAATGATTACATCGACGCATTTGGCTATAAATTCAATAAAATATTATTCCTGTCAATAGAAATTTGATGTAAACTGAGAATATATCAATATTTCTCCAAATCTGCACACTTTTGAGCTAAAAGCCGTGAGGGACGTTGTTTTGTGAATCGCTTTCATGACGACAGCACAGGAGTTTTTTATGAATGGGAGCGGCTGACGCTAATAATTCATATTAAAGGTATCGACTCATTTTTGCATTTCATAACTCCTGACACAAATTAAGACATAACTGTCAATATAAATTTCTCAGAATACATTAGTGTTCAAATACTGAAACGTGAGTCTTATATCTTTTTAATGATGTAAGTTATAGTTTGTCAAGGTAATAACATTAAATCTTATAGTAACTTTGAACTATTTAAAAAAAAAAAACGCTTCAGTGCGCCGACGCCGTTACCTCTGGAACCTTGCATAGGGCCCTTTTCTGAAAAGGGCACTTATCTACTAGCAAATAGATTTTGATATTTTTAGGTCAAACCGTTCTTGTCTGTCAGTCATATAATGCAGGTCTATGGTCACGGTCTCAAAGAGCAGCCATCCACAGAGTCCAAATTAAAACAATTCCCCATCGTCCAAATTAAACAATTCCCCATCGTAAGTACACATTGATGGCCTAAGACACGAAACGAGCGGTTTGTGTGAGAAAACGAACAGTATTTATATCGTTTTTACCTCTTGTAACACAGCCACGTCCAAGTGATCTGAGGGCGCCCGCGCTTCCTGCTGTTTGACGTGTGCTCAGACTGGTGCATAGATAGACATATAGATATCGCCTTGGCTACGGCAGTTCGTGAACGAATGCACCAGTTTCGACAACAGAGTGTCGTTCTTCCGTTGGTGCTGACGTTACATGCTTCTTGCACTGCTGTTTTGATGCGTGAGATCATCGATGTGATTATGACACTGCACCTGCGCGAATCCACAAACGAATTGAAGTTCAGAGACTACTTGGGTGGAACTTGGACAGGGCCAGGGCACACAGGCCACTGTGGCCGTACGATGATTTTTTTTTCACGGGGCATGAAGGCCAAAGTGTAGGGCAACGGCGGCCATGGCCGCGTGGCCGCGGTATAATTCCCACCCTGGTTGCAGCCCTACAAAACTGTTATAATTGCACTACTGTTATGACTAGAGTCTCTATCGCACAATAGTGTACAGACCTGAGAAAATGAATTAACTAAGTTACTACATAATGTATTTGACACTAGGGGTGGGTAAAAACTAGTGCTGCACGATTAATCATATCGCAATTGCGATGTCAAGCCTATGCGATTATATGAAATAAATAAATGCATGTGTGGACATGACAACCCATTCTCTCTGAGAGCTGTTTGCCCATTTTCTACACCGCTAATAAAAAGAAGACCAGTCAGCTTCAGTTTAGGCAGTGGCACGTGTGGCCTGTATGGTCACGTCGTGGCTTTTTCCGGTGTGCAGGTGAAGATGATGCCGAGCAGACGGACACTGAACTGGTGGCCAGAAAAAAATACCTCTGTTGAATGGCGATATTTTGGCTATAAGATAACCGACACTGAGCAGAGAGAGCAGGGCTGCCAACTCTCACTCATTCAGCGTGAGACTCACGCAGTCAATACTTTCACGCAATCAATCACACGCTCTCACGCCACACATCCATTTTCTCACGCAGAGAAAAATCGCGAAGCAAAGAAGACACTGACACAGACAAACTAGACAGAGCAGGTTACTTTTGGTAGGAACAAATTGACAGCTCTCAGATTCTTTCAATTTTATCACGAAATTCAAACAATAGCATTTTGGCGCTTGGAAATGTGATGTGACAGATCGTGGTCGTGAACCGATCATCTCTTACTCTTTACTAGTTAATAGTAAATCAACACGAATGAACAATAAGTGTGTTGAAAGATACAGTACAACTTACCGAAATGTTTATGCCTTGTACATAATATTGATCAATCAGTGTTTTTCAACTGCGGAAAGAGGTCAATAAAACTGCTGGAGAAAAATATGTCCCATAACATTACTTTTACCTCAGGAATGCCATTTGATAGCAGGTTAGTTGGCTAGACAAATTATATATAGAAATAGAGGAGTATTTTGCTAAATATGTGCACTATATTAAATATTTTTTATATTTTTTACTTATATCATTAAAATATTGTAACATTGTTATTATAGCCTAGTAAAACCCACATTATATTTAATTTGAGTTGTTATTTTTAACCTTTAATAAAAATACCAGCTGACAGGGCTCTGTACAGAGGGGAGAACAAGTATTTGATACACTGCCGATTTTGCAGGTTTTCCTACTTACAAAGCATGTAGAGGTCTGTAATTTTTATCATAGGTACTCTTCCACTGTGAGTGACGGAATCTAAAACAAAAATCCAGAAAATCATATTGTATGATTTTTAAATAATTAATTTGCATTTTATTGCATGACATAAGTATTTGATACATCAGAAAAGCAGAACTTAATATTTGGTACAGAAACCTTTGTTTGCAATTACAGAGATCATACGTTTCCTGTAGTTCTTGACCAGGTTTGCACACACTGCAGCAGGGATTTTGGCCCACTCCTCTATACAGACCTTCTCCAGATCCTTCAGGTTTCGGGGCTGTCGCTGGGCAATACAGACTTTCAGCTCCCTCCAAAGATTTTCTATTGGGTTCAGGTCTGGAGACTGGCTAGGCCACTCCAGGACCATGTGTTGCTTCTTACGGAGCCACTCCTTAGTTGCCCTGGCTGTGTGTTTCGGGTCGTTGTCATGCTGGAAGACCCAGCCACGACCCATCTTCAATGTTCTTACTGAGAGATGGAGGTTGTTGCAAGATCTCACGATACATGGCCCCATCCATCCTCCCCTCAATACGGTGCAGTCATCCTGTCCCCTTTGCAGAAAAGCATCCCCAAAGAATGATGTTTCCACCTCCATGCTTCAAGGTTGGGATGGTGTTCTTGGGGTTGTACTCATCCTTCTTCTTCCTCCAAATACGGCGAGTAGAGTTTAGACCAAAAAGCTCTATTTTTGTCTCATCAGACCACATGACCTTCTCCCATTCCTCCTCTGGATCATCCAGATGGTCATTGGCACACTTCAGATGGGCCTGGACATACGCTGGCTTGAGCAGGGGGACCTTGCGTGCGCTGCAGGATTTTAATCCATGACGCCGTAGTGTGTTACTAATGGTTTTCTTTGAGACTGTGGTCCCAGCTCTCTTCAGGTCATTGTCCAGGTCCTGCCGTGTAGTTCTGGGCTGATCCCTCACCTTCCTCATGATCATTGATGCCCCACGAGGTGAGATCTTGCATGGTGCCCCAGACCGAGGGAGATTGACCGTCATCTTGAACTTCTTCCATTTTCTAATAATTGCGCCAACAGTTGTTGCCTTCTCACCAAGCTGCTTGCCTATTGTCCTGTAGCCCATCCCAGCCTTGTGCAGGTCTGCAATTTAATCCCTGATGTCCTTACACAGCTCTCTGGTCTTGGCCAATGTGGAGAGGTTGGAGTCTGTTTGATTGAGTGTGTGGACAGGTGTCTTTTATACAGGTAACGAGTTCAAACAGGTGCAGTTAATACAGGTAATGAGTGGAGAACAGGAGGGCTTCTTAAAGAAAAGCTAACAGGTCTGTGAGAGCCGGAATTCTTACTGGTTGGTAGGTGATCAAATACTTATGTCATGTATTAAAACCCTGTACATTCAGATAAATAATATCGTTGAATATTAAGTTTCCCCATGTAAATGTAAAATTGTCCCCTATGTAAAGCGCTTTGAGTGCCGAGCTATATAAAGCGCTATATAAATGTAATGAATTTATTATAATAATTATTATTAAAGAATTTGAGATTTCATTTGCACACAGTAATTCTCATTCATCAATAAAAGTGAGAAGCTTGGACTGTATAGCTTTGTATTATGTTTGACAGATGAAATTATTATTAATTTAGCTGACTTTTAAAATGAGTATTTTGAGGTATTGAGTAAATGAGGTATTTACACACCTGTAAATTTGGTAGAAACTTTCCTAAGCGACATAAATTGCATTCAAGGTATGAATTCTTTTTTATTAGTCCATGCACTCTCTGAGAATTGAACCCTTGATCTTGACATTGGTGCCATGCTCTACCAGTCTACAATACAGACAGACAGAGAGTGCCTTGATAAACTGCATTTAATGGACATGTAAGACACAGTACAAGTAAGTCATATTATACAGTATGCTTGCTTGTAGATGTGGTGTGATGTCTCATCTTCATTCTTCATCCTTGCTCTGCAGTAAATAAAAAGACATTAAGTTGCATGTTTTTTTCCCCAGTCAGAAACACATGTATATTAAGCAGTGTGCTTTAAGATTAACCCCCTACCCCTTTTGCAGAAAAATTCACAATACCTTTCCAACTTCACGGCTTTTGGCCCTCAGCTTGTTGACCTGGGACTCTGCGATGTCAGCGCGCTCCTGAGCCTCCTCCAGCTCATGCTGCACCTTCCTGTACCTGGACAGGTGAGTGTTGGCCTGCTCCTCCTGTTATGATTACACAAGATATTCAACCCATTTCATATTAGTGCATTCATGGCACTGGACGTTCTTGTCAATACTAAAACTTCACGCTCAAGATTTGAAATTAGACTTACAGCTTCTTCAGACTGGCGCTTGTAGGCCTTCACTTTCAGCTGCAGCTTGTCTACCAGATCCTGCAGTCTGGTCACGTTCTTCTTGTCTTCCTCAGTCTTTGGGTGTAAATATTGGTCATGGTCTTAGTTAAACTGTATATTGTAAAAGGTGGTAAATTTCTAATTAAAAGTAGTTTTACCTGGTAGGTAAGTTCCTTCACTCTCCTCTCGTATTTGCGCACTCCTTTCACAGCGTCTGCTCCACGTCTCTGCTCGGCTTCAACTTCAGACTCTAACTCGCGCACCTTCAGTAGAGAGTTATTGTTTTGCCTGTCAAATCTCTGCCACAACCAGTATATCTAAGAATGAGTTTTGTTAAGCTCCTGAACACTCAAATTTACCCTGGACTCCAGTTTCTGGAGCTGTTTCTTTCCACCCTTCATGGCCAGACTTTCGGCCTCATCCAGACGGTGCTGCAGGTCTTTGACAGTCACCTCCAGGTTCTTCTTCATCCTCTCCAGGTGAGCACTTGTGTCCTGCTCCTTCTTCAGCTCCTCAGCCATCATGGCAGCCTGAAATATAAGCCAATTTAAGTTAACTAACCTATTTAGATGGGCAGTTGTGGCCTAATGGTTAGAGAGTCAGACTTGTAACCCGAAAGTCAAGGGTTTGATTCTCAATACCAGCAAGTAATGGCTGACGTGCCCTTCAGCAAGGCATATAACCCCCAATCACTCTCTGGGTGCCACAACAAAAAATGGCTGCTCACTGTTCCTAATGTGTGTGCACTAACTCTAACTTGGATTGGTTAAATGCAGAGGACAAATTCCGAGTATGGGTTACCATACTTTGTCTTCACTTTCCTTCACTTCATAGCTAAAAATACCTTCTGTGAATATTCCCTTTGATACCACATGAACCGAAACACAAAGTCAAATAACTGTTTAAATTAGAATAGAGAAGCAGAATGTAAACACTCACATCAGTGATGGCCTTCTTGGCCTTCTCCTCAGCATTTCTGGCCTCCTGGACTGAATCTTCCACCTCACCTTGAACCTGGACCAGATCAGTCTCAAGCTTCTTCTTGGTGTTAATAAGACTTGTATTCTGTGGGATGTAAGCAGTTAGTTTAGTGTACATTATATATGAAAGTTAATCATGTATCCTGAATTTGTTTTAGTCATTTTTTGTACTTGTGAGTGCAGCAGTCCCACACGCTCGCTGGCATCAACCAGCTCTTGCTCCGCCACTTTGCGGCCTCTCTCTGTTTGCTCCAGTGCAGCTCTCAACTCCTCAATCTCTGCTTGCATCAGGTTATTCCTGCGCTCCACCATGGCCACCTGTTCCTTCATGTCCTCCTGTCCTCTGAGAGCTTCATCAAGGTGCAGTTGGGCATCCTGTGGCAACATTCTTTCTTTGTTAGTTCTCTTGCTTTGGTTCATGTATCATATTCATATTGTCAAACATTCAATTCTTAATACAATTCCATGTTTTACAGAAAGATACCTTGAGTTGGCCTTGGATGTTCCTGAGCTGTTTCTGGGCCTCAGCAGCCTGGCGGTTGGCATGACTCAGCTGGATCTCCATCTCATTCAGATCTCCCTCCATCTTCTTTTTGACTCTCAGGGCATCATTTCTGCTCCTGATCTCAGCGTCCAGAGTGCTCTGCATGGAATCGATCACTCTTTGGCTGTTCCTCTTGATCTGTTCCATCTCCTCATCCTTCTCAGCAATCTTCCTGTCAATCTCGCTCTTCACCTGGTTTAGCTCCAGCTGCACACGAAGAATCTTGGACTCTTCATGCTCCAGGGTGCCCTGATGGATAGTTAAAGTAAAAATTAAATCAACCTGGTAGAAAAATTGTGTAATGTTCACCATGTTAGAATAGAATTTTTCCATGGTTTGACAGCTTTAAATAACAGTACTTCAGCTTCTTCAAGCGCAGTCTGGATCTCTGTTTTCTCAGACTCCACTGTCTTCTTTGCCTTTTCCAGTTCATGAATCGTCTTTCCAGTCTCTCCAAGCTGCTCAGTGAGGTCAGAAATCTCCTCTAAAAGGGTTTAAAAATCATAAGTGTAAGATTTTCTGTTTTAATGCATCTCTTTTTTTAGTCCTTGGTGTACAAATAAAAGTGGCATTACGTTGCAGATTCTTGTTCTCCCTCTTCAGTGTCTCGAGGTGGTCAAGAGTTTCCTCGTAGGAGTTCTTCATTTTGAAAAGCTCAGTGCTGAGAGAACGAGCTTCTTTCTGAGCACCTTCTAGTTCAGCCTGACTTTCCTCATACTTTTGTTTCCACTCTGCTAGCACCTGAAATGTAGTCAGTGTTAATTAGCTAAGTCCTCGGTTCATCAACGTTTAGGTTTATAGGTTATCCATGTCTTTCTTACCTTGTCAAAGTTTCTCTGCTTCTTGTCAAGGTTGGCTGCCAATGCATTTGCCCTCTCCACATCAATCATGAGATCCTCTACTTCACCCTGCAGTCTCTGTTTGGTCTTTTCCAGAGAGGCACACTTTGAGTTCACCGCCTCAATGGATTCTTCAGCATCCTGCAGACGCTGGGCCAGCTTTTTTCTGAGGAAGTGATATCAAATTATGAAATCTGACTAATATTTTTCATATTAAATGTAGGAAGACTTTTTCCAATGATGTATTTACTTGGATTCCTCAAGCTCCTCAGTGCGCTGGATGGCATCAGTCTCATATTTGGTTCTCCACTGAGCCACTTCACTGTTGGCCTTAGACATTCCACGCTGGAGTTCAGCTTTGGCCTCCTGCTCTTCCTCAAACTGCTCTCTGAGCAAATCACAGTCATGGCGGGCAGACTGAACCCCATGGGCCAGAGCGTTCTTGGCCTTGAAGTCAAAATGTTTCCTTTTATTGTATACTGCTATGTTCATGGCTATTCACAGTACTTGGTAACAGAAAATTAGGTACATACCTTAACCTCTTCTTCAATATGTCTTTTGAGTTCCTCAATCTGCTGAGTATAAGCTTGTTTGCCTCTTGTCAATTGAGAAACAAGAGCTTCTTTCTCCTCCAACTGACGGCCAAATTCCCCTAGTATGAGACAATGGGAAATTTATATAAGTGTCCACAAGAGCTGTATGATGTCAGTATTGGGTTTTTGCATCACAGGTTTTTGCTCAGTTCTATAATTGTGTGCATGGTGTATTCAATGTATGTATGGTATATTCAGTTTATTTACGTACCGTTTTCAGTTTGCAGCCTTGCCCTCTGTCCATTTAAATCATTAAGTTGGCGTACAAACTCATCATTTTTGGTTTTTAGCTCACTTGCTTGGTCTTCTAATGTCCGGCACATCTTTTCAAGGTTTGCCTACAATAATTATTAAAACTTTTAAAACTTTTTGACCTCTTTGTGTTTTTTTTTTGGACACTTATTTATATTTCAAGCTGCTAAAGTTAAAGTAGTTTTGTAAAACTAAAACTAAATCTTCACTTAAAGTTTTCCCAATAGTATACCTTTGCTTTAGCCACAGCCTCCATGTTACTTGACAAGTCATCAATCTCCATCTTGTATTCACTCTTCTCCTTCTCCAGCTTCTGTTTGACCCGCTGAAGGTTGTCGATCTGTTCTCCGAGTTCAGCCACACTGTCCGCCTGCTTCTTCCGGAGAGCTGCAGCCGTTGCTTCATGCTGCAAGGTGGACTCTTCCAGATCACGACGCAACTTCTGGAATTCAGCTTCACGCTTCTTGTTCATCTCAATCTGGGCAGAAGTGGCACCACCAGCTTCCTCAAGCCTCTCACTGATCTCTTCAAGTTCCCTGGAGAGATCAGCTCTCTGCTTCTCCACTTTAGCACGAGCAGCTCGCTCGGCCTCAATTTCCTCCTCCAGCTCCTCTATACGGGCCTAAATAAATAAAATAAAAATTATGCAGTGTTATTGGCAACGTGGGTTTTCCCAGCTCAGCAACTACTTCACAGTTTTACAATGAAAAGATTAGGGTTAGGGTTACCTGAAGTTCTTTGATCTTCTTCTGAAGCTGTGATCCCAAAGACTGTTCATCCTCAATCTTGCTGAGAAACTGACTTATCTCAAAGTCTTTCCTGTTTTTAAAGTTTTTTTTTTTTTTTTAAATATGCCGAATACTTACTTTTTGTAAAATGTGTAATTGTGTAAAGACTAATGTCCACTCACTTTTTGATCTTCTCTTCTGATTGCTGTTTGTCATTCTCCAGGTCCATTATGGACTCCTGGGCCAGTTTCAGATCACCTTCAAGCTTTCTCTTGGCTCTCTCAAGGTCCATACGGAGCTTCTTCTCCTGCTCCAGTGAGCCCTCAAGCTATTGTCACAGAAACCAGAGCATTTAATTATGGTATAGAGACACAACATTCATTTCCTATTGATTCATGTTCTTATTCTCATGCCAAATATCTTACATCATCCACTTGCTGCTCAAGCTTTGTCTTAGATTTAGTCAGAGTGTTGACTTTGTCTTCCTCTGCCTGAAGGTCATCAAGAGTCTGCTGGTGTGCCTCTTGGAGGGCTTTCTTCTCTTTGGTCAGCTTGGCAATGCTCTCATCCTGAGAGGCCATCTCCTCTGTCAGGTTTTTCACCTAAATGGAAACACTGTTCACTGGTTTCATCTTCAAGATCCTGAACAGTCAGCAGTGTGAAGAACATGTGAAAAGATTATTAACCTTATTTTCTGTTGCATGTTTCTCCTTCTCCACTTTGGCCAAGGTGAGCTCCAGGTCGTCAATGTCTTTCTTCAGTTCAGAGCATTCGTCCTCCAGTTTCCTCTTCTTGGCAGTCAGTTCAGCATTGATTTCCTCCTCATCCTCCAGTCTCTCGCTTGTCTCTTTGAGTTTGGCCTCGAGCTGGATCTTGCTTTTAATGAGACCTTCACACCTCTCCTCAGCATCAGAGAGGTTTTCAGATTCCTGTTCATTGAGATGGATTTAGTTTAATGGCTTATGTTCATAGCTTTAGCATTTACATTAGGATCAATAAGAGCTGAAATACTCACAGATGTTACTTGCAGTAGAAGGTCGTTTTTCTCCTGAAGAAGTGAAACCATTTTTTCTTCAAGCTCCTTCTTTTTAGCTAATGCCTTTGTTAGATCCTCCTTCATTTTCTCAAAGTTATCCTTCATGGCTGCCATTTCTTTCTCAGTCTCTGCACTCTTTAGAAGAGGCTTGATCTTGAAGTACAGCTTCATCCATGGCCAATGTTTCACATTCATGAATGAGCGGATGTTGTATTGGATGGAATAAATTGACTCTCTGGGAGACGGAGTTTCTGGTTTTAGTTTAACAAAAATATTCAATTTTATTTATTTAATTGTAAATGAAATAATGTTTCTTTCACTCACCTCCGCTCCATCATTTTGACAAACTCCTTCCTCATGAGGAAGCCACGACAACGAGCCTGAGTCATGGTAACCAGCGCTGCTAGTTTCTCATCTCTCATCTCCTCAAGTGTACCCAACAGACCAGCTTTAAAGAACACCTGTAAGAACATATAATGATGTTTCCTGTATATTATGGAAGCCATTCTCCTCTATTGTAGATTTGAGCTTAGCCAGTTGTTGTGCAGCTCACCTTGGTGTGTCCAAACTTGTATTGGGTGTGGTCAACATCAATAGAGCCCAAGAGTTTCTCTGAAGCCTTTTTGTTGTCAATGAACTGTCCCTCAGGGATGACACTAGCATTTAACACTTTGTATCTAGAGGACAGTCAGAGGAGAGTCATGTTTTTATGAAGCAAAAAAAAAGGTCATAAGAGGATGAAGATTATGTGGTGCATCATCTCTAATTCAGTGGTTGCAAAAAGGTGTCTTTACCTCTGCTTGAAGTCACCATAGAGGATTCTGCTGGGGAAACCCTTCCTGCAGATTCTGATGCCCTCCAGCACACCATTACACCTGAGCTGGTGGATAACCAGGAAGTTCTCCATCAGACCTGCAATGAAAATGTTCTTAAGGTTCCAGAGATATTTTCAAAACCTTTGAGTCTTCAGAGATTAGGATTACCTGGAGTCTTGGACTCATTAGGAATCAAGCAGCGCACAAAGTGAGGGTGAGTGCTCCTTAGGTTAGTCATCAGCTTACCCAAGTTCTCCTGTGGAAACGTTTGTCATTAGTCTAATATTTAATGATGTAAAAATTCACATTCTTCATTAAAAGATAATCTGTTTACCCTGAAAAGTGCAGACACTGTCTGGAAGGAACCACCCTTCTTCTTGCCTCCCTTTTTTCCACCTCCTCCCTCAGCTGTTTTATGTCAATGAATGAAATTGTTTTTTTATTGTCCTTGTGTTGCTTTCCATCAACCCGTTCATTATATCACTATTAGATAATGTCTAATTGCATCATAACACAAAGGAATTGAGGAAATGCAAATGTTCTTACCATCAGCAGCTCCATGAGCTGCATACAGGAAGGCCAGCACTTTGAGCGATGACTTTTGGTAGAGTTGCACGACAGAGTCGTTCAGTGGATCCTTGTTCTTGTCCAACCAGCCATTAATGTTGTAGTCCACAGTGCCGGCGTAGTGGACTAGAGAGAAGTGGGCTTCTGCCTTACCTTTGGCAGGCTTGGGCTTCTGGAAAGCTGGACATTTGCCCAGATGCTGATCATATAGCTTGTTTTTGAAGCTTGTGTCTGTAGCCTTGGGGAACATGCACTCCTCTTCAAGGATGGAGAAGATGCCCATTGGCTGTTGAAGAAATATTCACGCTCAAGTACAGGCACAATATGAAAAATCATTTTAATTTGCTAAATGTCCTCTTACCTTCTCAATGAGCTCAATGCAGGCAGCCAAGTCCATACCAAAGTCAATGAACTCCCATTCAATGCCTTCTTTCTTGTACTCCTCTTGCTCCAGAACAAACATGTGGTGGTTGAAGAACTGTTGCAGTTTCTCATTTGTGAAGTTGATGCAAAGCTGCTCCAAGCTGTTGAACTGACAATTAAGCAAAGGCAAGTTCTTACTGATGGCTACTATTTTTTATATCCTGATTGTTACAGAGACTTTGATAGCTGAAGCTCACATCAAAGATCTCAAATCCAGCGATGTCCAGCACACCAATGAAGAACTGTCTTGGCTGCTTTGTGTCCAACATCTCATTGATACGGACAACCATCCACAAGAACATTTTCTCATAGACAGACTTGCAGAGCGCAGAGACTGCGTTGTTCACCTGAGAAATTCAAAGGTCAGCGTAGATCATATCATTACTCTTTTACTTCCCAAGACAACTATGAATGTCTACGAGACACTTTATTCGAGTAGATAAGTGATCACCTGTGGTACTGTCTGGCCTTTGGTCACCATCTCATTTCCGACCTTCACTCTGGGGTAACACAGAGCTTTCAGCATGTCAGCGGAGTTGAGGCCCATGAGGTAGGCGATTTTATCAGCCACTGAGAAAGAACAGTTTTACGCATTATTGTCACTAATGAAGTGAACGTTTACATGTTTATAGTATGTGCTAATTGTAGACGTCTTACCCTCGGTGCCGTCAGGCTCGGCCTGCTCTTCTCTCTGCTTCTGTTTAAACTTCATGCCTCCATGATGCATCACAGCACCTGTCAGCTTGTAGATGCTGATTTTCTCATCAGCAGTGAAGCCCAGAATGTCAATGGCAGTCTGTTTTTATATGACCAAATGAATCTCACATTATTCTTTAGCGAGTCAAAAAGAAGGGTATTATGTCATTCAGTTTATTGTAGTGTTTTTTGGATGTTTGTTTGCTCAGATAAATTTAATAAAATATGAAAATACTGCTTCTACTAATAATAATGTAGTTGTCTACATACATCTGTGGCAATGAACTCCTCCACATCATTGATACTCTTGACAGTGATTTCGCCCTGGCTGATCATTGGATAGTCGTAAGGGTTGGTGGTGATGAGCAGGGCCTCTGTAAAGAATTGATGTGCAGTGTGTTAACAGTGTTCTCAAACATGGAAATAAATGAAATGCTGTAGATTACTGTAGATTTCTCACCGAGCAGCTCTGGCTTGTGTCCGGTCATGAGCTGGTAGAAGATGTGGTAGCTCCTCTCAGCAGACAGCTGGAATGTTACTCTTGACTTTTCCAGCAGATCTTCCAAAAAATTATAATAATAAATAAATAAATCCACATTTTTGTTTCCACATTAAACATTTATATGTTGGCAGTGTTGCCTCACAGTGTTGACTCACAAGTTTCAATATCAGCTGAGGCCAGTTTTCCAGTGGTCCCAAAGTGAATTCTGATGAATTTACCCTAAGCAGATTTAAACATTTAGAAGTTTTGAATTTCCCAGCTTTGGAATGTTAACTGAATTTGTACAATTCATCTGGCCACAGCAACTTACAAAACGAGAAGAGTTGTCATTTCTCACAGTCTTGGCATTTCCATAAGCCTCCAGCAGAGGGTTGGCTGCAATGATTTGATCCTCTAGCGACCCCTGGTGAGTAGTTAAGTAATTTCATCATGCAGAATAATTAGTTCACTGTACTTTAAATGATATTCGATTATTTAGTCACCTTCATTTTGCCAGAGGTAGATTCTGCCTTCTTTCCGCCAGAAACAGCGATTGTCGCAAAGTACTGGATGACACGTTTGGTGTTGACAGTCTTTCCTGCACCAGATTCTCCACTGAGTGGACATGTTAAAGATGGAAAAGAACATATTTCAGAATATTATAAATTATGTGATATGTTGGCTTTTTGTAAGTGCTTCTTTAAAATCCATAAATGTCAGACGTGAAACCTCCATGCACATGCATCATGCTGGCAGTGTGGTCTTAACCTTGTATACATGCAGCACTGTCAGTAAGGGCTTTTCCCCACACCTTTCTGTTACTTTAGTTTTCCTGTTTTTCCCAGCACATGCCAATAAGAATGATGCTTCTGCATTTACATGTTACAAGCTTTCAACAGCAGAAAAGGCAGGCGTTAAACTGTTTTCTCTCAATAGCTTAAGCAATGTTAGCATTTACATGATGAATCTTATACAATAACTTTAATTATCATAGCCCACTTACGTGATCAGGACAGACTGATTCTCCCTGTCTGAAACACATTTAGTATTATTATAAATGAAATTATTTTTTTATATCATATTTGTAACAAGATGTACACCACTACATAAATTACTCATAAGAGATCCATTAAGTAAAAAGAGTCCATTAAATAAAGAAATTGTAGGTGTATTAAGCAAAATGTAAGCAGGCTCAAGTTTAGCACAAGTTGATTGGGTTGCAAAACGGATTGAAAATGTATATCTCCACTTACCAGTGAGCATGAACTGGTAGGCGTTGTCGGAGATGGAGAAGATGTGAGGCGGGGCTTCAATCCTCTTTTTGCCTCTGTATCCATTCACAACGATTGTATCGTACACTGGGAGCCACTTGTAGGGATTGACAGTGACGCAGAACAAGCCAGAGTAGGTCTGAAACGGAGATAGATAGTCCAGTTTTACAATGCTGCCGCCCCATCCCAGGAATAAAATATGATTTGCTTAGACTTACGTAGATCATCCATGCTGCGTAACGCTCTTTGAGGTTATACAGCACAGTAGGCTCATTGAGGTGGGTCATCATGGCCATGTCCTCAATTTTGTCAAACTTAGGAGGATTCATGGGGAAGATTTCAGTGTCTTTCACCGTGATCGTCTATAAAGTTTTAAACATGGATGAGACATTTAGTACAAACGCTATATTTGTTTCACCTCGCAACTAGTTTTACAGTCCACAGCATCATGTAAAACTGTTTTACAGAAGATCAACACATTTTTTAATTCTACTTACTTTCCCACACAGAGTTTTGACAGTAGCTTTGCCGCCTTCTCTACTAGCAAGAACACCCTTCAGGTACATCTCGCTCGGCTCTGACACAAAGAATGCCGTTTTGGCATCAAAGGGGGTGTTCTGAGCCTCTATTCTCTCTCTTTCTGGCTTCCGGAGGTAAATGGCCGCCGGTCCGAAGCACTCCATTTCACCATCTCCCATGGTTGCGGTTTACTGTGAGAAGAGAGAGAGAATGTGCAGAGGGATTTATACTTTCATAACTTCTAAATATTAAACAAATGCAAGTAGAATGAAACGTATTAATTCCTATGAATGTGGAGCGCAATGGTGCTGCTCCATGTGAGTGTTTCTGAGCTTCTGTGTTCTAAAGCAGTTGTTTTTTAATCCTGAGCAACTCTCTTTTTACTCAACAAGTTTAACAATTAAAACAATTTGGTACTCTATTCAACCAACTGTTTGCTTTAGAACTGAGATGGGATCTCTTATTTTCTTAGCTTCTAAAATGAAAACCAATGATTATAAGTATGCATATATTTTGTTTACCTGCTGTCCTGTCCAGAGAGAATGTGTCTGAGGTTGGAGATGCTAAGAGAAAGGAAAAAAACTTGAGTTCAAATATGTGCTTTGAATGACATGAATTACAAGTATAACTTGGACTAATTCAGTCAGATTAGTATCAAAAGCATATTGAACAGTGCATAGTCACACTCTAAACTCTTAAATAATCTAACTGATTACCATGTATCAGGGTTAGCCATTTAATCTCTAAACTGCAGAACACAAGTATGTGATATTATGTTAATAGTAGAAGAAGAGCATGATGAACAACTCACCCACCTTTGAGTTCCAGTCAGTCCTTAAAGGAGCCTGAAGCAGCTTCTTATATAGACAGAATAGTGTTCACTCAGCAAAACTCACTCACTGTATTTGGTCATGTATTTTTAGCTTCATTTCAAAAGGAATTTTTGTTCAACTGATTATCACGTTCATCAATATCGTGACATTAGCCAAATATGTTATCACTATGATGTAATAAACTGTCCAGTCTTAATTAGTTTTAGTTTTATTTAAAGGAAATGTGTTAGAAGAACAGATAATTGGGTTGAGATAATGGCAGTGAACCCTTCAGTAAGATGAGGTAAATTGTCACTAGATGAATTAAATATTTGAAAATAAGCCATCAATATTGAGATTAAAAATTAGACTTGATGTATTTATAGGTGCCAGTTGTGATCAAGCGCCTTAACCTTGAGAAAGGGTTGTTATGTTAAGGGTATCAGTGACTGGAGTTCAGACATTGTTTAGGTCTTATGTAGAGCATAATCTTCTTCAAGTGCCTTGGCACTACAGTAGAGCCCAGTTTAGCCGTGGAGAAGCTCTCAAATGTCACTAGGATACTGTTCCCAGAAGCCTGGAAAGCTTTTCAAGTGACAAAGCAGCAAATTTGGGCACAACAGTTGTCATTCTGTGAACTTGTGCATATGGTGACAGTTTTGCTGAAGGCCTTGCGACAAGATCTGGCAGAATAATGATGTGTAGACAAACCTATGAAAAGGTATGAGACTAGTCAATTTCATCATTCATAACTTTAGAAGTGTATTTTCTTCCCTGGTCATATTCCAAATTAATAAAAGACATTTAAAAAAAAAACACATTTACCAGCACAGCCACAGCTCTTAATATTATTTTAAGTCAAATTGGTTACACTTTATTTCGATGGTCCAGACATTGTACTTACTATACGTAACTTGTCAACTAACTCTCATTAGAGTATTAGTAGACTGCTAGGTTAGGGTTAGGTTATAGCGTTGTACTTGCAAAGTAACTTGTAGTCAGTAGAATGTCTGTTCTAAATAAAGTGTTAGCAGGTATTAAGCAGACAGTCTACTAATACTCTAATGAGAGTTAGTTGACGTAGTTGACATGTTACGTATAGTAAGTAGAATGTCTGGACCATCAAAATAAAGTGTTACTGTCAAATGTATATAGGGGTCTCTTTTAGACATCCTAATCAGGTGGATAATAGAAATAGCTTATAAATAAGAGGCATAGCAAATGTTGTGAATTAAAGCGTGTGATTTCTTATTTGGACTAAATGCAAACTTTGTTTTTGTCCATGCATTTAATTTGTCGTCTCTCATCTCTCTTTTTTACACTCTACTAATGGCTGTGCTAGTCTATTGGGCATCAGGTGTCTGTTAATTTGTGATTAAATGCTGTTGATCACAGGGTCGTAGTCATATTACAGTCATAATTATTTGTATAGTGCTTTTCACACTACACAATTTCAAATCGGCTTTACTGTTATGTCTATAATGCCTTTGTACTTTACCATAGAGCAAGTTTTAGAGCTGGGCTATATATATATCGATGTGATATGACTTATTTTCCAGACTTAGGTCTAGATATATTGCATTTACCGCAGTTGTTGTGCTGCAGTGACTCGGAGATGTCAAGGCAATTAGGAGGTTTAAATATTGGTCAGTTTTGTTGTAAGTGAGACCAGGGTGAGTGTGTGGTATATTCAGTTAATGGTAAAACCCATTTCGTAAAATTACAGTGAATTGATGATGATTGGCTGACTGCATCCATGATCAGCAAGTCTTGTGTGACGGTTCTGAGCTGTAATCAGGCACGACTGCATGAATGCATCATGAAAAAGCGGCCCTGATTTCTTCAGAGCTCTCCAGGATTGGGTGGCGTTGGGTGTGCCGTGTTCCTGGCCTTGGATCCTGCCCATGTCCTTTTACTTTCCTTGCAAGGACAATGCAATGTGTCCAACAGGCTTTCTTAGTTTCTTTGAAATGATGGCAGGAGGCTGTGGAATAAATTCTAAGGTGTTGACACCTTATAAGAAGGGGACATGTGCTCAATAAAAAAGGCATCTTTCCCTAAGGGTGGTCATATTAGGACTTTCCACAAATATAGCTGGCCGGTCAGCAATGCCATCAGGGCTTTGCCATTTGTCAGCAAAGATCACAAGCGTTAATTGTGGTGTCAAGTTGAAAGTTTGATATCAAGATGGTCATTCGCTTTAATCAACTCCGACTCGGACACCCATATTTCTAAGAGTATTGTAGCAAGCTATTGATTAATTTAATCTTTATAATTGGTCATTCGTTTGTTTGGTCAGTATAATGAAAGACTTTACATTAGTGTTTATCTTTATTTATTCATTTAGCAGGTGCTTTTATTCAACAGCTGGTTTGCAGGCATGCTGTTCTTGCATTGATTCATTCTTTGGCTTTCCTGTTGTTGTCATACAGTAGTGGGACACAGCTGAACTGGCCAGGTAATATTTCTTTAAAAAAATATGTATTTTTTGCATTTGTAATCGATAATACAGACATTCTCTGGCCCTTTGGATGCTTTCTTGCTCAAGTGCTTTCCTTAGGAGAATTCACAACTAGATGTAAATCTTTAGGCAGAGAAGTAATGTGCTTGACTCAAGGAAAATTGGTTCTACAGTTTGTTTACAGTGTCTAATACATGTGATGAGAATGTACCTCTAGTATTTTCGGGATTATTTGTCTTTGAGGACAGATGGGGTCTTGTGATTTGGGCATCTATTAGTCATTCTGAATTTCTAGTAGTATTTAGATTAAACCTGAGTTTTACACTTAGACTAGGCATTTACCATGTGATATTTTTGGGATGCAAACTGGAGCATTAGAATACATTTGAAAGCTTTTGTCAGATTATATATTTGGTAATAACTTGAAATGGAGTTCTCTCTCATTTGAATGGCAAATAATGATCAGGGCTGCATTTCCCGATAACGTTGTCTCTTAGTGCGCTACGAAGACTCTTAAGGTATAACTTAACTAAAGGTATACCATTGCTAGGCGTGTTCCCTGAACCATACCTTAGGAAGCTGCTTAAGATATACCTTCTTTCGTGCGACGTTACCAGATGCTGTCCATGGCGATGCTGCTGAATTGGTTGATATCAATGACTCAAGAATCAATTATTCTCTCGTACAGGGGCTGTTTCACTGCTTTATGTAAGAAAGCGGTGTTCTTTATAAAAGAAGCACTTTAGAAATAGTCGACCGTTAAAGATAATAAAGATAATAGTAAACCGTTTCTTCAGTCCGAGCTTATTAACTATAATGTGACCACACCCATGCGCGCACGAGCAATTGACAACGCAGACCTGTAAGGGCACATTACCTCAAAAACAAAGAATCAGAGACTTCAGTATTCCTCTGCTTTTCATTGAGTTTGGAAGACTGTGTTTGTGCTGTGCTGTTTAACTTGGATCTACCTCAGAAGAATTAGAAGAACACAATTTGATTTATGAGAAAGATTTTTAAGGTAAGACACTCATAATAGTAAGCATGTTATTGCTGCTTAAACTTTACATTGTAGCTACTAGTTAAACTGGTGCCAGACTAAAATGTACATTATGAAATGAGATTGAAGTAAAAACATGAAGCCTAATGCTAAATGTATATTCATGTACGACACAAGGATGTTTTTATGTTCGATAATAAAACACAGCATGATATAAACGTAGACTAGTATGAGTGTTTATTCTAATATGGTGAATATTGTAATGTTTAGACCCGTGTTTACTGTTAAATACTGTGTTTGTAGATATCTGCTCAAACGTAGATATGTATAATGTGGTAACAATAATGTTTCATAGTTTGGAGCGGCTCGATCAGTTCAGTAAATGGTCTCTACACACGCTGTGAGTTTGGGTCACTCGCGCTATGCGTTTGAAAAGCAAAACTCGCTAAACATTAGGCATCATGTTTTTACTTCAATCTCATTTCATTCACATCATAACGAATGGAAACATTTGAAGTAACATATGATAATCCATATATTTTTCTCTAGTGTAGTGTTACTGAAGTGTTCCTTTTTAACAATTTATAGGCTGCCTGCTATCTAGGCTATTGTTAATATTTTATGCAGCCCTACACATATATGCCTACAAGGCACAACATACTCGGTACCGAGTTCATTATATATATATATATCGGTGTTTTTATATATATATATATATATATATATATATATATATTAGGGATGCCACAATTCTCAATATAATATTGAACCGTTCGGTACGACATCCACGGTTCAATACGCGCTTGTGAATTGCGTTTTTTTTTCGGTTTTACGTTTAAATAATTTATGTGCGTTTTATTTCTAACCGAATTGACTGTTTGTGTGTGCCTGTAAGTCTACGAGCTGATAAGGAAATTCCCTGCGAGTAAATATTCAATCACTATGCTCTAAATTTAGAGGGCGCTTAACATTATTCTATATGAGAATGGCACAAAGGTGTGTGACTGTTCAAGTCTCTGTTTTTAGATCAGTATGTTCAATAATGTGCTTTTTTTGTCCTTTGTTGTGTATCTTTGGATTATGTTAGCCTGGAAATCCAGACCCAAATCTGAAAGATTAATGGTCTGGCATCGACTAATGAAACTCGGCCAGCTCGAAGGGCGGCACCAAGCATGCATTTGGAAATCTCACTGCACGCAATTGGATAACACTACGACCAATCACAACAAGCCCCATACGCTTAGCTGCCAGCGGAGCTAACTGGTAGATTAGACTCTTGCCGTATCCGGTCGGCAAAACAGCAAAAACGTCCTTCTTGCAAAGGAAGGATTCGAGCTGTTTTAGATAGAAAGCCAAGTCTAACTCATTCATTGTAGCGGCCAAAGCCGTTTCAAACAACTGGTGTTCATCCATAGCCATCTTGCAATGTTTACTAATGACTTAGCCGCCACAGCGCTGTCGTCTTCTGTTTAGCTCGCCTCTGGTCCGCCTATATCAGATAACCCGATGTGATTGGTGCAGCTCAGATACAAGGGCATATTTAATGAGCATCATTACTCGACGCCAGAGTAACTCGCTGAGCAAATTCAACTTGTGCTCTCGCAAGAACTCTGGATTTCCAGGGTAGGATTATGTTATGTTGTAAATAAATCCAAATAATCAAAAAGCCATTCTTTTTTAAATCTCTCCTCATTCTTTGTGCAAGGTTCCTCATAATGATAGGGCCTGATAGCACCTGATAGGGCCATTATGTGAGGGTCTTTGTCTTTCTCAGGTGTGAAACACATCAATATTCATGATGATTCACGCCTCCTCGCATACAAAACATGTCTTAAACATTTTAAATCAATAAAAATTTTTAGCTGAATGAGTACCCAGGATGATTTTCACATAGTTTTGAAGCAAATATTCTAGGCTATGTGATACAACTTTCAAAAGTCTTGTGAAGAAATATTCAGTATTGGTTTCATGACCTTATTTCAGTGACAAATAAAAACCATACCGCCAACACTAACTGTATGCTATAATTGTAATACATTTATATACTTGGCGAAGTGGTCCTGACTGAAATAAGCACAAATGTCAGAGCATGTCAGAACACCTCCAGGGCCCAGAAAACACCTCAGACCCCAGAGGATTAAATATTTATTATATTTTTTACTTATATCATTAAAATATTGTAACATTGTTATTATAGCCTAGTAAAAAAACACATTATATTTCATTTGAGTTGTTATTTTTAACTTTTAATAAAAATACCAGCTGACAGGGCTCTGTATGTTTACAGCGTTAGGTGAGATATTTTAATTGAAATCTTGAAATTTGTGTCAAGCAATAATAAAAACAGTAGCCCAACAGTCATTGTACCATGTAAACATTGTAACGTTGTCACTAAACTTGACAAAATTCTGTTTAGTTACCAAATGTTTTGACAAACACAACTTCTATACAACTACACATTTCAGAATGATCACTAATCTGTGTGTGCGTTTTCCTTGAGTTCCAAGCAAGTTGACTCGAACCATTTGTTTATTATATAGCAATCGCATATCGCAATCACAATATTGACCTCAATAATCACATTATGACATTTTCCCCAAATAGTGCAACCCTAGTAAAAACATTGTTTTATTTGATGCATCACAATCTTGATCTTTTATTTTTTTGCTTTTTCAGTTGCGTCATAAAACTTGCCTAGTTATTGTTAAACAAACATGGTCAATTTACCAGACACGGAGCCAGCTCTGTCAAAGTTAAATTTAAGTGCATGAGAATATTTTGCAATAAATTTGCAATGCAGAGACATTTGTGACATTCGCCAAAACAAATTAATTTAAAGTGAAACTGAAACAGAAACCGGCATTGAGCTCACATAACCTACCTCTCTCAATCGCCACAAATACCAAATGTTTCCATATCCGCAATGTATTTGGATGCTAAAATATTATTTATTAAAACCCTGTACATTCAGATAAATAATATCTTTGAATATTACGTTTCCCCATGTAAATGTAAAAGTGTCCCCTATGTAAAGCGCTTTGAGTGCCGAGCTATATAAATCGCTATATAAATGTAATGAATTTATTATTATAATTATATTAAAGAATTTGAGATTTCATTTGCACACAGTAATTCTCATTCATCAATAAAAGTGAGAAGCTTGGACTGTATAGCTTTGTATTATGTTTGACAGATGAAATTATTATTAATTTAGCTGAATTTTAAAATGAGTATTTTGAGGTATTGAGTAAATGAGGTATTTACACACCTGTAAATTTAGTAGAAACTTTCCTAAGCGATATAAATTGCATTCAAGGTATGAATTCTTTTTTATTAGTCCATGCACTCTCTGAGAATTGAACCCTTGATCTTGACATTGGTGCCATGCTCTACCAGTCTACAATACAGACAGACAGAGAGTGCCTTGATAAACTGCATTTAATGGACATGTAAGACACAGTACAAGTAAGTCATATTATACAGTATGCTTGCTTGTAGATGTGGTGTGATGTCTCATCTTCATTCTTCATCCTTGCTCTGCAGTAAATAAAAAGACATTAAGTTGCATGTTTTTTCCCCAGTCAGAAACGCATGTATATTAAGCAGTGCACTTTAAGATTAACCCCCTACCCCTTTTGCAAATAAATTCACAATACCTTTCCAACTTCGCGGCTTTTGGTCCTCAGCTTGTTGACCTGGGACTCTGCGATGTCAGCGCGCTCCTGAGCCTCCTCCAGCTCATGCTGCACCTTCCTGTACCTGGACAGGTGAGTGTTGGCCTGCTCCTCCTGTTATGATTACACAAGATATTCAACCCATTTCATATTAGTGCATTCATGGCACTGGACGTTCTTGTCAATACTAAAACTTCACGCTCAAGATTTGAAATTAGACTTACAGCTTCTTCAGACTGGCGCTTGTAGGCCTTCACTTTCAGCTGCAGCTTGTCCACCAGATCCTGCAGTCTGGTCACGTTCTTCTTGTCTTCCTCAGTCTTTGGGTGTAAATATTGGTCATGGTCTTAGTTAAACTGTATATTGTAAAAGGTGGTAAATTTCTAATTAAAAGTAGTTTTACCTGGTAGGTAAGTTCCTTCACTCTCCTCTCGTATTTGCGCACTCCTTTCACAGCGTCTGCTCCACGTCTCTGCTCAGCTTCAACTTCAGACTCTAACTCGCGCACCTTCAGTAGAGAGTTATTGTTTTGCCTGTCAAATCTCTGCCACGACCAGTATATCTAAAAATGAGTTTTGTTAAGCTCCTGAACACTCAAATTTACCCTGGACTCCAGTTTCTGGAGCTGTTTCTTTCCACCCTTCATGGCCAGACTTTCGGCCTCATCCAGACGGTGTTGCAGGTCTTTGACAGTCACCTCCAGGTTCTTCTTCATCCTCTCCAGGTGAGCACTTGTGTCCTGCTCCTTCTTCAGCTCCTCAGCCATCATGGCAGCCTGAAATATAAGCCAATTTAAGTTAACTAACCTATTTAGATGGGCAGGTTTGGCCTAATGGTTAAGGAGTCAGACTTGTAACCCGAAAGTCGAGGGTTTGATTCTAAATACCAGCAGGTAATGACTGAGGTGCCCTTCAGCAAGGCACATAACCCCCAATCGCTATCTGGGGGCCACAACAAAAAATGGCTGCTCACTGCTCCTGATGTGTGTGCACTAACTCTAACTTGGATTGGTTAAATGCAGAGGACAAATTCCGAGTATGGGTTACCATACTTTGTCTTCACTTTCCTTCACTTCATAGCTAAAAATACCTTCTATGAATATTCCCTTTGTTACCACATGAACCTAAACACAAAGTCAAATAACTGTTTAAATTAGAATAGAGAAGCAGAATGTAAACACTCACATCAGTGATGGCCTTCTTGGCCTTCTCCTCAGCATTTCTGGCCTCCTGGACTGAATCTTCCACCTCACCTTGAACTTGGACCAGATCAGTCTCAAGCTTCTTCTTGGTGTTAATAAGACTTGTATTCTGTGGGATGTAAGCAGTTAGTTTAGTGTACATTATATATGAAAGTTAATCATGTATCCTGAATTTGTTCCAAGTATTTAGTCATTTTTTGTACTTGTGAGTGCAGCAGTCCCACACGCTCGCTGGCATCAACCAGCTCTTGCTCCGCCACTTTGCGGCCTCTCTCTGTTTGCTCCAGTGCAGCTCTCAGCTCCTCAATCTCTGCTTGCATCAGGTTATTCCTGCGCTCCACCATGGCCACCTGTTCCTTCATGTCCTCCTGTCCTCTGAGAGCTTCATCAAGGTGCAGTTGGGCATCCTGTGGCAACATTCTTTCTTTGTTAGTTCTCTTGCTTTGGTTCATGTATCATATTCGTTTTGTCAAACATGCAATACTTAACGTATTTCCACATTCTACAGAAAGATACCTTGAGCTGGCCTTGGACATTCCTGAGCTGTTTCTGGGCCTCAGCAGCCTGGCGGTTGGCATGACTGAGCTGGATCTCCATCTCATTCAGATCTCCCTCCATCTTCTTTTTGACTCTCAGGGCATCATTTCTGCTCCTGACCTCAGCGTCCAGAGTGCTCTGCATGGATTCGATCACTCTTTGGCTGTTCCTCTTGATCTGTTCCATCTCCTCATCCTTCTCAGCAATCTTCCTGTCAATCTCGCTCTTCACCTGGTTCAGCTCCAGCTGCACACGAAGAATCTTGGACTCTTCATGCTCCAGGGTGCCCTACAAGGACAAAAGGAATTTTTTTCAATTTGTCACAATATACTGTAGCCTCTAGAGTGATGGCAGTACATATATGAAGGTTTAAGAAGGACATAATCAGCAGAAATTAAGATTTTCATTTAAGGTTTAGAACCATTCCATATTCAATGTTTTAATGTTATGCAAAGCAATGGTATCATAATGTTAGTATCATAGCAAAGGAATGGCACCTCAGCTTCTTCAAGCGCAGTCTGGATCTCTGATTTCTCAGACTCCACTGTCTTCTTGGCTTTCTCTAACTCGTGAATGCTCTTTCCAGTCTCTCCAAGCTGCTCAGTGAGGTCAGAAATCTCCTCTAAAAGGGTTTAAAAATCATAAGTGTAAGATTTTCTGTTTTAATGCATCTCTTTTTTTAGTCCTTGGTGTACAAATAAAAGTGGCATTACGTTGCAGATTCTTGTTCTCCCTCTTCAGTGTCTCGAGGTGGTCAAGAGTTTCCTCGTAGGAGTTCTTCATTTTGAAAAGCTCAGTGCTGAGAGAACGAGCTTCTTTCTGAGCACCTTCTAGTTCAGCCTGACTTTCCTCATACTTTTGTTTCCAGTCTGCTAGCACCTGAAAATGAAAGAAATGTAGTCATAGTTAATTAGCTAAGTCCTCGGTTTGTCAGTGTTTAGGTTTATAGGTTATCCATGTCTTTCTTACCTTGTCAAAGTTTCTCTGCTTCTTGTCAAGGTTGGCTGCCAATGCATTTGCCCTCTCCACATCAATCATGAGATCCTCTACTTCACCCTGCAGTCTCTGTTTGGTCTTTTCCAGAGAGGCACACTTTGAGTTCACCGCCTCAATGGATTCTTCAGCATCCTGCAGACGCTGGGCCAGCTTTTTTCTGAGGGAAGTGATATGAAATTATGAAATCTTACTATTATATTATATCATATTAAATGTAGGATACTGAAGACTTGTTCCATTGATGTATTTACTTGGATTCCTCAAGCTCCTCAGTGCGCTGGATGGCATCAGTCTCATATTTGGTTCTCCACTGAGCCACTTCACTGTTGGCTTTAGACATTCCACGCTGGAGTTCAGCTTTGGCCTCCTGCTCTTCCTCAAACTGCTCTCTGAGCAAATCACAGTCATGGCGGGCAGACTGAACCCCATGGGCCAGAGCGTTCTTGGCCTATCAGGCAGAACATTTTGAGTTTTTCAACAGTCTACCATCCATACAATGGTTAAGATTATCAAAAAAGCTAATTAATTATGTATAACTCTACCTTGACTTCTTCCTCAATATGTCTTTTGAGTTCCTCAATTTGCTGTGTATAAGCCTGTTTTCCTCTTGTTAATTGTGAAACAAGTGCTTCTTTCTCTTCCAGTTGGCGACTAAATTCACCTTGGAAACAGGTTACAGATATTACAATGAAATAACAATAACATACAAAATTTTCACTCATTAAAATAAAAAAAGCTTTTACACGTGTAGCTTACTCTGTCTTACCATTTTCAGTCTGAAGTCTTGCACGTTGTGCATTTACGTCATTCAACTGACGAATATTTTCATCACTCTTGGATTTGATTTCACTCAGCTGGTCTTCCAGGGTACGGCACATCTTCTCTAAATTAGCCTAAAGAGATTCAAGGTTATATCCAGATGTTTGTAAAGATGATTTTATATTTAAAAATCCTCTAATGACATTACCTTTGATTTAGCCACAGCCTCCATGTTACTTGTCAAGTCATCAATCTCCATCTTGTATTCACTCTTCTCCTTCTCCAGCTTCTGTTTGACCCGCTGAAGGTTGTCGATCTGTTCTCCGAGTTCAGCCACACTGTCCGCCTGCTTCTTCCGGAGAGCTGCAGCCGTTGCTTCATGCTGCAAGGTGGACTCTTCCAGATCACGACGCAACTTCTGGAATTCAGCTTCACGCTTCTTGTTCATCTCAATCTGGGCAGAAGTGGCACCACCAGCTTCCTCAAGCCTCTCACTGATCTCTTCAAGTTCCCTGGAGAGATCAGCTCTCTGCTTCTCCACTTTAGCACGAGCAGCTCGCTCTGCCTCAATTTCCTCCTCCAGCTCCTCTATACGGGCCTAAAGAAAGAAAGAAAAATGAATTATCCAGTGATATTTGTCATGCGGGTTATCCCAGCTATGCATCTACTTCACAGTTTCACATAGAAATGATTAAGGGTAGGGTTACCTGAAGTTCTTTGATCTTCTTCTGAAGCTGTGCTCCCAAAGACTGTTCATCCTCAATCTTGCTGAGAAACTGACTTATCTCAAAGTCTTTCCTGTTTTTAAAAGTATTGTTTTTTTTAAATGTGCAGAATACTTACTTTTTGTTAAATGTGTAATTGCGTAAAGACTGATGTCCACTCACTTTTTGATCTTCTCTTCTGATTGCTGTTTCTCATTCTCCAGGTCCATTATGGACTCCTGGGCCAGTTTCAGATCACCTTCTAGCTTTCTCTTGGCTCTCTCAAGGTCCATACGGAGCTTCTTCTCCTGCTCCAGTGAGCCCTCAAGCTATTGTCATGGAAACCAGAGCATTTAATTATGGTATAGAGACACAACATTCATTTCCTATTGATTCATGTTCTTATTCTCATGCCAAATATCTTACATCATCCACTTGCTGCTCAAGCTTTGTCTTAGATTTAGTCAGAGTGTTGACTTTGTCTTCCTCTGCCTGAAGGTCATCAAGAGTCTGCTGGTGTGCCTCTTGGAGGGCTTTCTTCTCTTTGGTCAGCTTGGCAATGCTCTCATCCTGAGAGGCCATCTCCTCTGTCAGGTTTTTCACCTAAATGGAAACATTGTTCACTGGTTTCATCCTCAAGATCCTGAACAGTCAGCAGTGTGAAGAACATGTGAAAAGATTATTAACCTTATTTTCTGTTGCATGTTTCTCCTTCTCCACTTTGGCCAAGGTGAGCTCCAGGTCGTCAATGTCTTTCTTCAGTTCAGAGCATTCGTCCTCCAGTTTCCTCTTCTTGGCAGTCAGTTCAGCATTGATTTCCTCCTCATCCTCCAGTCTCTCGTTTGTCTCTTTGAGTTTGGCCTCGAGCTGGATCTTGCTTTTAATGAGACCTTCACATCTCTCCTCAGCATCAGAGAGGCTTTCAGCTTCCTGTTCATTGAGATGGATTTTGTTTAATGGCTTTTGTTCATAGCTTTAGCATTTACATTAGGATCAATAAGAGCTGAAATACTCACAGATGTTACTTGCAGTACAAGGTCGTTTTTCTCCTGAAGAAGTGACACCATTTTTTCTTCAAGCTCCTTCTTTTTAGCTAATGCCTTTGTTAGATCCTCCTTCATTTTCTCAAAGTTCTCCTTCATGGCTACCATTTCTTTCTCAGTCTCTGCACTCTTTAGAAGAGGCTTGATCTTGAAGTACAGCTTCATCCATGGCCAATGTTTCACATTCATGAATGAGCGGATGTTGTATTGGATGGAATAAATTGATTCTCTGTGTAAATTGCAATCAGTAAATTAGTCATTATCAGTCTTTTGTAACAAACAGTTGTGTTCCAATCAGTTTTTTAAGTACCTCCTTTCCATCATTTTGACAAATTCCTTCCTCATGACGTATCCACGGCACAAAGCCTGAGTCATGGTAACCAGCGTTGCTAATTTCTCATCTCTCATCTCCTCAAGAGTACCCAAGAGACCAGCTTTGAAGAACACCTACAAGAACATTTGGAAGATAATAGTTTTAAAAAAGGCCAAGTAGTCCTCATAATTGTAGATGTGAAAATAAATCTATTATATTCTATACTATAACATACAATGACATTCTAGAGAATTCTGTGCTGTCCTCTTTGACTCAACTCTTTAGGGAGGCATAACAATGTCTCTGTGCACAAAGCAGGATCCATTAAGGAATGCTTTACTAAGTCTGGTGTGGAAGAACTGTACTGTTTACTGTATTGAAAACCAGACGCCATCACCGTGTCAGTGCCTGACCTTACTGATGCTCTTTTGTTTGAATGGCAGCAAATTCATGCCTCCATCTTCACCATCTAGTGGAAGGCCCTCCTCCCTCAAACTGTTGCATTAAAGTTGCAAGTGCAGAATTATTTACAATGCCATTGTGTAATTCAGCTTTTTGTTTTCCATGGAATTTCTGAAATGATTGAACCTGTTAATGGGATGCTTCACCCAAAAATGTGTGTAAAAATTTACTCAGGTTGTTCATTTCGGACCACATTAACTTTCAATGTATGGAAAAAAACTGCTGAAACATTCTTCAAATATCTTCACTTGTGCTCCACAGAAGAAAGTAAATGGTACAATTTACGATGTGAAGGTGAGTAAATAAGGACAGAATTTACATTTTTTGGTATCTTTCGGTTTAATCACCTTGGTGTGTCCAAACTTGTATTGGGTGTGGTCAACATCAATAGAGCCCAAGAGTTTCTCTGAAGCCTTTTTGTTGTCAATGAACTGTCCCTCAGGGATGACGCTAGCATTTAATACTTTGTATCTAGAGGACAGTCAGAGGAGAGTCATGTTTTTCTGAAGCAAAAAAAAAAAGGTCATAAGAGGATGAAGATTATGTGGTGCATCATCTCTAATTCAGTGGTTGCAAAAAGGTGTCTTTACCTCTGCTTGAAGTCACCATAGAGGATTCTGCTGGGGAAACCCTTCCTGCAGATTCTGATGCCCTCCAGCACACCATTACACCTGAGCTGGTGGATAACCAGGAAGTTCTCCATCAGACCTGCAATGAAAATGTTCTTAAGGTTCCAGAGATATTTTCAAAACCTTTGAGTCTTCAGAGATTAGGATTACCTGGAGTCTTGGACTCATTAGGAATCAAGCAGCGCACAAAGTGAGGGTGAGTGCTCCTCAGGTTAGTCATCAGCTTACCCAAGTTCTCCTGTGGAAACGTTTGTCATTAGTCTAATCTTTAATGGTGTAAAAATTCACATTCTTCATAAAAAGAGAGAATCTGTTTACCCTGAAAAGTGCAGACACTGTCTGGAAGGAGCCACCCTTCTTCTTGCCTTTCTTTCCTCCTCCCTCAGCTGTTTTATGTCAATGAAAATAAAAAGGGTCTTTATTGATCTTGTATTGCTTTCCATTAACCCCTTCAATAAATCTCTATTTGAATCTTGTTGAATCTATTTGTCATCTTGCATAACTATATATACAATTTACATGATACTTTAGAATCTGTGATCACATAGTGTGTTACACTCTGATAATCTAAGCATGTGTATTGTACATAATTAAAACACAAAGGAATTGAGGAAATGCAAATGTTCGTACCTTCAGCAGCTCCATGAGCGGCATACAGGAAGGCCAGCACTTTGAGCGATGACTTTTGGTAGAGTTGCACGACAGAGTCGTTCAGTGGATCCTTGTTCTTGTCCAACCAGCCATTAATGTTGTAGTCCACAGTGCCGGCGTAGTGGACCAGAGAGAAGTGGGCTTCTGCCTTACCTTTGGCAGGCTTGGGCTTCTGGAAAGCTGCAGTTTTGCCCAGATGCTGATCATGTAGTTTGTTTTTGAAGCTTGTGTCTGTAGCCTTGGGGAACATGCACTCCTCTTCAAGGATGGAGAAGATGCCCATTGGCTGTTGAAGAAATATTCACGCTCAAATACAGGCACAATATGAATAATCATTTTAATTTGCTGAATGTCCTCTTACCTTCTCAATAAGCTCAATGCAGGCAGCCAAGTCCATACCAAAGTCAATGAACTCCCATTCAATGCCTTCTTTCTTGTACTCCTCTTGCTCCAGAACAAACATGTGGTGGTTGAAGAACTGTTGCAGTTTCTCATTTGTGAAGTTGATGCAAAGCTGCTCCAAGCTGTTGAACTGACAATTAAGCAGAGACAAGTTCTTACTGATGGCTATTCTTTTTTATATCCTGATTGTTACAGAGACTTTGATAGCTGAAGCTCACATCAAAGATCTCAAATCCAGCGATGTCCAGCACACCAATGAAGAACTGTCTTGGCTGCTTTGTGTCCAACATCTCATTAATACGGATGACCATCCACAAGAACATTTTCTCATAGACAGACTTGGAGAGCGCAGAGACTGCGTTGTTCACCTGAGAAATCCAAAGGTCAGCGTAGATCATATCATTACTCTTTTACTTCCCAAGACAACTATGAATGTCTACGAGACACTTTATTCGAGTAGATAAGTGATCACCTGTGGTACTGTCTGGCCTTTGGTCACCATCTCATTTCCGACCTTCACTCTGGGGTAACACAGAGCTTTCAGCATGTCAGCGGAGTTGAGGCCCATGAGGTAGGCGATTTTATCAGCCACTGAGGAAGAACAGTTTTACGCATTATTGTCATTTTTATAGTATGTGCTAATTGTACGTCTTACCCTCGGTGCCGTCAGGCTCGGCCTGCTCTTCTCTCTGCTTCTGTTTAAACTTCATGCCTCCATGATGCATCACAGCACCTGTCAGCTTGTAGATGCTGATTTTCTCATCAGCAGTGAAGCCCAGAATGTCAATGGCAGTCTGTTTTTATATGACCAAATGAATCTCACATTATTCTTTAGCGAGTCAAAAAGAAGGGTATTTTATATTGTATGTCATTCAGTTTATTGTAGTGTTCTTTGGATGTTTATTTGCTCAGATAAATTTAATAAAATATGAAAATACTGCTTCTACTAATAATAATGTAGTTGTCCACATACATCTGTGGCAATGAACTCCTCCACATCATTGATACTCTTGACAGTGATTTCGCCCTGGCTGATCATTGGATAGTCGTAAGGGTTGGTGGTGATGACCAGGGCCTCTGTAAAGAATTGATGTGCAGTGTGTTAACAGTGTTCTCAAACATGGAAATAAATGAAATGCTCAATACTGTAGATTTCTCACCGAGCAGCTCTGGCTTGTGTCCGGTCATGAGCTGGTAGAAGATGTGGTAGCTCCTCTCAGCAGACAGCTGGAATGTTACTCTTGACTTTTCCAGCAGATCTTCCAAAGACAAAAATGGAGAAAAAAGTTGTTGATTTTAATCGATTAACCCACATCTTACTCTCCAAATAAAATGTCTGGCTTAAAATAATGTTACTCACAAGTTTCAATATCAGCTGAGGCCAGTTTTCCAGTGGTCCCAAAGTGAATCCTGATGAATTTACCCTATGAAGATTGAAATAATTTACAAAAGATCAGCTGTTTGGCAGCTTTGAAAGTGTGACTGAAGTTGTATAATGTTATAATGATTCATTAGTTTAACTCACAAAACGAGAGGAGTTGTCATTCCTCACGGTCTTGGCATTACCATAAGCCTCCAGCAGAGGGTTGGCTGCCACAATTTGGTCCTCCAATGATCCCTATATGTAATTGTAGGAAAATGGAAAGTTATTAGGTAAAACACAAATACTGTAATCAATTACATTGTCTTGAAGAGATATTCACTAACCTGCATTTTTCCAGGGACATTTTCTGCCTTCTTCGGTCCAGACATCGCACCAACGGTTGCAAAGTACTGAATGACACGCTTTGTGTTCACAGTCTTTCCTGCACCAGATTCTCCACTGGAGGTTCACAATAGATCATTATTTAGCCATAAATCCTCTACGGATTTACATTATAATGGAAAAGCTTCAGGTTATTGCAGAAGAAGAATATTCACTCACGTAATCAGGACAGACTGGTTCTCGCGATCTGAAATTAAACCATGAAATGTTAACAGGGTTTCCAAATTAGGTAGTACTTTACATTAACTTGAAGGCATAAAGTGTTATAAAATGTTTAATTATTTTTTCTAGTCATTCATTCATGTCAGTGCATAAAAATAAGGTTCAGTAAAATTATTATGCAATAATGCATGTAATACTTAACGGTTGTTATGAAGCAATTACTAATTGAATGCAACGTTGAAAAAACAGCTTGGTATGGTTTACTAGCTAATCATTTTCAGACCTTTTTTTATCAGTGAATAATACAAAATGTATTATTTGTATTTAATCTATTCATCTATCAAGGCTACATTACGGCTCTCCAGCGGTTGAAGCATTAAACTAAAAGTTACTTGTGGAGGACCAACTTCCAGATAGTAGTCGCCTGAACTCTTAGCTTTTTTCACGGATATGACGTAAACACGCATGGATGAATGAAATGGTAGTTTGCACAGTTTCCTGCAATATAAACTTTATATATGATATGGCAAAAACTGTGATGGATTTATCATGTATGTGCACATTATTTACATTTTGTTAATATAAAACAACTTAAAAATGCACAATCAACAGTTTATAGAAGGTGAAATGTACACTTATATTTTACATTATGTAGTTATTGTGAATGTTTTTTTTTTCATTGTGTCAAAGTTTGTCATAAGTCTCGTTTGTTGAGACACTAACCAGTGAGCATGAACTGGTAGGCGTTGTCGGAGATGGAGAAGATGTGAGGCGGGGCTTCAATCCTCTTTTTGCCTCTGTATCCATTCACAACGACTGTATCGTACACTGGGAGCCACTTGTAGGGATTGACGGTGACGCAGAACAAGCCAGAGTAGGTCTGAAACGGAGATATATAGTCCAGTTTTACAATGCTGCCGCTCCATTCCAGGAATAAGATATTATTTACTTAGACTTACGTAGATCATCCATGCTGCGTAACGCTCTTTGAGGTTAAACAGCACAGCCGGCTCATTGAGGTGGGTCATCATGGCCATGTCCTCAATTTTGTCAAACTTGGGAGGATTCATGGGGAAGATTTCATCTTCTTTTACCGTGACAGTCTGTAATGAACATTGATCAGTGATCAAGAGAGACTTTCATGCACACATTTGTATATTTAACTGAAGAACTTTAACATCTATGAACTCACGATACTTACTTTCCCACTGTGAGTTTTGACAGTAGCTTTTCCACCCTCTTTACTAACAAGAACACCCTTCAGGTACATCTCGTCTGCATCTGTCACGAAGAATGCCGTCTTGGCATCAAAGGGGGTGTTCTGAGCCTCTATTCTCTCTCTCTCCGGCTTGCGGAGGTAAATGGCCGCCGGGCCGAAGCACTCCATTTCACCATCTCCCATGGTTGCGGTTTACTGTGGAGTCATAAACTCACCTTAACGCTGCTTAGTATTACCTCTCTACTTTTCTTAGGTATTCACATTATAAACTGGTCATCTTGTCATTATCTTTACAGTGTTGTAATCAGTTACTTATCAGTAAATGTAACTGGTATTAGTTTACCTTTTACGATGCTCCGAGAGGAAAACAGCGGCTGTCAAGTTATGGTTTCTGAAAAAGACTAAGAGATAGTAACGTATATTAGCATCTTCAGTTATGGGTTATCATCATTCATCATTCATCAATCATCATTTGAATAAGAACACTCAGGCGTTCTACATTAATTCTTAAATTAAAATGAAACTGACCAATTAGAATGTGTAGTTCCCTCACCTTAGCCTGTTCACTGTAAGTCTTCGGGGTTAGGGCCCCGTTTATATAGTGTGATTACTGAGCGCTCAGCAGAACTGTCCCGCCAGATTTGATCATGTTACTTCTTTATGTGGTGTGATATTTCTCTTTTCCGCGGAGGAAATAGGAAGATGTTGTCATTCACCTAATACGAGGAATACAGTTACATTGGCACACACAGATAATGATTAGATTGTAACTTTCATGTAGATATTAGATTTTTTCTCATGCAAATGCATTGCCTGTTTGATAAGTTCAATTTGATGTTGATTAGGTCCTATTTCAGTGCAGCATCTTTAAAAGTACTGGAACTTTGCACAGCAGAGAAACTGTCAGGTACAAAAAAGCAGACAAATGTCACTGGTATTCTGTTTCAGGAGACATCAAAACTTGTAACTTAGAACTTATTTGTCAGTTAAAATGGCGTTGTCTGTTCCTGATGTTAGTTTACATTGCGATTAAGGTTTTGATATAAATGTGGTTAGTGATCACATGAGCAAGGGGTAGAGAGTACAGCTTGGCTGGTTTTCCAAGAATTCTCCCAACTTTTGCCAGCAGGAGATAAAATAGACAGTAACAAGTCATCCTTCCAAATGAAAAATAATATCTCTGACAGATTTTTTTCATCGGGCCATTACATCTCAGCAGTCACGGCATAAAGTAAACTGGACTCATAGTGAAATTAGGACTCAAAGTTATAAACAGCATGTGCTTATATGGGAAAATCATAAATATAGCTCAGCTGCTGTTTGTATTATGAGGATTAGGGCACTTGTCCATACAAGCAACAGTGAAGGCCCGACGGGAACTGTCAGTGAGTTCACCATCTCCCATCATTGGACTTTTCTGCTAAAACGTTACGGTTTTAGAAAATGATTCTGGATTATAATGATTTATTGGATTCTGGATTCTGGTAAATACATTGACAACGAGTATTTTTTTAATGTCAACCAGATGTTACAGCAATAAAAAATTTAAATTAATTAATTAATTATTAGTAGTTGTGGCACTGCAGAGTCTTGGCTCACTTACCTTCACAATGGTTGGCAGTCTTTGGGGAGTCCAAGACTTTTCCTTTTATAAATAAGATGTTGTCCCAGAAGAGCTGGCGCACTGTATTTGGTTATAATGTGTTGGGTTTTACTGCCTATATATGATTGTGTTGACCCTTGAGCGGTCTTCGGATAGGGGTGCACACTCATGATCTTGGGGTCTCCAGAGACCTCAGGCAACAACATGTAATTTTGTAACAAAAAATAGTTTTTACTTAAACAAATGTCATTTTACTCTGTTCATTAATGTTTTTACTCTACATTTGTGCAGTTTTTGGAGGATTTATGATATATTTTAAATTTATATAAATAAATTAAAAAGCTGTTTTTGTATAAAAACCTATTTAAAAAAAACATATTATGTAAAATTCACTTTATAAAAAAGCCAAATTTCTACATTTCATTTATGGGGATAACATGGATAATTTGATATGGTTTAGTGTAAAATTTTTGCCCATCTTTTGGAAAATGCGGTTTTAAAAGTAAAAAATTATAATTTTGGCCACTAGATGGCTATAGAGCTCCACTATATGCTATTTGACTAACTGAAAGATATCTTTTCACAAGTTTTTCCAGTTGGATTCATATCTAAATATTATGAACAATAAAAATGACTTTTTGTCAAAGTTTAGCATTTTTTTGTACTGAAAAAAATATTTTTTTCAATAATGTTACATTATGATTAGAATCAAACCTGAAAAAGATGTTATACAGAGAAAAGCTGAGTTTTTAGAGTTTATCATTTATTTCAATCTTTTGAAATAGATTGTCTTTTTTTAGTAAGTCTTTTTTTCATATAATTGTACAAATTTCTATGCGGGGTCTCCAGAGACTCCAAAGACCATGAGTGTGACTTTTGTTTTCACGCTAACATAAAAACAGATATCATTACAATTAATTTTTTTTTTTTTTTTTTTTAGTTCTAGAAAGTGTTGAGAGCCGTACAAAGTTTCATGCCATTTGGACAAAGAGAACATTTTTAAAAAATTTAGCAAAAGTCATTTGCGGGTCAAAAAGACCCCGAAGAACGCTCAAGGGTTAAACTGTTGTTATTTTTATCCTAAGATACAGTTACACAGCCCATAGACTGACTGATAACTGAAGTCCTTGAAATGTCTTTACACTTTTTGCATATCATGTGCTAGAAAAAAAGTATAAAAGAAGTTGGTTATGTCAGTGTGGATTCTTTCCATTGTGAAAGTCTTAGAATTGAAGGTTTTACATATGAATGGCTTTATGCTTTATATACATTTTAAGATTTGCTTTGCCAGATGCTCAATAGGATGAAATGGCTTTTTATACATTATATTTTTTAAAGGATTAAAGCTACAATATGCAAGAATTTTTTGCCGCTAGAGGGCGCTACATTCCAAACAACAACAACGGTGTAGCTTGATGACGATGTGAAAGAGCGTGGAATGATGGGAACGTTTTAAACTCCACCGTGGATGTAAATCAGTCAGATGGGAATCGAAAAATCATGTTCATGGTTCTATTTTTATAATGACATGCTTTTTGTGGCGAGGGGGGCGTGGTTCAGCGCGGTCTGTAATGGGAGAGAGAAGAGACGAGCAAGTAGGTCAAGTGCAAATGACGAACACCTGTGTTTTATTGCAGTGATCCGCGTGGAGAGACCGCTTATAAGCCGCGCTGGAACGAGAGAGAGAGACTGAAGAGAAAATTGGACGCAGAGAAAGAAAACCGGTGGATCCGAGCTCTCATTTTTGAACTGTTTTGTGCCGTCGCGGTTGCCACGGTGAATGCGCCTTGTGCGCGACTTTTGTTTGTTTTGTTTTGTTTTATTTTAATAAAGTACGAGTCCCAGTCACGCCGACCCCTGTCTTCTTCCTTCCTGACTCTCGAACCTCATCACACTTTTATTTCATTAAAATGAATTAACAGCAAGAAAAGTAAGGTTTAATACTACATTGGTTATCATAGATGTTACTGTATGTCGAATTCATTGTTGTGA